>OZ026619.1:71295676-71895676 GCA_964020975.1 Hermodice carunculata
TCTCGTGTCCGTAGAATTGGAACCAAAATCAAAAGGATGCGCCTTTAGGCCAGATTCCTGGTGATGTACCAGCTCATGAAAATGCCTTTTGGAAAAGTCCATCTACCTGCCTATAGATTTTAGTACCACACAGGTCTCAAAAGTACGAAACGATGACCGTCGGTGCGTTTCTCTCTGAAGTTAAGTGCAGCTTAGAAGTACATTGTCCATACGTAACGGGCTAAAACTGCTTCTGGAGCTGAAGTCCATCTGAGCCCGACCACCCAAGAGTACTTACTCCTCCCGGTGCTCAGAAAAGTGGCATAAACGGTTACACCAGGTTCAACCGACTCCCCGGTCTTTAATATCACCTGGACGATAAGTACTCATAGTTGCATTGCAGAACCGACTTCCACGTGTATTTGTTTTTGAGCATTTGTTTAATTTTGGTCCTTTCCTGGTTAGAATAAGACAGACTCAGCAGGTTTCCTTAACGCAGGTTGGCATTTTAGGCCAACCTACGTCAAGGAAAGATGTTGACTAGGAGCATGCTATCATCTTTTGTCTTCTCTTCAATTTTCGCCGCAAAAATAAAATGTTCACGAGAAATCAAATTCAAATATTGCAACAGATGAAAATTTCGAGGGACTGATCCAACGAAAAAGATTTGTTTCTGCGGAACAAAATCGTCTGTACGCACATGGACAACGTCAGTGGTAAAACATGCAGAATGCGACCGACGTAATTGCTTATCAACTAATTATATGACTGGATATATGAGCTTCGATATTTGCAGACCTAGATGCACAATATTCCAAGGGCGCAGTTTTTCCGAAGATATCCATCGAAGTCCAAGAGGGAGAGGACATTCATACCCCGTAGCAAATAAGGCGAAGAAGAAAAATTGTACAGTTCCTATCAGAGTGATATCTATCGGGTCCTAGCAATGAAACTAGCTATCAATTGAACCGAGGGAATACAGTTTGGGAGGATCTAGACTACATAACAAAATATTCCAAGCTCTGTGTTGTAGCTCGGTATCCTGCTTTTTATTCCATTCATTGATAATACATGTGGAGCAAAAGAGTTTTTTTTAATTGCATAAATGTGTCTTGATTGGAGCATAATGGCCACATCCTTTTCAAGTAGCAGCTGCTCCAAGTTCTCACAGGATATTTAACGGAGATGAAAATGAGCGATTTGGCCATTGTAGCACAGGGCCCTGGGTGTTAATTACAATGGAAGGGGGCAATATGTCCAAGTTTGTGCATTATAAAAGTGAGTAAGAGATTATAACTCACAAGAGAATGTTGTTACAAGCCACTTTAGCAAAGTGTAAGTATTTATCGCATGTGTTGATGCCAGCTTTTTATACGCCCTTTCACATGGTAGGGTACATCGGGATACCTGAAAAGTAACTTTGCTGATGAAGAGCCAAGACAATATTTTTTTATATGTTATATTGTCAGGCAACTTTTTAATCTTTTAAATAATAATGATAATTAAATCTTTTAAATGATAATGAACGAATATGAACACGGGGCAGGTTTCGCCTCTCTCCGACATCTTTTTTTTTTTTTTTTTGTTAGTTAGTTTTTTTGTTTTTTTTTTTTTTTTTGTTTTGTTTGTTTGTTTTTGTTTGTTTGTTTGTTTGTTTGGTTTTTTTTTGGGAGGGGGGGGATTTCTGGTAGATTGCGGTTTTGTTATCGCCTGTGTGTGTAAGAAGCAGGGATACATGTCGCAGGAGAATGACATTCTGACAAGCACCACCAGTGAAAATTTAGTTGAATGATGCGCATAATGATGTTTGCCTTTTTGTATGCCCTTGAACGTGGTTCTTTGTAACTTACGCAAAATGTGCCGTAACAGCGTCAGCTTCATACAGAGAGAGATCTTCATTACTCTGATGTACCCCGGGTGTATGAATGTATATATGTATGTACGTATGTATGTATGTATGTATGTATGTATATATATATATATATATATATATATATATATATATATATATATGTGTGTGTGTGTGTGTGTGTGTGTGTGTGTGTGTGTGTGTGTGTGTGTGTGTGTGTGTGATTAGGTTTGAAAACAAAATTATCTTCAAAATAGATTGAAGACAAAATCATTCAGTACTTCCACCTTGTCCAAAGATAAAGGCATGTCACGAGGACGACTGCGGAAGCCACTGGAATCCGCCAAAGTGCATTTTGTTGCGTATAGTAGGCCCTATCGGTACTTGGAGTATGGGACAATGGACCGATTGCATGGTTGGGGGACGTGAAAAAACGGTCACAGTTGCACAGGATCGTTCACTTGATCGCGTCGAAACTGTAAGGCTAGGGCCACATTCTTGATCAGGCAACTAAGTAATGCTACAAGGGATAGGCTGTCCACGTAGGCTGTAAGGAACCGGCTCTGTGCAGCTGGAATACGTATCAGGAAACTAGCAGTGACAGCTCCGCTAGAGGACAGACACAGAATCCACGTTTTGACTGGGCCAATAAGCATTTTTGCCTGGAATCAAGGTGATAGGAGGACTATCTTGTTCCTGGATTAATCCAAATTCTGTCTGAACTTCAATATTGGACGTATCAAAGCATGTAGAAGAAAAGGGAAGCGTTATACGGCACATACTGTAGTGGAACATGCATGGCCGTCATGGCGGAAGTAAGTGATGGCTGAGGAAGTATCAGTTGAACAGGGCGCACTGACCTCCATTTGATCCAAAATGGAACGCTGAATGGACCAAAATACGGTGGTTAAAGTTTCTGACTCCTATGTTCGGCCCTATGCTGGGGCAGTGGGCCCTGATTTCATCCTGTCGGATCATAAAACAGTGATACTAGCATGTGCCGGGCGTGCTCACCATTGAGCATTAGACTGAATGAGAAGCACATTATAAGTTTCCACACAGGAATATCAGCTGCTGCTATAGCGACGGGGGTGGGGTGGGCTTTTTAAGTGCCAAAAACAAACTTTATGCTACTATTTTTTTTTTTTTTTTTGCTATTTGTTGTTCTTGCTGCAGAAAAACTAATACTAATTACATAATTACAGAAAAAATCATGATGAAGTCCTTTACACTACTCTTCTAAAAAGTGTGTATAACTGCCTGGTAGGAATTAAGTGATCTTTATGTTGAGGAATATCTAATTATGTAGATGATTCATTGTATGTGCTCTATTATAGGCATACGTAACCGTGTGTCCCCAAAGAAAATAAGTATCATCGCAGTAATGTGAAGCCTAAATAATAAGCTTAGTACAGACGTAAAATAGACCTACATTTAACAGAGAAAGTGTTTTTTTTTTGTATTTTACTTAATAAATATTATCTAAGACGATGTTGATTTTGTAAAAAGTGGAATGCAAACATGCTTACGTATCTGCAGTCTCACAGACAGAATATCATCTAAAAAGTCATTTGCAGTCGTGTCGGGATGCCCTTTGTCATGCAGACAGGTACCTGGGCGACTGTTGCGAAAAAAAAAAAAAAAAAAAAAACATGTGAATAAATGTCACATTTGCACTTAAACTCCGATGCGCCCTCAATATGGCGAATTTGATGACTTATGGAAATAAAGTCTTGTGTATTATGTAACGTGGAATGTTAATCAGATGATAATATATATAGAGAGCAGGTCATCCTTGCCCGTCCTGTTTCTTATGCAGATCGTGTTCGTTCTTTCCTTGACCCTACTCTGAAAGTTTTATCAATCCCGTGTTTGCATTCGGGGTAATATGCGCACAGATGGAGATAATTTAGCTCATAATAAATCATATGGGGTGAAATATTCGGTGTCAAGTACCTATATGCGGGTAGAGGTGCAATATGTTATATCATTGGCAAACAATATTGCTAGTTAAGGATAATGTGCCCACGAAGCAGTGCATACAACTAGAAAAAGGTACGGACGAAATGAATGTGAAAGGGTGGGTACATAATCCCTGGTTGAAATGGGTAATGCACCACTGTGACCTCAGAGTTGAATTTGGCGATATACAGATCAAGATTATCACCCATTGATTTTGGTCCGATTCAATTACCCAGATGCTTGAATTCTTCAGTTCTCTCCATGGGTAGTCCGTTCTTAAAATTGACTGACATATATTTCCTTTTTATGTGATTATGAAGGTTTGGTGATGACGACGATTGCAATGAGGATTGTGGTTATGGTGTTGTTTATTGTGATTACTACGATGAGTTTATATTCTTTATAATTACAATTAGCACAGTCATAATTACCATAATCATCATAGTCGTCATCATCAAACATCAGCATACATGACAATTTTAGTTATCATCATCAGAATAACAATAATCGTCATAATCGCAATCATCATCATTATCGTTTTAGTCATAAATCATTTGGTACCATAATCATAAATATCGTAATCAACCTACTCATCTATATCATGAGAAATATTATCTGAATTATCTTGACAGTCATCGTCATCATAATCAAAACTACCATCATAATCAGCATAGTTGTATTGATCGTCATCATTTCCACAATAGTCATCACATCCTTCACAATCATCTTAGTTGTCATCATAATTATATAAAACAGTATGCATAAATTGTATCCCCCCCCTTTTATCTCTATCTAACATAATGTATTATGCATCAACTTGTGACACACGTCTTGATTAGATTAAAACATTAAAAAATACATTTTTACATATAGCCACACAGTCTGTCTAATATACCCATACGTATGTCATTTTTGAGAACCTAAAATTGTTTACTTTTGTAATTAGAACTTTTATCTGACTAAATTGTACATGTATAAAGTTTTTCACAGTAGGATGGCAAACTGTATAACATAAATGTTTTAATTGAAATATTTATTCCACAGTCATTATACAGTTTTTCAACTGTCGTACAAATCTTGGGTTATTCTCATTAAAGGTGCATGGCCCAAAGGTGTGGAACGATATACGTTTCCAGTTCTACAAATATTTTACCGTCATTAAATCTGTTCAAGAACTTTAAAAAACTTGTCATCTAAGAGATCTGTCTTTTTCTTTTTCCTTTTATTTATACTTATCTTTAATTAAAACCTTGACATGTCCATCAAAACAAGATGAAACTTAATGTATCTATACTGCAGCTGAGGACATAAGCGCTCTTTGGGGTTTCTTCCTCTATACTTGAATTTGCTAGACGTATTCAATATTTAAGAAATGTTTCTTATTATTGATCATTATCCTAACCACCTAAACACTTTTGTGTGATGGATATTCATTTTATGGATATGTATGACCTTGAATGAAGTTAATTCAATATCAAAATAAAGTCAATATCAATATTCGTAATAATCTGAATATGCATCATCATAATCAACGTCATCGCAATGATCACTATCTTAACCCTTTCTCATGAGCATAATCGTGTAGCATAATGGTCCAGGTCAACAGCTTTCCTGGACGTCCATTGGGTGCTAAGCGCCAGAGCGCGTAGAGGAAAGCTGTTGACCCAGTCTAGTTTCAGGGATCAATGAGATAAAAATGTTGCAAGTCATATCCAGTAACTTAAATCGTCTGAACATTTGTCTTCCAGTAAAGGAAAACCGGCTTCATACACTAGACAGACAGACAGACAGACAGACAGACAGACAGACAGAGAATTTCTATGTGTATTTTTTTGCCGGCTTCATACACTAGACAGACAGACAGACAGAGAATTTCTCTGTGTATTTTTTGTGTGTGTGTGGGGGGGGGGGGGTATTCATATAGGGTGGGGTAAGACGGACCTATAAGCAATAGGACTTTCGATTAGTAAAACACATTTTCTAGATATTAAAAAGGGTCAGACAGAATAAGTATGACAATTTATGATAACAAAAATACGATCTGCTTATGTTGAACTTTCGGCAGAACTTTCCTCTGGGCCTGCTATTTATACTTGTCTGGTGGGCCATCTCCCAACGCAAAAGGAGGAAGGTGGCCCTGATAATTTTATGTCATTTTTCTTCGATTAATACTTTTTCAACAGTAGCTAACAAAATATATTCGAACATTTGAAAATAGTAATGAAGTGCAAATGTAAGATGTCTGAGAATATAATGATTTGTTTTATATACACGTCTATCAACAATGCATGTTGTAATTTTCTTGTAATATCTATTTGTCAAAGTATGAAATATTTATGTAAGAATTAAATGAGTAACACTCACCCCGTCCCATTTACACCGAGTAACGTGGACACGGAGTTGGGATCAGGGAAGCATTGAATAATTAACCGTGCAAGGTCAAGCCGTACTGACTTTAAGGGGCAAAAACATTGTGGTACCTACTTTTTCCTTTTTTTTATGTGAGAATGCTTATTCCAAAATCAAATTGTCTGTCGCTTCAACATTTTAGTTCGCTTATCGAAAATAACCTCTCTCTCTCTCTCTCTCTCTCTCTCTCTCTCTCTCTCTCTCTCTCTCTCTCTCTCCTCTCTCTCCTCTCTCTCTCTCTCTCTCTCTCTCTCTCTCTCTCTCTCTCTCTCTCTCTCTCTCTCTCTCTCTCTCTCTCTCTCTCTCTCTCTCTCTCTGTCTTATATGATGACAACATGACATAACCTGTTGTCTTGTATCTTCCATATCCTTATAATAATGAAATAAATAGTTTTCTTGTCTGGTTTATGTTTATAAAAGTCATATAACGACACGGATTTCATGTTGCTGAATTCATAAAAAAAATAATTGAAAATATTAAAATTTAGTCTATTGTGAACCAAAGGCAGATATCTTTTTCCTTTAAAGGTGGAGGATGTGGGCCCATATTTGTCAATATTTTACCTAATAGCTTCATTTTAAATAAAACACTATGTTTAAATCAGGGAGACAAACAGAAAGATGGTGAGTACACATACATGTATCACATGAAAGTATCGTTCGCTTAAAAGATGTTTGAAAAAAATAAGTCATCCAAAAAGTCTGAAAAAAATTATGATAACAAAGTCTGCAAAGTGAAGGATTGAAAGCGTGTTCGTGAGCATTAAAATTCTGCACTCTGAAATGTGTTTTTCAATCGATAAACATTTAGCCGCCCTTGTAAAATTGTAACAAAATTATAAATGTTTTGTATAATGATATGGATGCTAATTCAATCGCTGAATTTAAGTTTAACCTTACACTATCTAAAAAAAAAATGAAAATAAAAAAATAAAAATAAAATTGGAAACCGTTCAGCGCTGTTGCCTCCTGATCAGGCTAAGCCCCCGTGATATATTCGCTCATAGCGAAGTGGAGAATATGCATGGAGAGTGACCTGTTTAGCAGGCAAACAGGTATTGTCATGATTCTTCAGATGTCTTCTTGACCTGGTGGATTTGTCTTGTTTTATCGTTTTGTGTGTATGTATGTATGTATGTATGTATGTATGTATGTATGTATGTATGAATGTATGTATGTTGGTGGGTAGGTATGTATGTGTGTATATATATATATGTATGTATGTATTATAGATAGATAGACAGACAGCCAGACAGACGGACGGACGGACAGACAGACAGACAGACAGACAGACAGACAGATAGATAGATAGATAGATAGATAGATAGATAGATAGATAGATAGATAGATAGATAGATGCGTGGCGCAAGTCGGCTGTCGGACCAATGGGTCGTCGGACTATCGATCTGTAACCTGTCCGGTCATATAGAAATTCTAGGTTTTATACATATATTTTGTAAAATCCCTCGTTAAAGTCGAAACAGGAGGCCTTTGCTCCTGATGTTTTAGCTGTCTCTCTCCTCTCTGTGTCTGTCTGTCTGTCCGTCTCTCTCCCTCTCTCTCTCTCTATATATATATAATATGAATGGCTAAAAATTGGAAGCATATAATGCTGATGGCTTGATAACTCTGCCTGTTCTGTGTAAACATTTTTTTTAAAAATGTAATTTTGTATAAGAATGCTATTTACATGTTTTTCTCAACGAGTACACCGGATTCAACATTATACATTTTGCTCGGACCGTCTGGCACCGATACCTCCCCATTTTGACCCACTGCTAGTCTGGATGCGTGTTAGGGTAGATTGATCAGCTGTGCACGGTATTAGTAAAGAAGTTATTGCTACATGTCGCGTGTTCATTTACGAGGTGTTGTTTACCACAGAAGCTCATGGAATTTCAGTGTCAAAAAAATCAATAAACTGGACTATGCACAAAGATGCACTTTAATCGATTGCTAGTTAACAACTGCTCACTATTACGGTCCGTCGGCATGATATACACACACACACACACACACACACACACACACACACATATATATATATATATATATATATATATATATATATATATATATATGTAAACTGGCTGATATTCGTAGGGTTGTTATTCTCTGCATATAAATGCCTGCTGTTGCATGGCATTCTGCCATTTCATTGCACCAAAGTAGTACATTTCTGTTTTAGGCCCGTAGCGCCTATTACTAAGTGGTCATGTATGCATGTCACGACCACTTCGCGTGACGTGTATTTCTTGAAAACGTGAGATCTGGATATGGCTCGTAGATCCTTCTGTGCAAATCTGTTTGTGTCGGCAGAAAAATGGCTAAATCTTACTTGGATCAATAATATTCACACTGAAAGGACAGACTCGAGGAGATGCCGACCAACCACGTGCACCCCCAGGTATGAATCTTGTATTTCCCCATGCCCTATTTTTTCGTCGTTCCATCATCACATAGAATGATGATTCTCTCTCTCTCTCTCTCTCTCTCTCTCTCTCTCTCTCTCTCTCTCTCTCTCTCTCTCTCTCTCTCTCTCTATCTCTCGCTCTTTGATCCAATATAGAGAAGTGTTCTCTTTAGCTTTGTTCATTTTCCCGATTACTTAGATTCTGCTAGTTCTTCGAAGATAATGTTGGCCTTGACGTGGTCAAATTAGATTTAATGTACTCAAATAGATAAGACACAAATAACAACTACACTATCCATCGTGCTATTTATTCCCCGTAGGCATGATGTGTGCTAAATTTGACGAGCTCAGCCGTGTGCATTGCCGCTGGCGCGTCAGCTAGAGGCAACCGCAGGACCCTACTACTCTTTCGAATGATTCAAGATTCAGACAAGCATACGTCAGCGTTATGTGTCTATTTGCATGTTTATTTGTATATTCCAGGACACCATATAAAACTCAGGCTCATTGGTTTCGGTGTTTGTATGTTGAAATACCCGTGCTCGAACAAAGGCCAAATTTTCGACTGCATATTCATATAGTTCCCATTCAGTCGAAGATGGTACCATGATAGAAGATAAGGACCCACTGCACATGACCTCATAGTTTATTCAGATAATATCCAGAAATATCGTATCAGAGTAACTTTTAATTTTTTCCCCAAGATTGTTGAATGGTTGTACGTTAAGTCTGTGATCATTTTGGGCAAGGCACACAGACCCGCTTATAAAAGAAAACAGAAATAAGAAAACCGCAAGGAAATGTCTAAATTAATGCTTCAGTGCAGCTGTGAGCGTCATATGATTGTGTATCTGGTGTTAATAGCCACTCGGTGGCCAGTCATATTCCCCAAACGCCAGCAAATACAGTAGCATGTACATAGCTCATTATTTCTACTTTACTTGTGTCCAACGATCTAGCCTTATTACAGTCACAAATTCATACAACTCCCAAATTAGAGACACGCGGGTTTTACCTCCTCGCAACTCTTCCAAATTACATTTTTTTTACTGACATAATTAACAGTTCCTTGGGAGTCTGAACTCACCAAAAAACGGATCACTGTGCTGCTTTCCTGTCTACTGGTTCTTAAATGGGTTGTACTGTATGCGCATGGACCCCACAGTTGCTCAAACCTAATGAAGCAGCCAATGGAAAGAGTTCTCTTTTCCTGTATCGTATAAACGGCGTGAAAAGTTTAGTTATGTTTCTGCCATTCAGCATTTGATAATAGCTCACTTGTTTTTTCTTTTAGTAAAGTGTTGGTTTTATTTAGTCATTCAAGATACAAAGCTGCTTATTTATCTTATAGTATCTCTTTTTTAAAATCTCGGTGCCTCCTTTTAGATCCGGTATTGATATGATTTCACCGATGTGTTATTCATTGTAAGCCGCTTCACTTTGTGACAGTTTCTTTCCTTTCTTTTTTTTTTTCTTTTTGCATTGATAAGTGATCAGATTTGTTACATTTTTGTCTTGATCATGTGCTTTTTTTCCGTTGTAAACGGTATAAATGCGTTCAAAATAAAATATGGTATTTCATTAAAACTATATGGACACAGCGTTTGACAATTCTCATGTGGATTGGTAGGATAAACAAATTATTTAATGTTTAAGATGTTGACACTATCCAAGGTATTATTTTAAATGGCCTTCATGGTATTCACATGAGGTAATAAAAAAGATGGGAACCCCTATAATTAGGCTCACGAATTACTATTACAGTTTGCTCGTATGGATTTTAACTAGAAATTAAATTTAATTTGTTTTTCGTCAAATCAATGCTGAACGTTCCGACGGGAAGTCTCCTGCATTCAAACAGGTCACCATTAGTCTTGAGGCCAGTTTTCTGCATTCAAACAGGTCCCCTTTAGTCTTGATGCACATTCTCCTGCATTCAAACAGGTCACCATTAGTATTGATGGACAGTCTCTTGCATTCAAACAGGTCCCCTTTAGTCTTGATGCACAGTCTATTGCATTCAAAAAGGTCACCGTTGGTCTTGATGCACAGTCTCCTGCATTCAAACAGGTCACCATTAGTCTTGATGCACAGTCTCCTGCATTCAAACAGGTCACCAAGAATATTGATGGACAGTCTCTTGCATTCAAACAGGTCTCCATTAGTATTGATGGATAGTATCTTGCATTTAAACAGGTCACCATTAGTATTGATGGACAGTATCCTGCATTTAAACAGGTCATCATTAATATTGATGGACAACCTCCTGCATTCAAACATGTCATCATTAGTATTGATGGACAGTCTTCGCTACTCAACCAATTAAGCTGTCTTTTTTTTTTTTTTTTTTTTTTTTTTTGTGTGTGACTTTAGTGTGGTGGCACTTTGTTGCTAACTTTTACGTTCAAACGCATGAAATCGGTAGAAAAGCTTGAATATAAAAACAAGTTGGTCGGAGTGTTAAAATGTGTTTCAAATCGTAAACTAAAACTCTTCCGCCACACACTTTCCCATGAAACCAAAGGCAAAAGTAAGGCATTAGACGTAAAGGCGAGTCTTCCGATATAAGCCATGACCCGAGTAAACTGTCTGGGTCAGTCCCCAGCCAACATGATATCCAGGAATGTCATGGCCGCATCTACACGGGACTGCCTGCAATGGTTTTGGTTAATGATCCCCGGCAACATACAAGACACTTGTTACCAAAATAGTTATACTTAAGATGCAAAACTCAAGAGAGATTATTATTCCTATTTCAATTAACGAAGACTCATGTCCTTCAAGTAAACTTCGTATGTTTCTCTTATACGAATATGAACAATTTCCCTTGAGCTTTTCTTGTGTGTGCAAACCATTTGAACTTCCATCCGTTTATTTGAATTGTACTTTTATTATTTTGTCCTAATTGTGCCAGAATAATTCGTTTTATTTCGTTGTGGTCCTTTTTTACAACATCCTCAGGTTGGCATTGTTGGACCATCTGTAAATATGATTCAACAACTTTTCTATAGCTTTACTTGATTAACCAGAATGTATGTAAGCTCATGTACTACAAAACGAAAGTCAACTGCTTTCTGTTTCTACCATGGCCGTTCTCATGCAAGCACACTTCCCCTGAACACTGCACAAGGTACTAGTCTCTGTTTGTGCTTATTTCCGATATTCGTTTAATATTAGGAATACATTGCCATCATGTGTTATTTTCTTATTTTGTGCAAGAAACACCGTTTTGACCTCCATAAAATTTTCGATCAGCCGTGCTTTTTATTCCATTAGATTGTAAGAAGCACTGATTTCATTGAAGTTTTGGTAGGATAGACGATTTGTACGACCACCGGTGGCCTCTGTAAAGGTGAAAACGAAAAATGCGACAAACAGTCGGGATGAGAACAAAAATTGATGTCGGAAGACTGTCACGCAAATGCCCGGTGCGATTGAACATGTAAAATTGGTAAGCCTAAATACGTTACAAAAATGTGGCATGAAACAGTAACCCATGAAGCACTCTATATTGGCCTGTCCTAATATCAACCACAACCGAACTCACAACTCATACTTATCAAAAGGGTTGTTTGACAAAGTTAACATAATATTTAGTGTATGCTATTAACGAAACGTACATGTATACCGTACATGTATACACGATGAAGGTGGTTAAATGATTGAGTTGTGACAAATAAGACTAATTTAATTAGTTCAGTTTCTTCCAAATTCGATCAAGATTTTTGCCCCATACAAAGCCGACTCAACCTGCTACCCAGGCAGCTTGTGACCGTGGTCCAGCCCCAGATGATGGTCAGATGTAATGATCTTGAAACCACCATTTGCAAACTTTGTCGATTTGATTTGTTTCATTAATGCCTTAGAGCAAAACGATATAAAACAGTTTTATCTGTGGGAAAATCAGTGCGGTGTGCCCCGAGTGCTTGCATAAGTGACTGCGGGGTAATCAGGGCCATGTATGAATTCAAGTGAGGGTGATATGTGAAGCACAAAGTCAAAACAGAAGTTACCTATACACAAAATTACCCTGCTAAGGATTTACTCTCCACTCGCTAGAGTTACCTGAAGAATAAAACTAATTCACGATACAATTTTCATATAATAACAAAGCTAATGACAAAGAGTTGCATAACAAAATTAAGTGTAGCTTCATACATAGCGATATGGTACAGCACGCCCTTGATGACTATGTACAAAGTGTGAATGTTAACTGCGTGGGGTAGGCATTCGTGCTCCTCAAGGGAGACAAACCTGTGAGGCATCTTAAATAAGTCTCTCATTTTTGATGCACACGTGCACTATATAAGACCTGCTTTGTATAAAGGTAAACAAGCGTAAACTTTAAAATAAGCTTACTTTGCATATGTTGGTCATACATTTGCATTAGAAAAGTCAAAATTTAGGATCGTACTACATATCTGCGAAAGGACAATGAAAATACAGAGCATGCGCTTGAAATCTATCCCTCCCCCCCCCCCCCCCAGCCCAATCCCTTATAAATCTGACTCTGTCGCTTGGAAATGAAAAAGAAAACGTTTTGGTCATGTTTTATTTAGGTATCTGCCCTAACATACGAGTCCTCTTTCTTGATAAATGGTACGGGCCATAGCAGCAGCGCAGAATGAAGGACCTATGTTATAGAAATTTTGTAGATCTTTATCTTCGTAAAGGTATCTGTAGCTACCAGCTATGTTACTTCTTTGGAACATCTCTCTGTAGGTAGGTACAGTGCAAATACACTTTTGTCATGCTTAGCCATTAAAAGGTCATATTATTTTGCTGAGTCAACAGCTTTCCTCAGCTTACTCTGGAACTAAGAGCCCAGGTTGCGATGAGGAATGATGATTATTTGCATGTTACGCTGGTAAGTCTTTTTGTTTCATTGAAATATATCAAGAAACAACAGAATGGATGAAGTAGTCTGACAGGACGCTTGAAATTATCTGCCACTCTTGGTAGGATTGACTGGGAAGGCTTTAATCATATAAGTGTTGAGTATATGAACAATTTCACAATTGTTTACCAGATTGCAAAGCCAGCGGATTCAAATGCAGACAGTCACATATCGGAATAGGCACACATAACATGGACCTTTGTGAGCAATTAGTGTTTGTATAAATTCTTTGACAGCTAATTTATCTCATGAAGTGAATATTGTTTACTGATTTGGTAATGGTAAAGAGTAAGAGCATGAACTTTGTATTGATTTAAATGTAAAAATGCAGACATGCAAAATTAACCTTTTCAATAACACTTTATTCTCTGTCAGGAGCATCTGCGGAGGACATTCTTCACCCCCCCAACACTATTTGTTTATCATCATGAAATCCATAAATAAATAAATAAATGAATGAATGAATGAATGAATGAATGAATGAATGAATGAATGAATGAATAAATAAATAAATAAATAAATAAATAAATAAATAAATAAATAAATAAATAAATTTAGACATATTGAAGACCTATTAAGCTTCAATAATGAGCATTTGCTTGAACATATTTCACAGATGTACCCTGATGATTTGAAATTAAAAGAAACTGTTTAACATGAATGTTTATTTCCAGATGTAATGATGGATAATGATGATAGAGAATTAAAGTAAATGTTGTGTTGCAAACGTGATGATTTGGAATTTAACTTTGTAAATTGCCCTGACATAGATAGTTGTATTCCAGTTGGGCCTGCTTATTGTGTCTATGTGTCAAGCCTAATTGCCTTTGCCAGAGTATGCACCGATTGTGATAACTCTTGACGTTTGTCATTTACTTCTGTTTCCAAAACTAGTGAAACAGGAATATTCGAGAATTGAATTCAAGTGATCATCTTTTATGTTTCTTGGTATAAATAAATGGATTTATCATATAGCTATTAGGTGCACTCGAGGTGTTATATAAATGATGTAGTATATATGTTAACATCAGAATTAATGTAGCTGACATTTTATACAATTCATGTTAAAGGCTAGATATTTCTATAGGTTGTGAGTTGCTAGCATTAAGTCGATTTAAACTGCTACTACCTTTTGTTGGTACCTGTCTCAAGTAAGGGAGAGACGTTTTATTTTGTACGCCAGTGATACAACTTTGTCCACAACATTAAACATTTTTGATATCAATATAAACCCAAATATTGATAATAAAATCGACTCAGAGCTCACTGAAATGAGTAATTGGCTAACATGCTGGAAACAGTTGCCTTGAAGCACTGTCCAGCAAGTAAAAGTTGCTTGTGTGAACATTTTATCTCATATTAATGATAATTGCAAACACTGATTTTTTAAAGAAAGTCCCTCGTATAGTGACAACAAAGGAAACTGCTTTCTCTTCAAGATAGAATCGAAGTTCATGTACCAGCAAGCACAACCGAGGCTAAATATTCGCCTTATCAGATAAATTTGCATAAACAAACACTCAGGGACACATCTAAGACTATGCCCAGGCCTTGATTTACCTCAAATCCCGGATTGGAGCCCACTCAATGTTTCAAGCATATAAAATTCGCCATGTAGAGCGAACAAACAGATCAATGAAAAATTAAAGCAACTAGAATTAAAACTTAACAACGTGTTAGTGGGGCGCATCGACACATCCAACTTCGCAGGGATATAAATTTACCTATATCTTAGTTCAAATGCTCACATCGATAAAATTTCTTATAAAATATCAAGATCAGCGGTAGTTATGAGCTCGAAAATACGCTATCAAGACCTGCCATGAAGAAAAAAAATAACTCTTTAATCATATATATCTCATTTCAATTATGGTCTTTTGTTATGGGGATCTAAATGTGAAATAGTACTAAAACTACAGAAAAAGTTATCTTTATCATATCTCATTCTCAGATAAAATAATATGGACATTCATATCCGTCATTTAAAAATCCCAAAGTCCTAAAAATAAATGATATATTCACAATCTCTAAATGCAAATTTTATAGCAAATCTGTCAACGGTAAACTACCAAACAACTTTCAAAATTTACCTTTCCATATAAACATAGATATGCATAAAGATAACACAAGTCAAGTTACATATTTCAACGTCCCCAAGTACAATCACAATTTTCGTTAAAAGATCGAGAGAGAGAGAGAGAGAGAGAGAAAGAAAGAAAGAAAAAAGAAAAAAAGGAAAAATAAAGAAAGAGAGAATTTAAGATTTTACTTACCTTACACGATAAATGATCCTTCAATAAACGTTCGTGAAAAAATTTGCACACACTCTTTCATATCTATGGTATGCACAAGGTGGCTTCCATGACAGCGACAACGTGTTTTGTCTTAATGGATGTCTCTTTGGTCAATGTTTATTAAAGAATCGCACTGTAAGTCAAATATGATTGTGTATAGATTTGGCCAAATAAAAAGTTCCTGGGTCCTGAGTTCTGAGTCCAGTTGTCCGTTCCTATTTTTCATGATAATGTATTGTTTGGTAGATATTCAAGTCTTGCTGTTATATTTGATGATGTTCATGTTGAGAGGCTTGTCACGATTTGAACGGTTTTCGACTTAGCCTGATTTTCAACCAGGATATTGACACATAATGGTCACACAATACCTTCGATTTAAAAGTCTTAAACTTATGCAGTGATTTCTTGGGACGAATGATAAACTGGAATGTACCACGATAATTCAAATAAGAGCGACCTCCCTAGTTATTTCTGTCATATTTTTCTGACATGAATGTTCTTGTTATATGCATGTCCTATGCAACTATACATTTATTTGGCAATTATGATTTGACAAGCAGACAACCAACTGTTATCATAATGTAAATTATCTTCACGGAGTGAAATAAAGCACGTTCTTGTTATACAGACCTTTCCGTGGCCTCATTCTAATGAATCAAGCCAACAGGAAACTAAAGTATATATCAATCATCACAATTAATAACGATACGACATAAACGTCAGATGACAATTTCTCAAGATTTATTGGGGTTATTTTTAGATTTTTTTCATCGTAGCAGAATATGTGGGGTAAGATGTAGTGTCGCAATTGCTTGTGACATTAAGAAATATGGCTCAAAAGTCGTGACTATTGTACACTGTGAACCAAATAGGGAACTATCGTTTTCAAAGTTAATGTTGACAATACACACACACACACACACACACACACACACACACACACACACACACATATATATATATAGAGAGAGAGAGAGAGACAGACAGACAGACAGACAGACAGACAGAGAGTACTGGTTATAGGAAAAATGACCAGAGTTTTTTTTTCCTGAAGGGAGAGTGAGGATAGTGTTTACAATGTATATTTATTTTAATTATTATATTTAACATAGTCAAGATCAACAAATTAACTGAACAGAGTTTGTACCCAGATATCATGTGGTCATATATTATGTATGCTGGCGCTGCCTACCTCCATGCTACAATTTATAAAGTTGGCCTTCCGCATTACCTTATGTATAGTCCTGTGATACAATGTGGCAAAGAGTGCGCCAAGTTAATTGTTGGCTAAACACCGGCATCATTCTTGACAAGAAAGAAGCAAACGTCATTTATGACACTGGGCCAATTTGCGGTAGGTTTAATTGGGAAAGGTCGCAAACGGATACATCAGCATGAGGTCCTTTAGTTTTAAAAGTTAACAGTCATTTGTTTCAAGTACCAATTGAAAAGAGTGGTCACCACAAACATATTGTAGGCAGGTTTTAATATAGCAGGCTTTGCATTCCAAAAAGTGTTTTTGAAAATGCGAAATTCCCAAGCCATACACAAGGCACCTTCGAGTTCAAGTGCTGGGTCACTCTTCTTTCCGAAACATACTTGAAACACCTTATATTCTGATACATTTATTAACATACAGGAAAATATTTTTTTCCACTGTGGAATCTTTTATGTAACGTGCCCTTTTCTTGAAATTACCGTTTGTGTTCTTTCTTGATTTGAAGGTCGTACTTGCTTCGCGCCTTGATTCCCTCACACACACACACACACAGATATATATATATATATATATATATATATATATATATATATATATATATATATATATATATATATATATATATATATATATATATATATTTATATATGTAATGCCTTCAAATCTAATATAATGGGCACTATTAAGTTCAATGTGGATTCTGTTGATCTTGATGCACAACAATCAACGGTTCAACGTAGTGCTTCCATGAAAAGCCAAAAGATGTCATGGGAGGGTTTTCATACAGATGAAAGTGTTTGGACTGACAAATGGTAGCAAAACGTGATTAGGCTTCGGAAAGACAACAACTGAAAAGGGTGCATTTACGAAACACGTGCAACGGTAAAATCTTTACTGTCCTATTCGGTGCATCAAAATCACATTACTTAAGGTCTCGGCGCCAATGACACAACTGGAAGACGTCAAACTAAACAAACACCCGCATCGCTTAGCATTATGCAATTCTCTTCACATACAAATGTGTGTGGGCATGAATAAGGTCTCTGCGCCAATCATACAACTGGAAGACGTCAAACTAAATGAACACCCGCTTTGCTTTGCATTATGCAATTCTCTTCACCTACAAATTTATGTGGGCACGAGGTTGCGAAGTGCATCGGTATGTCCCACTTGAGCACTTCGATCACGCGCAATGACAGTATAATCCAAATAAGTCTATCTTTCTCTCTATATATATATTCAGTGTTATTGCTCGTGTCCAACATATGTGACTGTACAGCTGTTGTAGCAGACCACTTGTCCAACATATTAAACGTAGCGTATTTGATGTTTTTTTATTGAATTTTTAAGTCCATATTTCAAAATGACAATAAACAAGATGAGGCGACAATTAATTTGTCCTATAAATTCATGTATTCAGTCTGCCTGTGGAAACTAAACTAATACTGCCATGGCCTTTTTGTTGTATGGGCACGTATCGATGTGTTAACCATGAAACGACCATAGAACAGCTTCCCTAGACGGCCCCTTTACTCTTGTAAGTTTGCTAACATTCTAACATAAAACGGTGTCATTATACAGCACCACACGCAGTTTTGAGCGGCATGGGTGTCGATGGCTTGCGTTATTCAATGTCTATATATGCTCGAGATCATCTTCCCTACAAACAAACACATATAGAGCGACCAGACAGGTAAAGTTGAATGAGTTTTCTCTATGTCCTATGAATGCCAGTGGAAAAGTTTTTAATGGTTCGCGTAATCTTTTGAATGTAAGAACAAGCTGAACTTGTACGGGATCTCAAATCTGTGTCCTGAGCTGACACACAAAATATTCCGACACGTGCAGATGATGATTTGCTTCACACAAAAGTGTAGTTTAAAACCTCCGTGGGGGAAATAGACCCAACAGCCATGTTCCGGATATCCCGGAAATTGTATATCGATCATACTTGGGCGGCCACAAAGTATTAACAGGTAGGATATAGGTGTACAGGTAACCAGTGTAAATGAAACTCTCGTAATATATATAGTATTTCATCCCATAGTTCTCTGATGGTCAGTTGGTTCATTTGTTGCTTGGATTTAGAATTGGCTTGTATTAAAGCATGTCAAATCTTGGCTGTGTGATGTCGGCATATAGTTTGATTAAACTTCAACCTACAATCATACTTTTCATACTGGGAGGTGTACGCATAAAATGTACCATAATTTAATTTACTCTGTCACCATATTCATAGTAAGATACACATCTGCACGGCGACAAACAAAATGAAAAATGACAATACCAGTTATAACACCCAACACTCGATGAAGATATTTCTTTTGTATTAACTCTTTCCAGATGACAGCCATCTATCATTTTATTCTTCTATCCATTAGTCTGTCTCTCTCTCTCTCTCTCTCTCTCTCTCTCTCTCTCTCTCTCTCTCTCTCTCTCTCTATATATATATATATATATATACATATATATACACATATATATGTATATATATATGTATATATATATATATATATATATATATATATATATATATATATATATATATATATATATATATATATATATATATATATATATATATATATGCGTGTGTGTATATAGTAACAGGTTGAGAATAAGAAAGAGACGGACAGATTGTTAAATTGTCCAGAATTGCTAGTTTCAAAATATGACCACTAGGTGGCACATTTCTGTCAGTTGCAACACTTTCATTAAAAAGGCAGCTGTGTTCACCTAGTACACATTTGTGTTTTCCTTAATGACTGGTCATGATAGCTTTGGTATATTTTCACCTTATACTTGGAAACCGTAATAATCTAACGTTGACTATATTGCATTATATTAAATTTCGTGAGTTGAAAACCCCACAAGTATGTTGCAGTAATACCAGGAAATGTTCGTTAATCAATGGATAAAAAAATAGGCCAAACGTACCATAAAGGTGTGCGACGATTTTCAGCCGCTGGAGGAAGATAATCCCGTACGGCTCATCAAATATTTCCCTTAACTTGAGAGGGAAAAAGCCAGATAGTTAAGTAGCTATCACGGAAATTTGTAAGAACGCAGAGATACAAACTGTTCACCATATTTCTCCCGCATCCTTAGTACGTAAAACTTGACTGGTCAGCTATTCACCCAATTCAATGACTGAGCAATCCGTCAGTCGTGTCAATCAAATCTCAGCGCTCAAACACATGAGTCAAGTGCAAATCAAAGTAAGGCTGTTTGATCAGCATTTCATACAAAAAGCTGTTATACACCCTTTAACACAGGACAAAGTACATGGCATGCACGCTATGCTTTTATCCTAATGCGTGAAACATGCAGTGAACAGGTGGTGCTGACAAATCTACCTTTTTTCTAATATGGGATTTGATAATATGAAAAAAAAAACAACAACAAAAAACTTGTATCGCTAAGGTCGCAATGATTAAATGCCAAACGTCTAAATTTCAATTTGGTGATACACAAATATGACAATAACACAAACATTTAAATCTACAGAGAACCAATTGAATACACCCTGTGCCCCCTCCTACAAGCCCCTCTTCCCCCAACAAATGACCGCCCCCTTTACGGAGGCTACTTTTCCATGTAGCAAGTATAATTTCATATTATAGCCCCCCCCCCCAAAACACACACACACACACACACACACACACACACACACACACACACACACGTAGTGCCGCCTCTTCTGTAAGGCCACATTTGTGATGCACTCTGGGCGACCTTGCAACAGTGGGAAAACCTGAACAAAAACCCGAGGGGTTGGCCACCACGCGGCAAATACAGAGTAACCTGTTCCTTCCAGAGATCATTACCGACCTCCACGTGGCATCATGTCTGCTATCAGCTTGCAGTTCGTAGTAAAGAGGTAGGTTTCTTAAAATGCCTTCGACCGCACAACGATTCTGGCTTGCGAGGGCGTGTGTACAGACTGTATCACACTGTCTTTGACTTAATCACTGGTAGACTTATACGTTTCAAAATAGATCCATGTGTCAAGGTGTCAGAGGTGGGCATGAACAAGCTGTTAAATTGTCTTTCCTTCTCTTACCACCAATACTTTTGGAAAAATAAATATGTATGGCTGTGAAGGTTGCATGATTTCCACAGCATGCTTCGGATACACAACTCATCATGTAGGAGAGAAATCACACAAATGGTAAACAAATATTGCAGTCAACAACTTAAAATTCCTGTAATAAATACGTGCCTTGATGTATTCGCTCATATATGTTTCATGCGTTTTGACACGTGGGCTTTTTTATTATTATTATTATTATTATCATTATTCAATAGCCTCTTAGGAGCTTCATAAAAGAACGACACATAATGTTACCTAAGCAGGATGTACAATGTTAGATCCAATAGAATGCAAATGACAACTGCAAGAAGCAACGCCCATTATGTTCCTTCGCTACTCCGGCTTTAGTGGTTGTCTCAGTACACAGCTGCACGTGATCCTGGCAGGTAATTACAGGTATGTGTCCATTTTCTTTATGTTCAGCTCAAATGCGCACACCTGAACCGCAAAAATTCGACGAGTTTCCTAGTATACGGAATGATGACTGCGATCACACCTCTTGACTTCAAGTCCAGAGAAGGCCGTTGCGTTTTCCTAAGCTATTAATCTAGAGGAACAAAAAATCACCAGAAGTTTGGCTAGGGGCATCCTTTAATAAGAAATCGTTGCCACCAACCTTTATGTTTTATTTATTATAGTTAATATACTAGTATACTATTTGATCCGCACTGGATGAATTCTATAAAGTGAGCTCTGTCGCTGTGCACTTCCATAATGTGGAAAACAAGAAAAGTTTGAAACTGCAGTATTTTAGCTTAACACGTCAGATCATTGGGGGGGTCTTTTTTTTTTTTTTCTTTTCTTTTATATGTAAGGGAATTATGAATATGTTCACTGTGATGTCACGGCAAAAAATGAGCTGAAAAAGCAAACCTCCCAACTTGAGAACTCTCAAGGCTCAGACAGATTGCCAAAGAAGATTTAAAGCATTTAATAGGCTTGGTCCAGCATACATATGCAATCATTTATATTTAAATTCTCATGGATACTCTTTACATTAAAATATTATATTATTTCAAGCACATAAAAGGATCACCACTTACATTCTTTCATATATATGGGGACCAAGGGGTGAAATAGCCTAAACAATGAGTTGGAAACTGTTACTATTTTTTTAATTCAAAGAAAATGTTAGAAGGCCTTTACTTGCAATTGTAACTTTTGAAGGTTCATATTTGAAGTATAGGCCACTAATTGTTTGAGTGCTCAAGTTTGATTGTCTTGTCTTTTTTAAAAAACTTTTATGCACATCTCATCTACTGTTATGAGCATCCCCACCTATTTATGTTTTATATTGTAATTTATATCACAATTGGGTGAATAATACCTGGATATTTTCAGCTAATGTTGTACTGTTAAACAAACTGAGTGTAAGTAAAGACTTGTGTCTTGTAACTTATTTCAAATGTGACAAGTGTACGCAACGTATCTTGAGGTTTCCAATACACTTAGCATTCCACAGATTTTGGCAAGTTACTGCCCACAACAAACGAAAGAGACCAGTTTAAAGATCCGCTGCTTAGTGTTTTTGTAGAGGAGAGGAACTTCTCTATTTCATGTGATAGTTTGAATGCAATTCTGATTAAATTCACGAGCGTAATACATGTCTATCGTTTGTAAATGCTTCCACCTGGGATGGAAACATGTCATATATTTAAACAAGTGCTTATGATTTATGTCTCCAGAAAGTCGTTAAAATGCAATAAGGAACGATACGGCTCCCTATATACAGTTGTCTGTTAGAAGATGCAAAAAAGGAAGCCCCCGCCGATTTTCTGGCAGGTATCATATCTCATTGAATGTTCACTGTGCACAAACTATAGCCTTTATGAAGTATTAATTAAATATCTTTACAAATTAGGAAGGCTATAGTCATTTGACTCAACCGGTATCTTGATCTTTGATGGGGATGCGTGTCGCAGAACGAACACAGCGTCAGCGAAGAACCGCATTTTGCTGAATAACGTGAGCTTTACATAGATGCCATTGTCTTAAGAAGCGTCCACTGAGATATAAAGTGGCTCCCTAGTTGTGCATGTATACATCTCTGATCATTTTTTTCTTATTGCAAGGCCTAGCGAAATCACTCACTGTCATTTAATAAGGAAATCCCATGCAAGAACACACCAGAGATTCTTTTTTGCAAGTGCCTTGCAGTTTGTTCAATGTGACAGGTTACTGGTAGAATAATTTGAAAAGTACAATTTTAGCAATCCAGTTAAAAGTTAAGGAAACTGCAGTGAAACCACCTAAAATAACCAGTGGATCTCCCTAACGACACCACCTAAGGGGTGGAAAAACTGAATTAAATCTTCCAGTGCCAACTACGACTAAAGTCGAACTTCTTGAAATGGATAGCTTTCAAATATAAGAAAGGCGCTAGATTCACGTTTCTGGTAAAAAACAAAACAAAACAAAAAACAAAACAAAAAAACAAAAAAAACAAACCTTGAATTCAAGTACCAGCGTACCTATGGTTACATATAAAAGCAAGGTCAACAGCTTTCCTCGGCATGTCCTTTCGGTTTTGCAGCTAAAGTCAATTAAGGAAACCTGTTGACTCAATCCAACATATGGCACTGGGAGAGTTAAAAGGGGAGTGGTTTAAATAGGAGATACAGTTTAATTTACGGTAAACAAAAAAGTGAATGTGAATTGGTGATCATAATATTGAAATTGAGTCGCCTCACGGAGGAGACGCTTTTAATTGTAGACTCCGGCTAAATGGCAAGTGTAATATACATTTCAAGAATCCAATGTGAGAAGCCTAACACACACACACACAGACTCACACAAATATATATATTTTATGTTCGGAACGAGCGGGACTCGAACCTGCAACCTTTGGCACCAGTCGCCTAGCTGAAATGGGAAACGCACATATGCACTCGACCAAATCTCCATTCCTGACAAGAATGGTTCAATGGAGGTAGTTATGTGCGAGTGCCATATCAACACGGTAATGCATTATATTTACTGAGTCGGCATTCATTTCCAGAATCGGGGACTTAAATCCACCAGCATTAAGGTAATGCCGAAAATATATATTTTATGTTCGGGACGAGCGGGACTCGAACCTGCAACCTTTGGCAACAGTCGCCTGGCTGAAATGGGAAACGCATATATATATATATATATATATATATATATATATATATATATATATATATATATATATATATATATATATATATATATATATATATATACATATACATATATATATATACATAAATTGCATTGTTAGTTGCCATTTTCTTTCTAGGTTGTCACGTACATGGAACAGTGTGTTTTGCTTGGTAATTTGGAAACTCCAGGTGAATACCTATGGAGCCAGTGAGGGTATATGATTCAAAAACATATGCTTACAATATACTGATAAGCAATTTGCTATTGAATCTTATGTGCATATATTCATTATTTTTCGACTAGTGAAGAAACTTCCAGAAATTGTGATATCTTCCTGACTTTGTTGGTCCATCTTGGTGCCCCATGAAACAGTAGCGAATGTAGCAGGAAGAAAGTGGGCACGCGATAGGCCCCTTAGTGATTTGTCTGTCATGCTTTCTCGTTTTTCTTCTACAAGATGGCTTCAAGTGTGGCCTAGCCATCCTCCCCCAATTGTTTAACCATGAAGCTCTAAGAAAATTGTACCATCGTGACACCTGAATTTGTATCTTTATCGAATAGGATTTCTTTATCCAACAACTTTCACAAAATATGTACAATTTAAAAATATAGTCAGGCTTCGTTGTGTATAGATACGTGTGTGACGTTCTATTGGTAAAATTTATTTGACGACGAAACAACAGGAGAATGTTTCTAAAATATGATATATCGCTTTGCTTTAGATTATCTTATTTTGGGCAAATGATGTTGGTAAATTACAGAAAAAGTGAAAAGATCTGCGTTTAAATACTGTGTGGTTTATTATTTTTTTTCTTACCTACAAATTTTTGTTCTATCAATTGGGACAGTCCTCCTTGAAAAAAACCTTTTTTTAAAACGTTACATGTTGTTAATAGGATAAGAAACAGAAAAGAAAAGGAGCAAGTGCTTCCCTCGGCGTTCATTTAGAGATACACAGTTATACTGTTTTCTGATTTGTTGGGGTATGTCTAGACGCTCCGGCTCTCAACGTTGCAGGTCCTAGCCTACCTCACCCCATTGTGGATTTGTCAGGCTCAAATGAACGCTGACCTGAGGTCACTACTAACAAGTTATCAAGTTGAATAGGGAATGGTCACTTACTGTGCTATATAACTTTTGATAAACATCTGTGTTTTGCTGCCCAGACAGGTACCAAGCATTTCATGCGTTGCCTTAAGAGATATTCCATTTTACTTGAACCAGCAAATAGTTCCGATAAGTAGTGTAGTAATGTCATTTTATTCAATGCAACAAGATAAATCTGGTTTGAGCGCACTAGCACCTTCAAGGAAAAATGCCCTTCAACAAGTTATAGTAAATCGCCAATGCATGCAATCAAATGCGGTTTAATTCTTATATCTACATTAATCTAAGACGGGTTTACGTATCTGGGTTGAACTGCAAATAATCTATCCTAAGCTCTACGTGCTAGATTTTTAACATTTTACCGACCGATGTTTTGCTGTCAATGAGAGCTGAGGCAAATGAAACGCATCTCTGAAAACGTTCATTCGCTTTCATTATTGATGACATGAAATCCGAAGGGAGCAAAGTAATTTCTGCAGTATTGAACTCAGGAAACGTAACTCGATTTACGGAACAATTATCAGGATTACAAGTATAACAATTATTAGGAAACGTGGAACTAGACATCTGCTCGGCCGTTGATATTTTAAACCTGACGGTACGTCTCAGCACTTGGCTTTAATTTGGCACTGTTGAACCCACCCTTTTGATATATTCGTTTTAGTGGATTCCTTCGCAGTTACAACTGAACTTAAGATGTTCGGCAGGCACTGTGATATTCAAATTGGTTACAAAAGACACAGTACTGTCACAAGAATAAATACAGTATTCCCTGGAAAGAAAAACAAATATGATTACTTGTTCTTATTGTACGCATTTGAATTTATGATGACGCTTAGCTAAGGTGGAAGACATCGGGTTCTGACCACGGAACCTGTTTCATCAAAAATAGAAAAGATAGTTTGCATTGATGACAGCACATTAATTACAAGTACTCTAAAGGGAAACATCGGAGGGAATGTCCACGTGTCAATGAAGGAGATTTTAACTAGATCATCACCATGAACAAAAACATATCATACCATTTTCCCTAAGGTCATCACCATTTTTAACAAGGGATGAAAAAGTGCATGTCATTTCTACAGTCCCTACAACCCGACTTGAGCACATTGAAACAACCCTTAGATACTTATCTATGTGCTGCATAATGCTAGCAGAGTAAGGCATCATGCAATATTCAATGTATGTAAATGCACCCTGCCTCATTGGACGACTCCTGCAAGCCATCACATGGATAGAACTGCGCTCTTAGCTGTAAAACATTGCTTACACACTAAATAGCATGGAAGAACTTTCACATTTATAAATGCGAAATATGAATATGATGAATTTCCTATGAGTTAAGCTTAAAAGCCACAATGTAACACTTTGCGCCAGTTTTTTCTAATTTCTGAGTGAGAATTCTAACGCAGCTGGGACTAATTTTTTTACCTTCGCAACCACTCATCTGACCTCCAGCACTCTCAATTTAGATGCCAGCACATTATAAAGGATATAGAATGCAAATTATGGACAAGTACACTCAGATATTACCTTGTACGAATACACGGTGGGCAAGAAATTCCATTTAATTTTATTTTGCTTAATATAGACCGTCACCATGTTTTCCGTGTCTTCTTCAGGTTTCAAGGGTCCAAGGCAATGTGGGTCTGTACTCGTGCGCTACGCCATAAAAATCGAATTATTATAGTCCCCATTTGGCAAAGACTGCCCATTAATCCACAGCATGTGATGCCAGTGCTTTGACAAAGTGCTTAATAACTACATGCCTACACATCGCCCCAAACAACGACTGTCCAGTTATTACCAAGCGGTTATGCAACTCCTGTCTGCCCTGTGTCATTAGTTAATGAATTAACCTTCCCGAAGATGTCCGCTAGTCTCCATTTCCCTCTATATTCAAAGCACAGCTAAAGAAAATCCTTTTCGTGGTGGAAGATGCCCCACTATACTTTGCATATGCACAGCATTTTCTAAACGGTGAAACTCAGTTAAGGTTAGGTCACATCTGTCTAAAGAGTGATGTGTGAATATGTATGTGATACAGTGTGAATATTGTTGAGGACTCAGGTTGTCCATGCAGAAGTACTAATGAAAATGCAGAACATTTTCTCATCCTCGCCTTCAGGTGAGGATGCTAGATGCGATGTGACTTAATCACGTGGCTCCAGCTCTGCCTTCATAATATAGACATGATCTACATGTACTTGGTGCGGTTCAAAAAGTACAGCTAACTTCCTAGGGTTTGCCATGTAAGTAGTACTACAATTCTTAGAACATGTTCAAAATTCACTATAGATATGCAGTGTTATGGCACTGATATAGTCGCTGCATATTGGTTTGCTGTACAGAAACTGAGACGGCGACTATTATCGGCTAGGCTTTGTTGCTGGCTACTTTCCCATGAAGATAAGGCAAATTCACAAAATAAAAATTTTGAAAGTTGAACTTCAAAATTGTTATAGAAAAAGTATTCATTCTAACTTCAATTGATTGGTTTGTGATATGGCTGCATTCAATAAACCACGAATGATAGTTGTTGCACTTTCCTTCATTGAAATTATGCAAATGCCCAAAAAATAAATATTGGATAATTCCAGAACTATTATAGGCATTGGTGCCATTGGAACTCCAATTCTTAGGGTTGTGAAACAGCTCAATTATGAATGTCTTTCTTGAACAGCTCAATACGAATTGTTGCTGCAGGAGTTTAATAACTTCTGAATAGGCAACTTTTAACAGTTCCAATGCACACAGACTGATTTGCTCGTCAACAAATCAAGTTTTATAGTTTGTCTCTTGTTTCCTGTAATTGGAACTTTTCACAAGTATAACTCCTAATTCAGACGCCTGGTGGTTACCCTTCCCTTTTCGTCTATTTAAATCATAAGTACTAAATCCGGGTCGTACTCAATGACAGTACCGATTTAGATACAAGTCCACTAAAAGATTTACGAATGTCCATAGCTACATTGTAAACAGTGTACACTCAATGACCTGGCATCTGTGTGGTGGTGTTGACATAAAACAGTGCTTCAAGTTGTGTACTCCATTTTCACATCATTTTTATTTTGCCCAGGTCACAAACTTATAAAACCATACCTATATTCTTGTGTGTGTTTTGTAAACATTGTTTTTTGTGCTGTAGGTCTGCAGAGCTTTCAGATTAATTTTTATCTATAAGGCACTCCAAATAAAATAGATATGTTTGTAAAATATAAATATTGCCTGTAAGTGGTAACATATCAAAACGCCCCCCCCCCCAAAAAAAAAAAAAATCTGGCGCAAGTGGAAACACATGGAGATAAACTAAAGCTCGCTTTATTCTTTAGTCAACAATACCATGCGATACAAAAAGTATGTTTTAGAATTATAAATATTAGCACAACTAACCCATGTTATTAAATGGCTGTATTAAGCAATAAACTGTCTTTGAAAGAGGCTCCACATGCATGACCGTGTAATCGTACAAATATATTGCTGCTTTCTACCCATCATTTTGCCCATGGACTGTTAATATCACAGACAGCGTACATGTGCGTTTAGTATATAATAGAACGTGATATAGAGCTATGATATGTGACCTCGATAAGTCTATTGGAATGGTTTCGCCACACATTATCAGAACAGTGTAATCAGCGTCCCCAGCATAGGTGAGTCTATGGCCTCGATATTCATGCGACTGTCATTTAATACTTATGCGTATATTTGGGACTCTACAGGGGACGTTTTACGATTTTGTGATAATAGCTTATTTTGTATGTAACAACACATAAAATAGTTGCTGTTTTTCCAACCAAGGCATTTGGATTGCTACAGGCGGAACTTGATTGTCGAAACAGCAAGCATTTGGTGGACAGAATAAATACTATCGTTGGTTCCTGACGTAAAAGATGACGGAGATTTGGCACAAAACTAATTTGGCACGTCAGATAGACGCGATGTATCAAGCAAGGTTAGGATTATCTTCTATATTTATGGATTTTAGTTATTAATGTATACCATATTATAATTTGGGCTGAGATACATGCTGTATGGATAGATAGATTAGGGCTCTGGTGATGGGATCATGCACACCAGCTAAAAGCTTGCAATCAGTTATGAGCATGTGCACTTTTTAATTTACTAATACATGCAAGCTGCTTCAGCATGAGTTATCTTGAAAATCGCGACGCTGTCACAATGGAGCCTAGGTGCAGAAATCACTATTTATATACCATTCCCTTCATATGACTACATACTACCATTTAACAAAACTACTCGGTTATTATTCTAATTGTAAATACAATCGCTAACATCGATTGGCTACATAGAACAAGATTTAAAGCCTGCTGATTGAACACACACAGAGTTTTTATTTACACTTGAACCCCTTTATTTGAACATAAAACTGAACAGCGTGTTATCATGCGCTACAGTCGTAAGATGGATGGTCAGGGGAAGACCCATAGTTAGTTAGATAGCTGTCTATTACACACAAACTACATCTGCAATGCACGATATACAGTGCAGATGCACACTGAAAGCCCATAGTTTTGGCTCCCACTGATGTTTGCACACTGCTTATAATGAGCTCAGATCCTTGCGTCTCTCCGATGTATGATAGTGTGATTTCGATAGGCATTCTGTCAGGTGTACAACGCTTGATACTGCACTAGCCGCATACAACTTTAATGGTGGACTATGGAGCACTATTTAGAGGCCAGTCAAGTAAACAGGGTACTGATAGGTCAGTTGTAATATACTTTGGGGACAGTGTCGAGTAGAACCCAAATGAAACTACCTAACACAGATGAGCTCATCTCACCTGCGCATTAGTGACATAAGCGAGGCAGACTTGGCCTCAACTTGGCAGCATGTGTTTTCTGTAAATTATAAATCATGTCTAACACGCACACGCAACCAGCCTTTTACTTTTTGCCTTTTTATCTATTTACCAGCGTAAAACGTTCCAGTCATTTGGACGGTGTGACATTAGGGATTTATGAGTCGATTTAGACTCCATTGTACATTATTAACGTACTAGATTTCATTTTGAACGGGGAGCTTAGTTGAAGGGCGCTTACATTGTGAATATTTTCTCTAAGAGAGCAAGCCAATGTGACGCCACAAGAAACTTTTAAGCAGGCATAAGTATCTAAGCAGGCCCACATCCTATTCTAACTTGGGTTATGTAAGCTAATTTTTTTTTACTTCATACTGCAAAGTCGTCACGGTGGTCTGATCTTCGGGAAACTTGTCGTTACTCATCAGTACTAGAATGGAGTGTTTGGGGCCTAGAAAATGTTGTGCGAAAAGCAACAAATTAAGATGTAAACGTTCACCTGTGAGAATAATATTCTCCATGAACGCTACGGATGTTCTCGCACAGGGCATACGCTGTGGGCGCTTTGTCGTTTGAATTCCTGTAAATGTCACGCTAATGGAATCCGTATGATCATCCTCTGCCAATAAGAAAAATCAAAACCAAGACTTGAAAAAATGAAACAAGCGTTTATAGAAACTAAAACAAAGGGGAAAGTACAAGAAAACAGATATGCTCTAAAGTCAGGAAGAAATGAAAAAATAACATAATGTATTTGTCCAAATATAGTGAGTTTAGAGCATAGAAAGTTGACGATTTATTCGGTATGGACAGATATCTGAGAAAGAAAAGAGTGAAATGTGTAAAGTAAAGGGGACATGTATTTTTGAGTTTCATTGAGTCATACACCTATGGGGCAAGTCATGTGGTGATTAAAAATTAATGGCATGCATGTAGTACGAGTCAGCTTCATTTCTGTTTGGTTTTTTTTTCTTAATTAGGGATAACGTAAAAATACATTAGATTAACCTTAATTTTAAACAGTTTATGATCATAATATGGTGAAACTGACTGTTTTTGAAAAAGTTGCCCCACTTGGCCTAATGGCTTTTTTGTAGTGCGAATTTACTGGCAGTATCATATTGTTGGACGATTTAGGCGAAATCAGTGTATATGCTGCAGCAATGTCTGAACACAACTTCATAACAAAAGAAATTCCCTTATACCGCACCAAAAGCAAATCATGAAAATGACGTCCGTGAATCTTACAGCAAAAATGTCATAATGTTTGATAACACGTCACAGGATGCAACGCCTGTACCTGATAGCGCTGCTATAGAGGATTAAATTCATTTTTGCATGTTTTCTTCAATTTCAAGCTAAATACATTTGAAATTGTACCACCTTATTTTCACATTTTTGTGGTTAAAGTATCTGTTGATATGGAAATGATAATAACTATACCTGTGACGTAAGAATAAAAAGGATAGTTGTTGTAAACCACATTCGAAAAGAAACATGTTTTCGAGATCTAATCGAAATTAAACATGTCTGCAAAGATTGGTCATCATGAGTTATGTTTAGAGAGTCTAAGCTAGAGGAAAAACTTATGAAAGTAAAGATGAACGCAGATATAATCTTTTTATAAAATCGACTTCATCGACAGGTACCAGTCTGAAACTCTGAATCAAATTTATTTAAAAAAAAAACACGAATAGCCAAAACGCATTAAACCAACAATTCATACCAGGGCCCTAAATTATATATATATATATATATATATATATATATATATATATATATTTTACATTTTCATTGTCGCGTCACGTGATAAGTGATATCTGCGAATACTCCAAATGTGGTATAGCTCTTTTTATGTTAATATTTGTTACATGTGTTGTATCATCATGTTCCGAGTATGTTTTCAAGACACAATATGATTAGTATCAAACCGGCTTTTAACATTACTAGATAACAATGTTTTCACTCTGTACAGCAAACTCTGTGGAAAAAATGTTTGCATACTTTCCATTGGAAACGGCGTTGGTAGCCTTTCAAAATACTCTATATGAAAATTTATCATGGCAGTACTAAAAAGGAAACTGTTTAATATTTCACATATTGACGATCAAGTCTATATCCAGAGACATATTCAGGAAATTGCCATTTACATTCACTTATTTTTGTTATCGGGAGTGCATAAATCACTGTCTGGCTGATTTAAATATCAAATAACAAAATTAAAATGTGAATGCACCACAGACGAATTGAGCGACGAAGAAAACTCGCCCAACGCGCGCCAATAGAAAACTCTTGACGAAGGGCCTGCCATCAATGGCTTCACAAGAAATCGCAGCAAAAATGTTTTCTAGTAGTGGAAAAATTAAGTAAATAATAACGATTAGGAGTCGACCATTTACATTCGGGCGCTTTTGGGCGATTTGAGCGGGAAAGGGACAAACCTTGGAGGGTGCCGGTGTGGCTTCCTGGCAGCAGACTTCAAGATAGAGAAGCTCATCGCGGTGCTGGTAATGTATGCCTTCTATCGGTATGATCCTGCAACGTCAGCAGAAATATGGCATCACGATTCAGAGAATTACTGCGATACTATGTCCTGAGCTTTTCGGATGTTAAACAGCAAATGAGGAAGTTGTGGTTTTATTTGTTCATGTAGAACAAGTGCCATTGGATACAATAATTTCTCTCAGTAATTTGATCTGCAAAATTATAATTTTTTCCCAATAAAGAGGAACCCGTTTTAAGGAAACTCAAAGGAAAAGGTCAAGATCTCAGGCGAAGAGAGTATACTTTTACACGTACTGTCAAAAGAAACGCTATTTTGACCAGAATGCTGTATCTAAATGACCGAATTTGTCTTTCCTGGCATGTTTGGTACCAGATGCAAACTGTTTTGCGAGGAAGTAGCCATATCAAATTTATCAAAGATGTTCAGGCGGACAAATATACAATGTTAACTCATTATAATCACAACACCATTTGATTCCTTTGGAATGTGTCAGATAGCTGAATAAGCCAGATTAACGAAACAAAAAGGAAAGAAAACGAACTTTTTGCCATTAAAATTCGTGCCATTATAATGAATATGTAGGATATCTGAGTGTCTCTTTAATAAGGTTCCACTGTAACATATAACGTTTTTCTAGTATTTTCTCATTTGTCAGTTAAATTAAGCAACCTGTGCAGTGGATAACAGCGTGACATTTGTATTGATAAGTTATGGCTACTTAAAGGTCCCATTGATTGATAGGGTCTAACTTTCCATAAAGTTTGAGTTAAAATGTTTTGGAAATAAAATCCTGTGATTTTTCACAAATATCATAATTTAAATGAGGATTTAGGTAGATTGAAATGAGCCTCCTTGGCAAGCCAAAAGCGCGGGTTTTCCTCCAGATCGTGGTCACTGGCTCGAAACTGTTGCTGACGTCAAAAACACAACCTTTCTCTCAGCCAGCGTGCGGTAGCCCACAGAACTGCATTAGTGCTAAACATGGTAAGACGGGAGAACTTCACCGTTAATAAGCAAGATGATGATAATGACGATGACAATCTGAATTTATCCTTCAACCTTTCCTGGCGAAGATGAAAAAGACTTGATAGACAGGCAATTGCGGCAGAAGCGCCAACAGTCACGCCGTACCAACAAACGACCACCCGTTTGACCCCCCCCCCCCCCAAAAAAAAGGAGGAACTAAGAGCGGTCGCTCTAATCAACTGTAAGCGAGTTGTACGTTGATAGCAAACCAGCCAACGTGTGCCGTTATTTTGCAGTAAATTCAATTCCAACAGAGCATTTTATTCTAACTTGTCTGGAGGGTTAACTTGGCCAAGGAAACAGCATAGCTACATAGCCAAGGTTGCTCGGTGATCGTTATCTTGATATTTCGCCAGGTTCCAGGTGTCTGTCCGAGTTATCTGAGCAAACGGTCTATTAAGTATTTTGAAAACAAGACTTGTTATCTTAAATTTAATCTGCCCGCTCGGGTGTGCCTGAAGCAGTTATCATCGTTAGTTACAAATCCAAATGCGGTACGTTACCCTGGCAAATCATGCACGTGTTGCTGAGCACCAGTTTGAACATGGCACAATGCATTGTGAACAGTGGCACCAAGGAACATTTGATTTGGATATCATATTGAATCGCGGCCACGTGTTTTCAGCACTGTAAATGTGCATGAAGGACAATATCGAGGTGGGCTGAACACAATCAATTGTACCCAAGTTTGCAAGCTATCGTATTCAATCTCAAAATGCTTGGCACGTGGTCTTATGCTGTTGTTGACTATTTTTGTTTATTCATGGTCCAGCTTGCGCACACATCGTAATGTCTTGCGTTCATTGAAGATTTGCTGCCTTATTTTTTCCGCTTTCTGAGAATACTTTATTTTAAAAAATGGATCCGTGTATGGTTTCTTTTGAATAAAGGGTCGGGATGTTTTATTCTACAGAAATGAATGTTTCCGTTTTATTCTACGTATTCCGCGATTCCGTCCGCGATTCCGCTTTCGAGGAAATTGGACATTTCTAGGCCATCAATTCAATATGACTGATGTTCGGGTGAGCTCAGGTTTGCCTAATCAGGTTGTATCTGGCGCTGATGTTCACGTTACTTAGGTAAGATAAATTCAAGCTGAATGTTGAGCTGACGTTTGGTTCAGCTCAAATTAGCAAATGCTCTTTTGAGATCAGCTGAGCATTGGGCCATTCACTCAGACTTTATGCTTCCTATTTATTTGTTTCTTGTTGCACAGTTCACATGATATATTGAGCTCAAAGTTACTCTTATAATTAAAAATACATAAAAAGAAATAATATTTAAAATTTGAGGTATATCTAACAACCACAAAAAGATACAATGGCACTACTGTTTCACAAAATCCAAGCGAGGTGATGGTATAAATCCTGTGAGATGGCCGATGAGCCTATTGTGGTTCTTTTCGTCTGTATATATCCGAGTACGTCAAGATCCACCGCATAGTAATCAAGTTGCATACAGATCGAGCAGGCATTAGGATGGCTGATTAAGGGCCCTGCACATTTAACTAATGGTGGGCCCTCATATGAAATGTTACGAATCAGAAATGTTCTCCCATTCCGTGACAGTGCCTTTATTGCGACCTATTGTTATCCAAAGTAACTCAACAAATATCTGCGACAAACCGATGGAACGTGTCGGCCAAAGCAAAGTTTGGATAGGCAAATATTCAGGACTTTAGAGTGATATAAATTGGTGGTTGCAGACTGGCATTTAATTGATATGTGAAAGCTGTTTCCATGCTGTTTTATGTTTATCTATTCACTAGAATGTAATACTATGAAGTTTGTGATTGGAATTGTCTTGAAAATCCGCAGAAAAATATTACCTGTGTCAGGAGTGCATACATTCCGTCAATTGCATCAACAAGACCTTAAACTATTTATATTTGCTCCAGCATGCAAAATGGCAACTTCTCCCAAAATTCATGAATAGGAAGATGTAGGGTGTATTGACAAAAAGTGTGCATGTTTAATGAAAATGCTGTTCCTGCGTTCTTACATTAATCTCTGAGCGTGATGTGTCTAGGAAAACGTGTCAGTTTCTCAATGTCTTTCTAAATAATCACACAATGTCACATCGATAGTTAGCAAAGGTTTCCTGAATGTAACTAAGATTTTTCTCTAGCAAGTGGCAATTATATCGATTTTACTTTAGACTCAGTCATCATTCTGTTTTAACGGATTAAATAATAACCAGACACACTGATACGCATATATGCCTATCACGTAATATTATTACATTCATCAACAGCCCCTAAACTGGCTATAGGAAGGACACTAATATATTTTATGGTTTATCCTGCCTTGCAAGACATTCTTCAACGGTGCAGCAATATTGTGTGGTTATACCTGTCTCTAACAGATTTAGTGCTTGAATTTAACCGCCGGCCACACATCCGTGCATACGCTAGAAAGATGCTTGTTCGCCAAGCCGTTGTTAAAATCTCACTAACTCATTACTTCTTTCACAATTTACTTAAAACAGAACAACAGGTGAACCGCAGAGAAGCCATATACCGGAAAGCTTAGGGAACAGCAGCTGAAACATAGAGACGCCGTACATAGGAAAACATTTGTCCATTAGTTTTTGTCTCAAAGAAAACAAACTTTAACATACGTTAAAAGCAAATTCCGGTATTGTTGTCAAAGCTGAAATTTTAAGATGAAGATATACGACAAATCCTTGCAAATATACTGTTTCAAGGTGTTGCTGATAAAATAATACGTTCAAAGCTGGCGTAACATGTTTATAATTACACAAAATTCTAAATAGTGCCATATGTCATTCCATGATGACACTTTCATTTGAAATTGTTGACCAACCTACCCACTTATCTACCTACCTGTCTATATATATATATATTTATATATATATATATATATATATATATATATATATATATATATATATATATATATATATATATATATATATATATATATATATATATATGTATGTATATGTCGATCGATCGATCTTTCAATCTTTCTATTCATTTATCTATCTCTCCATCTATCTATTAAATGTGTCTATCTGTCAATCTATCTATCTATCTATCTATCTTCTTAATTTTTCTAATTGATTAGTTAGTTAGTACCTTTCTTAGTTTTGTTTTATTCGTTGGCAACATTCATTTGTACTGCCCGTCTTAGACTTGACCATTTCACCGCATATTGGTTTGCACTTTAAACGTTCCTTGCCGACTGATATTGAGATAAAATTTAAACTCTGTGTGTTTGTGTGTGTGTGTGTGTGTGTGTGCGTGTTTGTGTGTGCGTGCGTTGTAGGTACAATACAGACAAATATCGTTCAAAATACATCCGTCATCAGAACCTAACAAATATGTGAACATTAAGCTGCAGAACATCGCTGTTTTCATGTGCTCCCAAATTGCTTGTTCTGTCTCGAACTGCGTATATGTGTATTGTTGTTTGTGTGTTTTTCCCGGTTTTCGTTTGTTATTATTATTATTTTATTGTTGTTGTTGTTGTTGTTGTTGTTGTTGTTGTTGTTGTTGTTGTTGTTGTTGTTGTTGTTGTTGTTGTTGTTGTTGTCTTTGACGCCTGTGACATTTAATCTGTGGATTAATCTTCGTGGAGGTTTTAGGATGCGTATCAATTTTTTCAGAGGGGGGCGATGCGCTAAAAGCGCTCTGACTGAAGCTGTTGACTTAACTCATTCTCAGGGTCTCATACAACTCTCGACATACTCGTACTTGAATCAAAAGGTTAGTTTACAGATGATACGAATCAGGTATCGCTTAACCACTTCAGATCATATCGACCTTAATCGTAGTTGGCAATGAAGGGGTTAGCCAATTTGATAGTAGGTGACCTGCGTCGCTGTAAATACAATCTATAGAAGTTTGATTGTTTGCATAACTGTCTGAGGAATATCATACCAGCAGCGGCATTTCGGATGTGTAAAACAGGTTTGATTGACCCAGTTGAAAAGGAATGATATTATTTTTTGATAGTGAACTGGTCTGAATGGAGTCATGGGACTGAAATAATGCTCACAAAAGACCTATTAGGTAGGGGCACATGAAAATAGCCAATTTCTGCATGGTACATGTGTGAGAAACCAGACCATTCAACTACACATTACCACTAACCAGTGATTAGTTGATGTTTTACTCAAACAGTAACATAAATATGGCCAATTTATGCCATCTACCATTTTTATTATTATAAACATGCTTATTGACTCTGGATCACCTTATAATTGTACATAGCTAATCAGGACGCTCCCCAGACATAAAAACGCACATAATACATTTACAACACACAAAGGACAGACAAGGTTGAACAATATAACGCTATAAACAGAGGGAAATAAGACATGAGTACCCATTACATAATATAGATGTCATATAACAATTACTCGTAATGTTATTCTGTACAGCGGTAAGTCTTGCTTTATTTGATTCAATACCCAGGTCAGAACTCCCATTGAATAAGATATGTACAAAGTAATTTCTCTCTAGGTGGACTGGAAGGGATGGGTGAATCTCTGGCGCCGACATTGAAGCCACAGTTTCTTTCACCGTACTCTCCCAGACTCTGTGGATTTGTTACTTGCAGGGCATATATCGTCAAACCCAGGTCCCATTCAAAACGCCTGTGGAATATGTACTGGACCTGTAAAATGCAATCAGGACCATATCCATTGTGAGACCTGTATGTTTAGACGCCACGGGACTTGTATTATTATGACCCGGCGTGAATTAGCCCATTGGGGTCAAATACCTACTGGATTTTTTTGCCAAGCCTGTTCCTCATACAAGTTCAAAGACTCTTATTTTGAACAGAGCCTAAATCAAAGCATGAACTTAAATGTTACATCCAACTTAAGTGTTGTAGATGAATCAAGTGGTGTTTCCAATTCAACATAAATGGACACTGATCTTAAGAGAGTGCGCCAAAAACACAGAAAATCAACTAATTGATGGTTACCTTAACATCAACTAGTTGAGATATAAATTTGGCAGAGTATGTGAAATCCTGCGCGATGGACTCCTGATCATTGCAATTGTTAGTGAAACAAAAATAGACTTTATGTTTTACCATGTGGGTCACCCTTTTTATAGTTAGCGTCCGACAAATTTTCACATTTATTACCAAACTGTTCACCATTATTTACACTTAGGGTAGTTTTTTACCTTGTAGCCAAACGGTTTTGAGTTTTCACATTTAGTATAGTTTTCACATTTAGCGTAGTTTTTACATTAAAGGTGCAATGGGCGCCTCAATTTCGTACGATAACTTTCTCGTACTTGGCAACTCGAAACTTTGACCTCGGTCACAATATCAAAGGAAGACCACTGCGTGATACGATAGACATATTTGGTCTAACTAATTCGGTTAATGTACCAACCTGCTTAACGAAACACATCAAGAGTCTGCTAGATGTAATTCTTAGAAATAGACCGAATTTACTCCTCCCGTGTGGATAGGCGATTGTCACAATCTAATAAACACCACTCTCCGGGAACATTACAAACCTATCGGTAGGTCATAGGTCTGCTACCGCAGCCATAAGAACTTTTATGCTGAAGATTTCATTGCAGATGTTGAATATGCTCCCTTTTTCACTGTTATCAACGGAATATCTGCTGAGTAGGGATACTTGGCTTTCTAAAAATGTATGCCAATCTTATAAATGAACATGTTCCCATAAAACAAAAGAAGCGACGTTTGAAAGGAGCATCCTTTGTGCATGCAGGTTTAAAAAAGGAATCTCAGCGGAAAACGACGCTTTTTAATATTTACTGGGACAATGGTCGAAAAACAAGGGACTGGAAATTTTTTTTATCAACGACACAAAGACCCTGATCTCAGGAGATATGCTTTTAAAGCCTATTTTGCCAGAAAATGTAATTATGGGCCAAAATTGTGACTTCTGGTGCTCAATCAAACCTTTTTCGTCAACTAAAGGCAGTCAGAAATCAGATATCCGGCTGGAAGAATACGAAAAACATGTTGTCTGACAAGCAAATAGTGGCAAACTTGTTCAATTAATTTTACGTCAACGTAGCCAATAACTACATTAATTCCAGTCTACAACACGACTGTTCTACACAGCATGTGTAAGACAAGTACATTAATCACAGCAATATCAAACGGATTGCTCGCTAACAAGGAAAAGATCCATTTTCATTTCCGAAAGTGGATGGAGAAGCGGTAATTAAAAAACTTCAAGATGTAAATCCCAAGTAGTCAACAGGTTACGACGGGATAACCCCCCCCCCCCCCAAGTTCGTTTAAACGTAGGTACATTCCATCACAGATACCATCACTACGCTCATAAATCAAGCAATATCAGCTGATTTACGTCCAGGCTGACTAAAATTGGCTGCTGTAGCCCTTATATATAAAAATAAAGAGCATCACCTGAAACAAGATTACCGTCCAGTCAGAATACTACCTTGCCTATCAAAACATATTTGAATAAGTTATGGCTGATCAGTTGAGAGTACACTTTGAGAATATCTTCGCACTATATTTCTCGGCATACAGGAAGGAATACACTAGACTGCTGGAGCTGTTGAAGACTGGAAACTTGCTCGTGACAAGAGGCTTAATAGCTGGAGCTGCACTAATGGATTTATCCCGCACCTTTGAAATTATGCCCCATGACCTACTGCTTTCAAAACTCTCCACTGAGCTAAGGCGTGTCTTATAAGGTATCTAACATGCTTTCAGCTTCCTGAAGCACCGACGACAAAGAGATAGAATGGAAAATGTGCAAAGTGCTTGGCTATAAATTACTTGTGGCGTACCCAGGCCTCCATTTTAGGACCCCTCTAGTTTAATATATTTATGAACGACATTAGCCATGAAATTGACTGTACGCTGTACTGTATTGTCGTCTGCGCAATTGTAACATACCAGTGCTATCAAGATATCAAACCTTATTTATCGTATCAACCCCCTCCCTCGATTGTGGGATCTTTTTGACATAAAACAGAACAGTCATTACTTAAAAGTCACTCCGCTACTGGTGTCACTGCGTTTTAATACAGTAATGTTTGGTAAAGCTGATTTTGTTATGTTTAGAGCATTTCTTCATGATGTGGACTTGAACTCATGGCTTGATTCGGAGGATGGTGATGTATGTTGCAATTCTTGGACCACATTATTTTTGGAAACAGCAGCACAGTGCGTACCTAACAAAAAAATCAAAGTCAGACCATCAGACGTGCCCTGGTAAAGTCCTCAAGTTCGTTGTCCCAAGCGTGCTTTTAACAGGAAATACAACAGGGCCATAAGTCTTGGCTTCGAAACTAATGCGTGGTCATCTTTTTGGCAAGTCCGAAATCACTATCAACAAGAACTAGCACGATCGGAGGAGGAGTTTCATAAAAAGTTTCCAGCTGACTTGTACAACCCTAACCGGAAAGGCAAAGGTTGGTGGCGTAGTGTCAAGTATTTCTTAAATCGGAAGCAGTTCACATCTATTCCCTACCTGCCTCCTACATGATGGTAAACTTTTTTCTGACAGCTTGTTCAAAGCTGAAAATTTTTACTCCCTTTTCCTACAACAGCGTATCGTTGATGGCACATCAGCTTCTCCACCCGTTAATACGGATCCCCCGACTTCGATTACTGGCTGTCTAATTATAGCCGGAACTTAAATCCTTGAAAAATTATCAGGTCTGGAAGTAACTATGGCGTCTGGTCCTGAAATCAAATCAAAAATCCAAATATTCCCTCGGCCAATACGATTCCAGGAACTTTATAATATTGGCAATAGATTTTTTTTCTGTTCTACAATCACGTCTCCATCTAGATGCAGGCCAGTTAAATTCGCATTTTTTTCAAATTGGTATAAAGGATTCCCCTAGTTGTTCTTGTGGATCCCCTAGGGAAGATGCATGGCATTATTTCTTTATCTGTCCCTCATAGGCTGCTCCATGATCAGCTTTGCATGACTCGATTTCCTGCCTTGCATCATTTGCCATACAAACAGTACTATATGGCTCTCATGAAGCCACACTTGAGCAAAATGTTGAAAGTTTCTTAGCAGTGAAAATATATATTTCTAGGACTAATCGTTTTAACACAATAGGTATTGGCTGATTCAGTAATTTGTCCCAAATTTTACTATATGTATATACTCTTATATCTAATCTATGGTCGTTCTATTTAAACACTTTGGAGGTTAACATTTTGCCCTGCTCTCTGTCTCGTCCAAGTGTTCGTCGTCCTTTGCATGTATCTGTGTGTCTGGTAATATCCTGTTCATTTGTCCTTTCCAGCTAGAGGGATCTACATGGGGCCTTGCCCTTTTCCCAATTGTTATCAAATATTACTGCTATGATATTTATTGTAATGTCCAATAAGATATATTTAAACCAAAGTTTGGCAAAAGTCTGTTAGGTGTCAGGGAGCGAAATTATGGAACCATCTCCCCGTACATATTAAACAAGCCAAAAACCCGACTGTGTTCAAGCAGCTCATCAACCAATGGACAGTCTGTTTCTGTACTCAATGTACCCACCCACCACTAGATTCACGATACTCATTGTACTGTCTTTTCATATTTCAAGATTTCTTTAGTTTCTTTGTGATGGACAAAGGTGTAAAAGCTACAGGTTCTTTCTAGCAAGACTATGCAATGCATACTTTTACTTTTATATCGTTTATTTCTCCTTTATTTAACCTATGTTGTATATTCTTTTCCATTGATTTAATGGCTTAGCTGCATTTTTAACTGAGTTAGCTGTATGTTTACCGACTCCAAATGAAGCCATGTCTATGTCTATGTTTATGTCTATGTCCATATCTTTTGGATTGATATATGCATGTCTTCCACCTTATGAACATCGGAGATGATACAAATTGACATATCGATAGTGTCAGAGTCAGAACACATGTATTCGACTAATACTACCATAAAGATATAAATAGTTTGCGTGTTTTAAAATATATGTCATCTTAGAATAATGTCAGCAGCTGTTACAAATAAATGTCTGCATGACGCACAGTTAAGGACATATAGTCTGCAGTCACTGTGGCCATCAAAATGAAAATGTTGCAACAGAGAACTAGCTTACTAATCCGCAAACTGGCAATAAAAATCCAATAAATGCATTATAATTTCAGAAGTAAAATTTGGGACTTAAAATGCTGATAAATGGTATCACATAATCAAAATTATATTATTATAAATTTGGCACAGTGCATAGTTTATGGTGCTGTTTGATAAATTATTTTGGTGTACTTAGTCAAACCAGAGTAAGAATCTATATCCATCTATTCTTTAGCACTAGACGAAAGGGTTCTCAGCAGGGAGGACAAAGTATCATTTTATTTTCATGATACATTTTTTTACAAAAAAAAAAAAAAAAAAAAAAACAATGGAAGAGCAAGGAGCGGAAACAATTAACCAAAGAGATGAACTCCCTTTCCAATTGAATTAATTAATTCCCTAGTGTTCGTTCTTGTAGAACGATCTAAGTGGTTCATTTTTGTATTCACTTTGGATTGTCACCAGTGACCACCAATGAATTTGAATGAAATATCTTTCGTAAGAAAAGTAGACAACGACATGTCTTACTGCTGTACACTAGCCATGTTGAAGTAGAAGTTGAAGTTGAAGTTTATTTTCATAAATACATCATTCAAACTATACAGCAAAAGAAATTTGAGGGTAGAAACCTTGATGGGCTTACATGACCCTCGGCCATGAAAACTCAAGATACAAAATAAACATTTGCAATAGTATTAGTACAGACACTTCTGGTATTTCTAACTTATACAATAATCAACATGATCACTTCAGATACTCCACACTTCATAAACATGTTTACGTCAATGACAAAATATTAATGCAAAGTGTACAAAGGAAAAGGGTTGATGATATTCTTTCATAAGTTATACGATAGAATAACTTACATCTTTAGAATGTTTCTAAATTTTCTCAATTTATATGCAGATGAAAAAGCTCTGACAGGAATTGCTTTTGTATAATGATGTTGAAAATCTTTCACAAATACTGAAAAAGGTTCATTTGGATCATGACTTAACATAACAGAGTCCAAGTTATGTGAGCCAAGACGGACTTTTAGATCATTTAGAGTTTTATCGTTTATAATTTGTTTGAATTGAGGTAGAGCTTTAGTTAAATTTAATTTTTTAACACATATACGGAAAATGGGGAAATGGTCTGAGATGTCTGTGTATAATATACCATTGATAGGAATGTTTTCAGAGTGGGATACGTTGCTTTCAGACTTTAAGGTATCTAACATATTTTCCAATTGGGCATTGAAACTATAAACAGAGGCACCTGGTGGTCTATAAATAACTCCCACTATGATATTTTCAGAAGGTAAAACAGTTAATGTATCAAATTAGATTTCAGCAAAAATAGTCTCGATAACATCATTCACAACAGATATATCATCTCGTACCATATACTTCAATTCACAATCAATTAACAAGGACACACCTCCGCCATCTCTCTCACTTCGATACCTTTTCAAATGATTATAGTTTAATAAATTATATATTTCATGGTTGGATTCCTTTAGCCATGTTTCTGTTATTCCAATAATACGGAACTTATAATTCATCAATGATAAGTAATTTTCCAGTTCTTTTATATGAGCAGGTAAGCTAATATGAAAAAGTGACAATAATGATTGATCCGGCATGTTTGTGTCTATCATGGCATTAAATGAATCCTCCAGGTGATACTGGCTGTTACAGAGACTATTCACAAAGTGTGTTTGTGAGAAAAAATGGAAGTCCGGATCATTATCATACATTGGGAGATGATTTTGCCCATCATTCATCTCAAATATGAATAGTTTATTATTTAATTCAGCAAAGTTGATTTTAGGTAAATCAAACCACAGCTCTGAAATATTAGTAAAGAAAACATCATCATCATCAACATTATTAAAAGGCAATTCAGACTGTAAACATCGGGAACATATCCAATGTGAATCCCGTTGATATTTGGTACTAATGCATTTAAGATGGTAGAAACATTAACATATAGTACAACAACACTGTTTCACCGAGACTGGGTTCACTATTTTGTGCACAGATATTACATCTGGAAATCATGTACTATCAAAGAGAAAAAGAAAAATTACCATTAAACCTAAAATAACTATGTAACTCATGTAACATGTAATTTCTTTTCCAGCTTATCATGAACGTTTGTGGGTATTGCAGCAGGATTTGTTAAGATATATTACAAATACTGAGGGAGATTACCACTTGCAGATATATCACTCCCCTATGTCGGATGCTTTTGTAATCACAGCAGTTGAATTAAAGGATACCGGTTTGAATCAAAATTATATCACCTGGATACCATCTTGGCGCAGTAATTCTGAATTCGTGTAATACATTTCTATCCTTTAAAAATTTGAAATTCTTTCTGCTCATATGTGGTCAATTAGATGCACGTAAAAGGCTGGTGACACAGCACTAGGTTTGCCCAATTTGTAGTTGCAGAAAAAACGGCAAAGTGCCACTTATAATGTCCATATGTTTTTATCATGTGTCCTTCCTGAAAACCACAGTATAGGGTAGCTGCATGCAATACAGCGTTTGGGGTTTAAATCCTTAAAATTAAAGTCCTGATAAGAATATCTTACTTCTTCATTCTCATATAAATGAATTGGTGAATATATTTAGTCTTGCGTGATTGTGACTGATCAAAATTGTCAAACAAATGTATATGCATAAAGCTGCGTCTGTCTCTCAGTACATGTGCGCCAGATGTATTTTGTTGGAAACCCACTTATGTGTACCTGTAAGAATTGCAAGCAATGTTCTGGCTGCAGAGGACGCGAGCACTTCTCAGCTATGGCAGCTTTCAGAATATTCTTTTCTGATTGTAATGGCGTTATACGTGTGGAAATATTTCCTAGAAGCCGCAGCACAGAAGAACTATACCAAAACTAAGTCTAACTGTTGGGGATTTTTTTCTATTTGACTGAAATAAGTGGCAGATAGTATTGTTGCACGGTGTGATAAAACGATGTTGAAAGTAGTCTCTGCACCTGGGTACTCTTTGCATTGACTTCCCCTCTGTGCACTTGTCTGGATTCAATTACCATGGTTTTTTTATACTGACAGACTTTTCATTACGAATGCCCATCCACTAGACCATGTATTGAGCAGTCAATACATGTCTTATTGGTGCAACACAATTTAATTGGAAACTGTGAAGATATTTGTGTTGTATAACGCCAATATTTGAATTCTATTAAATCCTCGATGCGTCGAGGTGTGTGTTGAGGTACGCACAGACATAAGATTTCGATAATACACCCCGAGTGTATTCTGGTAATAAAGTCAAATAAAATGTAGCAATTAATTAACTTTTTTTTCAAATAGAGTAAAGCATTCAGGGAAACGAATTTTAAAATACATACATCTGAGGTCCATTTCGCATAATATCTTACCCTCTCCAATATTTGTTTTACGCATAGCTTTGGTTACGTTCTTGAATTACAAACATGAACATACTTAAGTGAAGTTGAGAAATGTTGCAACGTTGTGTGTATCTGGCTCTTAGTGTTGCAAACTAGGCATATCCAACGGAAGCATGACTCTTTTTTCCATTCATCAGCGTATTATAGTGGCCAGCATGTGTATATTCCGAATATTAGTTCAAGTTAGCAAGAAGTAACGCCATAAATTAAGTTCACAACGCCAGCTTCATTAAAATTAAATTTTAAATGAAAACTGTTCTTTTAAGGTACGTTATCCATAATGACATAAAAACTTTCTTATAAACTATGCAGCCCAGCTCCTGAATGATTTCCTAGGTTTCCTCACCTCAGCACAAGATAATAAAAACTACCAACCCAAACCCACACAGTAGAAGAGTCAAAGTCTAAATCTTTTAACGCAGAACAAACTACGTAAATATTTAAATTGTCTGAATAGAAACAAATACATGGTACACTCCCAAAATATTTACAACTTAAATATAAACATACACACATATATGTATATATATATTTGATATAAACATATATATATATATATATATATATATATATATATATATATATATATATATATATATATATATATATATACATATATGTTTATATCACGCACAAAGGATTCGGATAGTGTATGGCCACAAGCACAATTATTACTTTAAAGCACTCATACGTTAAGAGTGTGTTAGTGCGCGACATATGTGTTATGCGTCCAAAAGACTGGTACCGATTTGTGCATATCTGTGTGCCAACACTCTCTTACTAAGCATCCAAAAAAGCAAAGCACCATGCCTGAAACAGGGCATGGGATCGGTAACGCCGATGCTGTTAGAGCATATGGACTCCCGCTGCTTGGACTTAGAGCCTGCAGCGGCGTTATCAAGGAATATTGACTGAGTTTCAAGAGGAATGCAGACCCACTCCCTGCCACTGTCTAAGGGGACCTGTCTGGGTCACTAACGATACAATATATGACAGGAAATTGTAAAGAAACCTACGAAAATCGGTGTTTTTTTTTATTACAGGAGACAGACACTAATGATGGGCATCGCCACTGTATTCCTCTGCATCCTGCTGTCCAGCATGCCTCTTGTCACCAGGTACGTGCCTGCTTATTGTGATTTTAGTTTTGGTTTCAGTTTTTTCAAGTAGAGACTCCGTTAAATAAGCAACTTACTAGAATGTCAACCCAACCGATTCCAATTGCATCCATCCATTACAACGAGTGATATAGCGCCTTCAATGAGATCATCATGAACAGTTAAAAAATCACCGAGGAACGCTACATTTAAAGTAGATATGACATAACAAGCTATTTTGTTATATATTTTACATTGATTTCAAGAGAAGACTCTAGGTTTCATTTTTCTTGCAAGTTTTTTTTTTTGCATCATATCAATTTGATGTCTTTTCATTATGAAGTGGGCACATCTACCTCAACTGTAAATCAAATCAAATGACTCGTAGTATCTAACGTCGTTGGTGATGAGCGCGCATTATCCGTGACACAATGGTTACTTTATCTTCGATAATCAGATAATTTAGCTGTTTTTATATATGTACTTTTCATATTTTTTTTTAAATGGACAGGGGTTTGCCAAAAGAACTATAACAGATGACATCTATCTGAATACATACATGTATAATATATATATATATATATATGTGTATGTGTGTGTGTATATATATAATATTATAATCTCATATATAATTCTGTATATTTTAGCAAAAGTTAAATTACCTTTTCTGTTTCATAATTACTCATACTTTATTTCTGTGTCGTCCATATGTACTTAGTAGTGACACTGGCTTTACGCCTTCCTTAATATTCTTTAGTTCCAGATATAGTGTCTCCTGATCGAACATTATGTATGTTTTACTGACAAACAGAAAAGACGTCGCAACCAACAATTAAGCAGATCTGGTGGTCCAAATGTGGACTCTCCAGTGTAATAGCGGATTATATATATATATATATATATATATATATATACATATATATATATATACATATATATATACATATATATATGTATATATATATATATATATATATATATATATATATATATATATATATATATATATATATATATATATATATATATATATATATATATATACAGTGGTTCTTTTCTACGATAGCATGACATACGTTGGGCCATACATTAATTTTCAAGCCTTGTATGATACCATTACTAGCACATAAAGCGATTCCCAACAAACACCTTTTTTAGAATATGCAATCAGAAATACCATAAATGTTTTTGGACGACGCGTTTTTCCATCCAAAAACTTCTTACATGGATTTAATGGACAAATCAAACATGTCCAAAATGTTTTCTATTTATAAGGTCTATTTGACATTAAACACACGATTTGTTACACACGGTAAATCTATATCAGAATACATTTTTATAAATAAAGAATGTTTTGTTGGAATATTTTGGAAGCTATTTTTGCCAGATAATGTAACATCATTATCTATTTTAACAGCGACGATGTCACCATCTTGACAGATAATGATACTTCCAGACTATTGGATAAAATCCTTAACCATACAGATCCCCGGATAAGGCCCAATGTTAATGGTAAGTAGGCATTCTTACCTGTGATCCCACCATGTATTACAGAGTGAAAACTTTTACGAAGACTACTGTAGTTTCAATGAATCTGCAACAAAACTTTGACTATATACAACAGCATTTTGAATTTCAAAACACATGAGTTTACTATTTTGTAACGTGTTGAAAACCCATTATAAAATTTGATGGTTTTGTATAAGTCTCGTTGAAACATATTCTAGGAAGCTGCAACTTTCAAGTGCCATGCTAATTGACTCATAAATCGATCATCGGTAACTCTCATCCTGCAAAATGATAGCATTATTGTCCCCAAAACGATACAGCCCAACGGAGGAATGTCTTCGGTGCTCATCATTAAACAATAACCTTTAGCCCTTAGTCTATTGGAACATGAACGTTCTCGTGTTTTTTTTTATGTGATAGGTATAAATTCAGCTCATTAGAAGATATACATTCAATCAACTTCATCAAGTTACTCAGTATAATGTAAATTTGTTTATTCTTAACCCAATATAATTGTTCAATCTAATCTTATTGACCTCTAAGAACCTATTGTAAATATGCACAAATAAACTATGAAGTAGATCTGGTGATTAAAATGTACAGGTAGAGCTTCTGGCAATCTTAAAATTGTTTTCTTGGCTGATTCTTGAACAAGCATAATTAACTAGCTATTAGTTTAATTGGCAAATGTGACGTGCAGGATGTACGGTAATCAATAATTTACATCAGAATTGCATAAACGTAACTGTTATTGTACCCTAATGTAAGATTGGGCAAAAATAACACTAAAAGCAGCATGCAGCAAATTAAAGTAAAGTGATAAAACCTGGCTTTTGTCTCACTTTCAAATGCCAAGGCACTGCATGTAGATGTATAAACAAGGATGTTTCCGGAAGGAAATGGGTCATGTGATTGGTTTTAAAGCGATTGGTTTTCTCCTATTAGTGTTTTTCGACTTCTGAAAAACCGAGTGCAGTTCAGTTCTGAGATAATGGCTTCTCGTCGACAGGTCGATGAAAAATCAGATGACCTTCAATTAAAAAATCATGCCTTACCCTCGTCAATGAATGGATTTTATTCTCTGCACCATTACAAAAAGGAGACAGACACACAAAAGCAAGAACATAAATACATGTAATATTTCCAATGGAGAACATTGATGATTGTAAAGATCCAACCATTTGCGTCATTAGGGCACAGTGATGGCACATACATTTACTTAGTGTATGTTTTTGTAAGATGTCTCGGTATACATATATTGACTCAGAGTTGGCAGCGAAATAGAACATTTTTGTTTTGAGACTTTCAAAGTGAGGAGTAGGTGTCATCATGGGTTTTGTTTTTGCATTTTTCCTGGTGCAGAATGTCAATTGTTGCAGTACTTGTTAGGATCTCCCTTGGTTTGTACAGGTGGTGTAGCTGCAACTGTTTATTTTACTGTCACTTGGACTGAGCATAATGTCTCAGTTTGTTTCTACTTCAGCTATACATTGGCTAGTGGTTTAACTTAGATAAGCTATTCAGCTAGAAATGGTACATACTGGTGCGGGGGGGGGGGGGCGTCGAATTGTTCTTATCCGAACTTGTACTATACAACTTTAGTAATTATGTTTGGTTTTGCAAGTATTCTTTATTCGTACTAAAACTCTGCATTTATCAGCAAAACTTAATGTATTTAGCTAATTCTAAATTATTTGCCAAGTTTACATTTATTCTTCATTATATAGGTTGCCTTTGCTAAATATTTAGCTTAGCCAAGGAGCCGCTATTCAGAGAGACATGTCCGGATATAGACCCCAAAACATGTTCTGAGTGGTTACCCGCTGAAGACTCTTTAATTTATTTAAGCTAATATAGTCTATATCAAAAATCTAAAGAAGAAGGTGCTCAATTTGATCAATAGTACTTCCATATGTATACAGGTTAGACTGTGAGAGGTTAACTTACCGAGAGTGAAGAGTTACGACTGCTGAATAGGGTAATGACTACTAGGAAGTGGTTTTGGACAAAAAGGCACAAATACATAATTACATTGTTGTCAAACATTTGCTGGCCGAAGTTGCTCAGGTACTGGCGTAACCTAGCAGCATAAAATCAATATTGGTAGCCACTACATTTGCACACAGACTGGATATTATTCTTACTGGATTGGTGGGACGGGACGATGTTAATAAGTGTGGATTTCCAAAGTACTTACACTTTTCTAATTAAAACGTGCTTGCATTTTGAAGACGGTGTTAATACGGTATAATGGTTTAAAAATATAGACCGATTTGTTATTGCAAGGCTGACGGTAATGTGGAACAAACTTTGGAAGCCGGACTGCAGGTTTAACATCACTCTCAGTCAGGTTTCCTTCCTTATCTCACTTCACGAAGGCTGCTAGTTATGTTTGAGCTGTTCCGCGGATTGTGGAATTCCAGAAAAAAAATCTAGATAAAGAGATGAGGCCACTAGATGGTAACCGAGCGCTGAGAGCTTAGCTTTTGGAACCGCATTGTCAAACATGAACACGGAAAGCCTTTTGCGTGCGAGCCTATGTATTTCTTCTTGAGTTTACAAAGGAGTTTCAAATAAAAAACGCTCCTGTATTGTCGTGGCTTTCACCGACACTGCCAGATAAACTTACTTTCCCTAACTGCTATAAAGATAAAGATATGAATTTAGTGATGAAAACATTATCGGTTTTTAGTTGGGAAGGCTACTATCTAAGAAACACGGATCCTTCTTACTCAACAACAAACCCCCTTTTTTAGGCGGTTTGTAGTATGGATATTGATGCATCCCGATACATAATCATCTTAAAGGAATCAAAAGTCCTGAAAAAATTACCACACCTGATTATTTAGACTTAAAACTAAACTTCTTTCATGTATAACCAACCACCAAATCTCCATGTCTTTCAACAAAAAATAAAAGAATAAACATAATTATGTAAGAAGTGAAGACCTAAAGAAATGAGTTTATTACAGACCTTACTCATCATATTTCATCAGTTTTCCATAGTAATTGTTATTTTAAACGGTATAAAAAGCGGTAGTTAACACTAGGTGATTGTCGATGATATTCGGCAATGATTGGTGGTAACAAGCAGTAGGCCCGAGTCGGTTGTAGCAAACTCGTGAACGTGCCGGCGATGGACAGCAAGTCCCAGCGACATTTTCGTCGATACCCGCTGACTGCCGCCGGAATGAGCCAAAAGCCTCGGAGGCAGGATAGTCGTGTCACCGTTTTATAAGTATGTTGTAGCAATGAACAATGCTGCCTTCCATCCACAGTGAATTCTTTGTACAATGCGTTTGTACATTATTTCTTTTGCTTGGCGAACTTTTATACGTTTCAAGTGATCGAATGCTCCTGGCTAATGGATTGACGTTTGCAAATATAAAGGACTCAATCCGAGTCTACGGAATCGTCTACTTTAGGTTCAGTTCGGGTTCGAGTTCGGTAATTCACAAGCAAAGACGTTCGTATTTGGTATGGTATGTACCTTGAACCGATTTTAGTTTTTCTTGAATGCCTGCGCAAAAAAGGCTCAGTTCCGTCACAAAAGAATACAAATTGTCAGTTTATTCTCCAGTGGTTACGTAATTGTAAGCGTAGCTCCTGAATTATGCGCCAGGTTATCGACTCGGCTGAAGTTGACAACATACTGATTGGCCAGATCAGCCTGTTTTTACGCTGTTTTACTGCAATAAAGCTCATTCAGCTTTGCCTGGTATTCCTTCCCCGACCCCTGGCTTGGCATGTGCACATGGTTCTAGACATACCCAATTAGCGATTACACGGTTTAGCTACTCTGCCGGGTGTTGTCGCGTGTGTTTCTGGTGTTTTAACGTTCCTCCGTCTGCCATGAGTGGCAATACTGAATCTCAAATTCACAGACTCGCAATGTAGGACAGTGTAGGGTAGCACTTTGTCCTAGGAGCTTAGGGATAGCTATATATATATATATATATATATATATATATATATATATATATATATATTCATTTATTTATTCGTACAAAAATGGAAGTACTGGAATAATACAACAATAGGAAATGTTGGGGCTTTTTTGGAGCTGTTGGTTCGGTAATATATAAATGTATCGATGGTCATTCTGTAGTCTCTACACGTAGCCAGTGTTATGTATTGCGTTTCCTAGAAGGAGAAAAATATAAAGTTTCTTCAATTTCTGTCATCAATTAGTTCCCTCAGAATTTGCCTGTTAATAACAGATTGAAAATTAACAGTTTGGAATGAGCTGCCAATGTCAAAAACATCTAGAAATTGAACATTTTCATTAAGAATTTTATATACATGACAGACAAAATTGCGAGACTATGAAAATATATTCGAAACTGTTTTAGAAATCGTGATTGTAACTGATGTTTAACAGCATGTCTTGGCATATAAAGCTAAGATATTTAGTAAATAATTAAGTAGATTTATTCAGTACTATGACACCTCAGACCTGCTGAACAATACACTGGATACAAAAATATGATACATAATTGACAGAGTAACAAGTACGATAACTTAATTTTCAAAAACAGTACAACCTAATAATTTGTCTCTTTTCTTCATTAGATGATATAATAACAAAGCAATTTGACACAATATTGATGAATTTTCTACAGATATAAGAGCAATGAATTTCTGTTCATTTGGATATGTTGCATAATACTTTGGTAAATAATTAATCCGTAAATCATGATAACTTGGGCACACTAATAAAATGTAATTCATCTTCAATACTTCTTGTACTACAAACGACACATTAAAGGTCAATGTCAGAACCATGATGTCTGCCAGTTTTGATTTTCAAGCTATAATTAAGGACTCTAAATTCGCCCAATTAATTGAGATATATTCCTTAGAGATGGACATTAAATATTTTTCAAGCTCCAAGAGACTTTTAAATTTACTAAAGTTTTTAACTTTGAGCTTTCGTGCGAGCTGCTTGTCCAATCCTGTTGAAAACAATCTTTAACCCTCTGCACAAACATTTTAAACAAATTATCTTCAGAACCTACTTCTTGGCATGTCTAAGCATGCTTAAACCCAAATTTATCAAGTAATTGTTTCATAAGTGTTGGCCAAGTTGTCCTCCTATTTTCATCTAATCTGTTTGACATAAGATAACATGCCTTTGGTATTCTACCATCAAGGATTTTCAATAATTTCAAACAAAATTTATCACACTTACTGTAATATACAGTGTTAAGTGATGGACGACCATATTCTCCTAAAGATGCCATGTTACTGGAATTAGATGAAATTCCAAAAGTATATTTACAATATCGTGTTTGAATATCTTCAATATGTTTTGAGTACTACTATCCCCAAAAGTCTGCCCCATATGTGCGAATCGGGACAACCATCTTGTCAAATACCTCCATAGCTACTGGAAAAGGCAAACCATTACATTTTTGAAAAGTTGTAAAATTATATATACAGCTTTCTGGGACTGTGATGCCAAGGTGCTTAAAGCAGTCGTCCATGCCAACCTTGAAGAGAATGAAATGCCGAAATATTTATAATCAGGAATAGTTTGTTACCTTTCACCTTTGTGATACCATTTTCCTTTTGTTTAATTATACCACCATTTCTGAAAACTATAATTCATTGTTTTATCCAAACTAACATTCAGACCCCTATCATCTGAATATTGTGCCAATATAATAACCAGGTTTTCGCAAGCGGCCCACTGTGTTTGCATATACTGTGATTTCATCTGCATAAATTAGGGTACAAAGATTTGGGTATGAATCCCTCTCAGTAATGTCTCTCAATTTCTTTAATTTATTCATTTAAATATATTATAAACAGAAAGGGGCTCAGAACGCAACCCTGACGGGTGCCAATGGAACACTTTCGTAAGACCCTCTGAAGTCAAAACACATGATGACAACTTACTGTGCACAGATTTTAGTATTTTGAGTATTGTTCCATGTACACCTTGTAAAATAAGCCTATACCATAATAAAGGTGGAATAAACGAGATCAAATGCCTTCGAAAAATTTACAAATGGGCAATAAAAACACCCTTTTGGATTCGATAAATACTTTTGAGCTGACGCGAATAAAGAAAATATGTGATCCATGGTTGATTGCTCTTTCTGATATGCTACTTGAAACTGATATATTTTGTTTTCTTCAGAAGCCCATTTAAATTAAACTTTTTTTGGCAATGATCGTGAATATCTCACTTAATAAGGATAATAAAGACACACCCCTGTAGTTTCCTTCTATATTTCTTGAGCCCTTTTTAGATAATGGCATCACAATTGATTGGTACCGCTTATCGGGTAAACCCCGTCTTGTAACATTAAATTGAACAATTTAGTAAAGTAAGGTGCACAAATACTTTTAGCATTTTGTAGCAATTCGCCAGCTATACCATCAGCACATAGCTACTTTTTCTTTGGAAGATTTTTGATTGCATCAACCAATTCTTCCTTACTAATATCTGCATTTCAACAACCTTCAGGCTTGTTTTCTGAACACACGAAACATTCTTCTTTATGATTTAAAAAAAAGTCTGTGACCATTTCCTCTTGACCAGAATCAATGCTGGGCATCTCATTTAGAAAAGAGGAAAAATAGTCAAACCAACGTTGTGGAGATATGAGTGAAACTGCTGTACCTTTCCATGCTGAACTTTTAAAACATTTCCATAATTTGTTAGTGTCAGATTTTGATTCAATTAATTTCTCTCTCATTGATATGTTCAGACCCCTTTCTTTTGCTGGACAGAGACTTTTAAAATCCCTTTTTGCTGATAAATATTTTTTTAGATCCGCTTCTGATTTTTACTTATAAATTTATTCAAAAGTCTATTTTTCTTCAACTTTGCATTTTCACATTCATTGCCCCACTATTTACCATTTGTATTTTCATTATTTATTTCTCCTGTGATATTTCATATAACTAGCTGCATAATCAAAAAAGTTTTGTAATAAAGTGACTCCTTCATTTACTTGTCTCCCTGCAATAAAAGTTTTCAAACTGATGAAACAGAGTTTCAAAAGTGTTATCATTGAATTTCTCACCAAATTCTGTTGCTTATTCAGAATCTCATAAAAATCTTTGTCTTGTAACTCTATATTCGTTTTAACAGTATTGGAGAAGAAATCTAAAGACAGAGAACAAAATTGTAGCATATGATCAGAGAATTCATCAACGCTTAGAACTTCAAAGTCTATTATGTGATCAAACACATAACTTTACAAAAAACATGATATATAACGATGCATCCTCTGGGTGTATAACATGTAAATTCACAATCCTGATCTTTTCCGCAGCGACCATTAACAGTATGAACACAGAGAATTTTTCATTAGGATAACAAAGCTTTTCCAAACTTGTTTGCATGATCATTAATATCACGTGACTGTCTTTCCTTGTGGAGGCTATTAGTACCATAAAGGTTTTCCATTGGCATATGGTCACTGGTATCATCAAAAATAAAGTCCTGAAGGTTGCAAGTCCGCGCCTTGAGATCGCCTAAGATCATAGTGTGCAGATCATCCATTTCAGAGTGTATTTCAATTATTTCATTTTCCAACATCACTTTACCATTTTGCTCTGTGCATGAGGAATAAAATGATGAATCCTCTTTTGGAATGTACGGCACAATTATCAATAGATCTAGAGCTAAATTAGTTACTGTCTTATTCAGAATGGAATAAATTTCTAAAGTACTATTTTCATGTATCCGTTTATATGTGTAGCAACAGCATCATGTATATAAAATAAGATATCTATATTATTGTGAGCACTTATTACAAGGCTATTCAAGATCCACCTCATGCATTTTTCCATGCGATGAAAAACTTCGTTATGCTAATATGAAAAATGACGGGAGAATACAACCATAAATTGACATGTAATTTGATTTGAAAAGTCTGTCTTTGACATATGGTGACGCACACCTAAATTAAGCAATCGGTGAATTAGATTTAGTATACAATCGCCAACGACTGGGTCATCTCGTTTGAAATATCATTATTATACGGTCATCCCACATGAGAATCATTATATACACGGTCCATGACACTGCCATCAAAAATATATATATCGAATGTTGTAATTTTACTTTTAGTCAGATTAAATAACACATGATATTCAGTACTTAGTCTCAAACAGAGACATCATTTTTTTAAACTGGAACTCTAATGGAAGCAAGAAGAATGATATCACAATATCATCTGCAGAGCTTAAAGCTCCAGGAATTTATTTCCGGATGTGACATTCAACACCAATTTGTTTCAATCTCATCAGCATCTCATCATATTAGACCACAAAGACATTAGGTAACAGGACCCCCACCTTGCTTCCCTCCATTGTTTACTGAGAGGCCATCATTAGAAACATTTCACCATGGAACGTTGACCCTCTATGACGTATACAATAATGCAAGAAAGTGCGCAATGAAAGGGTTCAGCCGTTTCCGACATAATGGGTCAAAGAGTTTAATGTATTCCACACGATCAAATGCCTTTGTGGCATCAAGCAATATTACATGGGTGTTACCTCTGTCATTACAATAGTACTGGGCAACTTCGCTTGACAGAAATGTACATTGGACGGTCAAATGATTAAGTTTTTAGGCGAATTGTAAGTGAGAGTTACAAAATATGTCACAATTTTGATTTATGGTAACTCAGTCTAACATATAATCAATTACGCTGCTGAGTGTGATTCCTGTGTAATTATCAGAATCTTGCAAACATCCACTATTGTTTGGCGTTCTGAGAACATTTAACGTTTCGATCGTTATCAAATTCTTCCAGCACAATTGACATTTTCTCTTCTGAAGTTTCCATGACGAAGGTTAAAATGCATCAAAACATTTTAGTCTGGTGCTCGTAATAGGAAGCACTAAAACAGACAGACGGACAGACAAACAGGCATACAGGCAGACAGACATACAGACAGACGGACGGACGGACAGACAGACAGACAGATAGATAGATAAATAGATACATACATACATACATACATACATACATAGATGCGTGAACATGTGGTATGACATTTTTCAATTTTGGTGCTGCATGGACTAACAAATTCATTGTGAAAAAATAACGAGTTGTCCGATCATGTAGCATTTTGGAAAAATATTTCGCAGAAGGGCTTTATGATTCATATCTAATCACATCATGTACCGTACTTCCTTCATCTGACAGAAAATGCGCTTCAAATCGAAAAAGTGGGTTTTAACGAAATACAGCTTTAAAATTATTGTTATTTTGGTTATTGAAAATATAGCCAGTTTAAAGAATGATTTATTTATTTATTTATTTACTTATTTATTTACTTATTTATTTATTTATTTATTTATTTATTTATTTATTTATTTATTTATTCATACATTCATTCATTCACTTATTTATTCATTTTTTTATTTTTTTATTTAATGACTTATTTATTTATTTATTCATTTATTCTTTTATTTAATTTATTCTTTTATTCATTCATTCTTTTCTTCATTCATTCAATCATTTATTTATATGCTTGTTTTATATGGGGGCTAACAGGACTACTGAGATAAATCATTACAAGTGCGGGCTTTATGATCAATCACAAATAGAAATATTGATATCCTTCATTTTCGTGTAGGCCCATCATTTCCTCACAACTCATTGGCGTTCCAGTCCCATAATATCATATATAGTTCCTGAGAAACTTGTGAGAAAAATCCGTCCCACAAGCATAGGCGTCAAATTTCCTGCCAACTATTATATGTTCAGCATTACATTAAGTTGCGATACGATCAATTTAATTCAATACATCTCAATTTCAGTTGTGCTAATAATAATAATAATAATAATAATAATAATAATAATAATAATAATAATAATAATAATAATAATTATAATTATAATTATAATTATGATAATATCCCCGCTTACCCACCGCGGTCCTGTGTGACACAAATGGCCGAGGAAAAAGTAAAGGAAAGAAAAGAAAAGTAGATGAGATGGAGAAAACCATGGTTATGCTAATTAGCTCGTGCTGCCATTTTTTCGAGGACCAGAGCCGAGGCAAAGGGTCCACCACACATTCTATTACAGCTATGGCTGGCGCCTGGACTTCGATATTTCATCTAACACTCATCGCTTGTATCTCCCCCCCCCCCCTCCCATTAAAAAAACAAACAAACTTCCCTCATACACCGTATTCCCGCCTCTAAGGCTCAGGCATTTCCCATGGGGGCCCCCATGGGAACCCTTATAATGGCGACCACCCTTCCGTCTCCTCCCTGCACTCTGAAATTCTAATTCACCCTGCTGCTATCAAGCCCTATCAATTCATTTCTTTTCTCCCAGCACCCTACCAGGTTGTCTTGTACACATTTAGTGCCTTCCCTGCCTCCCAGAAAGCCACCCTTCAAACCTAAAACCCATGCTACACGTTCTTCTTCCTCTAAACACTGAACCTCTTCTGGACCCTTGTTATTATAGTGTTCCCTGTGCCACTTTGTGAAAAATTCTTCTCTCATCTCTCATCTGCCTCTTGTCTACATACCTGACATTTAGTATTACTACCTGTTGTCCACTTCTGTTTTCTCTTTTTTAGATTGATCACTCCTGTCTTACTTTGAAAAAGAAGTATCGTCTTGACCTGGAGACTTTAGAAGTCATTTACATGGCATTTATTAGACCAATTTAGAATATGGCGATGTGGTCTGAGATGGCTGTGCATACACTGATCAGAAACTTGCAGAAGATTTACAATTGGTTGTGGCCCGTATCGTAATGGTGTAATGAAAACTACCCCTTGTGAGAAATTGTACGAAGAAACTGGGTGGGAAACATTGTCTACATGGAGAGAAAGGTCTAAACGAATTATGATGCAAAAAATTGTTCACAAATTAACCCCCAGCTATTTATTTACCGCTCTTCCTAACGTCCCGAGAACAACCTTCGTCCTAACACTAGGGCAAGTTCTAATCAACACTCACGTGCTGATTTACCTTCCTTTCAGACCAGAACAGCCTTATTCGGTAAATCCTTTTTACCTTCCTCTGTCTGTCTATGGAATCTTCTGCCTCTAGAAACTCGAAATTTACCTACGTTTTCGTTGGTTAAGGGAAAAATATCTGCTCCTAAATCATGTCCCGTTAAATATCCATAATTATTTAACGTAGGTAAGAGATATTTATCCATTTTGCGTTCGCGTTTGCTTGTGGGTTGCAGCCAATTGAACGAACATATTTTTAAAATAGGTGTAAAGGAGTCTCCTGTTTGCTTATGAGGAGCAGCTTCTAAAAGTATTTGGCATTATTTTCTGACTTGTCGACGATATACTGCTGCTCGAGACATCTTCCATACATCCATTAGCTCTTTGGAACCTTTCAGTATAAAAACAATTTTGTTTGGCAGCGATCTTTGTAGTCTTGAAGACAATATTACTACTTTTTTGGCAGTTTAAAAATTTATTGATAAATGCAAACCGTTTCAAACTGGACCAGTAACATGATAACTCTTACATGTATTTCATTAATGACATGGGTATTTTGTCGGCTATGCGCCCCTCTATATGTGCTCGTGCAAGTGGTGTTTTTCTTTTCCATGTTTTATCCACGTCAACGCTCGTCGAGTCCCTGGGGTTTTTCTTGGAACATTGGTCCTCTCTTTGTCTTCTTCTGGCAAGAGGGATTAACATAGGGTTATGAACTTCTTCCCAATTGTATTCCTTTTGAAATAAATAAAATATGTGTAAATCAATATAGAAATGTTGTCTGTTGAGGTCGTTCTTACTAAGAAATTCTACTGCATATATATGCATAGAAACATACATATTATGGGAATTTATAAAAAGAAGCATGTGAACGGTTACATATGAAAAACAAAATATGTACACATAGAGAAACCGAATAATAATTTATCCAATAATGAGATACCAGGTACAAAGAATAACAGGCTGGCCCAAATTCAATTCGCCAAGTTAAGACTTTATTGAAAGAACTACTGCTGTCCACCGATGGAACTTTTTGTCCAAATGCCTTTTTTAATATACAGAGAAACCTGTCTGTTGTGTACACCGCTGGGACTGGCAAAAAGTGTCTACGTCGGCAGGTGTCCATAATACATACGAGAACAAGAAAATTGACCTTTCGGTCCTGAGTATAACTGTCCACGTTCCCATTATAGTGGTGTCCAGAAAGACAGGTTTTTACTGTATGTTTCAATCTCCGATTGACGCAGTTGATAAATATAAGTTGAAGTATGTTTCAAAAGAATATGAACAAAACCACTATATTGTTTTCCCATACTATTCAGATAGTCTTCTCAAATGTTATCCTAAAACAATAGTGCGTTGACTCGGGACCTGGGTACCTGAGACCCGCCCCCCCCCCCGTCAAAATGCCAAAGAGTCGGGTCCCGAATCCAATTTTCAATACCCGACTACTTTCCATATAAATAATCAAATTATAGATCTATGTGTATTACTGCCTTTTTCACTGTTTTTTTCTTTATTTTGTTTTTGTTTTTCTTTTTTTTTTCTCTCAGAAATAGGCAACTTGCCCAATGGTGGAATTATTATACTGTATCTGAATGAAAGCAAGTTAATATATGTTTCTCTGTGTGTCATTTTAGTAAGGGTTCTTGACACGGGTGCCCGTTACGGGTCCCGGGTATTAAACATAATTTATTTGCGGATCCCGGGACCCAACTTTTTTCCCTAAGTCTATGCACTATAAAATATATGCAAGAGTATGGGGTACTTAAAGGGCTTTGAGAATGGTTTCATATAAAAGAAATACTGGATGTGGAAAAGGGGTACGGACATAGATGGTTGCCCATTGCGTTTGCCCGACGTCCATAAGATCTTGCGTAATGGTGGAGGTAAACAGGAGTCCTAAATCATAGAAACTATTTTCTGATGACCAACGACAAAGCTCCGTATTTTGAGAATTATGCCACCGCACCAAACGAACATACCTCGACGGAAACGCCTATGTAGGTCTATCTGTAAAGCGCATAATTGCAGGAACCAACAAAATGTCTGCCATGTAGACTGAACATAAAATAAAATACTATAAAAAACTCTTGATATGATCATACAGAAACGAACTTTTTATGCTTTATGGAAATCAAGATTTTTGTAGACAACATCTGATAGAATCGCTATACATTATGTAGACATTACAAATGAGTAAAAGGGTAGACCCATATCTTTTACATGGATTGCGAACCAGGCCAAGCCTTTATTAATCACTCTTCATGGGCAAATATTGGTTTGTACTTTCCTACACAATTGTTTTGTGGACGAAACCGAAGGATTCGGAGAAAACCACCGTACATAGTGAGAGTGGCAGGAACTCTTTCCACTTGCATTCCCGGCTGTGAATCGAACCCGGGCCGCAGAGGCGGAAAGCGAGCGTATTGCAACTCATCCAAACGTGCTCCCGCAAGAGCGTTGACGACCAAGGCGACCCACAGAAAGCTTTTGTCTCATTCGACAATTTTGCACCGGGGGATTACAAACATTAGTAATTGAAAAAGAACACTCTATAGCAGCCAACGAATCCATCCCATCCTTCCAAGAACAAATCAAAAGTAATAACTGAAGAGAGAATAGAGTTCGCATTGTCTCGGTATCATAATGACACACTGCCATTTAGCCTTCAAAAATGTTGGATGGAAGTTATTGATGCTTTCATTCTGAACTCAGGATAAGTTTTATTTGATCAGCATACATACAAATTACATATATTTTCATTGGCCAGAACATAATACTGTACAATTGTATGTTGATCAGGGAAACTTTCAATATTTTGTCGCTATCGTGAAGGCCACCCAAATTGTTACCTTAACAATACTGAAATAGTGGCTAAAAAGTAATTGTTTTTTATACTAATAACTTTCTTTTGTGTCAGTTTTATGCTTTAACAATTGGATCCCCATACCAATATACCGTAATTTATATGAGAGAGAATAACAGCATTATAAATTTCTAATTTTTGGCCAATGGATAACATTCGTTTTCATTTGATTAGAATTCTTAAAGCCATTGAAATCTTGCTGCTTACTTTTTCAATGTGAGATTTCCAGTTAAGATGTGTATCGATTACAATCCCAAGAAAGTTAAAGGCGTTCAGTTTGGGTATTTTTCATTTAAATGTCTGGTAGCCTAATTTTTTTCCTGGGTTGATGGAATATCATGAATTGAGTCTTCATAACATCATGGGATAGGTGACTAACGTCTAACCAATGCGTAAGCTTTGCTAGTTGTGATTTTTTTTTCACTATCAATACCATTATTTCAACATTTATTTTTGAAGTTATTAAGACTAGCGATTACGGTGGATTCATCGGCATACATGCTTAATTCAAAGCTCGTGCTGGCAGAACCTATATCACTGACATCTATGAAAAATAGTAGAGGGCTAAGATTGAGCTTTGTGGGGTTCCAGCTGTAATGGGTAACAAATCAATACAAATGACATCTTAAACTTATTGTTGACGGTTTGCCAAGTAGCTTTCAAAATGCTTTAGTGCTGTACCGCTTCACCGTACTAGTACAATTTCTCAAGCAACATTTCATGGTTTAAGGTACCCAAAGCCTTAGATAAGTCTACAAAATAAACACATAGGAAGATTTCTTTGATCCGTTTCTTATAATATCTTGTCAATGAGTTCAACAGAAGCAAACTCGGTACTGACTCTCATGAATCTTTGTATATTTTTATTAAAAAAATGTGTTTGCTGAAATGATCATACAACTGATTGAATATAACTATATCAAAAGCTTTTCAGAAAGCAGGCATTATATAGATATAGGCCGGTAATTAGTGAATAGGTGCTTATATATTTTTACCACTTAAGCTTATCAGAAAAAACACGTATTTAGCGTCTAAATTTTTATAATTGTTAGACGTTTTGCTACAGTGTCTTGAATAGATTTCATAATTTTATTGATATGCCATCAATGCCTTGGCTTGTTTTTGTTCTAATGTCTTTGACAATTCCGATGAACGTGACAACATAGACATTTCGAAAGTTGAACATTTGGTTGTATGTTTTGTTTAAGTAATAATTATATCCATTTATAGGCGTTGTGTTTAATTGGTTCAATAGATTTGGACCTATATCTGTGTAGAACATACTAAATCTGTAGGCATCGGTCAATCTATCTTAATTTCGTTACTATTATCTGCAAAATATTTCACAAAATCTTTTTTTTTTCTTTTGTATGTTTGTTTATATTAATTCATTTCTTTTTGGGGGTGGTGTTTTGTTTTGTTTTTGTTTTTGTTTCTGTTTTTTTGTTTTTTTTTTTTTTGTTTTTTTTTTTCTTTTCTTTTCTTTCTTTTTTTAATGACTGTTATCATTTTATAGTATAACATGTCAGTGTGCTATTCCCGTCGCTGCCGACGTGGCCAACATAACTGATCAACGTTTAATATCTCAAGATTGGCCAACTAAATATGGGAATTTCATACAGTATACCCGCCATTCTTCGAAGAAACAGCATGTATGCATTATTCTTTTTTATGTACACCTTGGATGGCTAATTCATAAATTACCTTTTTATTTATTTTATTGCGCAAACATATTTGCCCTTCCCCGACTTAGTTAATCAATTAATTAATTAGTTAATTTAATCGCCACCAAGTAGGTTTTTGCAAACCACAATGGCAAGGTGCAAATGCACACAATGTTTTTAAAGCATCACAAATATATGGAATATAACATCATGTTAGAGTATAAAGCAAATTAACAATGTATGTAAAGTCTTGAATAAATTAACATTATTTTCTATTCTGTCCATTTCAAAGGAACTTGACTTTAACTCTGTACTTGGAATTTCATCTGCCATGCGGAAAGTTAGGAATTTTATGTGTTTGGCTGCATTGGCTGGTGCACCTTGTGGGTCATTAAGTGAGGCTTCCATTTGGCAATGATACTTGCACATGTCAGGATATCGTATATGTCAATAATACTCGGACATGTTATGATATCGCATATGTCAATAATACCTAGAGATGTCATGATATTGCAAATGTCAAGCATATGAAGATATTGAAACTTCGCACTTTTTTTTTTTTTGCTTTCACATTCACAGGCAAGAAATCACGAAGGAAATTGAAACTCCAAGCAGCAGAAGTATAAATTTGTTTAGCTGCTTTCCCTTTTTTTACCCAAGGTCGCGAATCTGCCAGTTTGTGTTTGGCGCTCAGGTTAGACGGATTCATCTGCAAGTCCTTCGGGGCAAAGATAAATATATCGCCTCATTTATGTTCAAATTTAATAAACAAAAATCAATGAGATAGCGTACCCTGAGCTAAGGTTTTGGCTTATGCGTGTATCGTACAACTGCAGTTGTCTGGTGGTGGGGGCTATAGTAATATTTGAGGTCATGGTCAGTGCAATTGTTGGTTTGACGGTAAGAAATGAGTTTGCTTTAATGCCCCTTCTCAGTCTGTTGATTGGTGGCAAAGGTCGGGCCTCGGGGGATTATTCTAGTCTGCAACGCAGGTGGCTTGATATTACTTGTATGTCTGTGAGCCCTTTTGCGACGTCCGGGCACATTATTTAAAACCGGATAGTGTCAAGCATAAGCAAAACATTGACTATTACGAGTCAAGATTGTAACCATTATATGACAGACAATGAATCATGATTACATGTATGTTGAGAAAGGATTAATTAACTACACAAACAGTCTACTAAACCGCGTTGTTCTGTGAAATTGGGTTAACATATTCACTTGTTGGGTACATTTTGGGAAAGAACATTATTTGTTTAAGTATAAGGGGGCGTACATGTTTCATAATGATATATCAAGCCGTGTTATGTTCAAAATACCAGTATGTTTATTGTTGATAAGTATATTCACCTGATCTTACTCATCCAATCTGTTTACAAAATAAATATGTTGTACAATGATATCTTGCTGTAATGCACAGCGACATGCTTCATCCGGTATGGGGTCTAAGGTTACATGATCATCGCAAAACCATTGTGTGTTCTGATATATTATTGCACGTGTGTAAAATACTTATTAATTTATTCCAATCCAAAAAGATAAGTTCAAAAGCCTGGATTGCCCGACGAAGAGAATTTCATTTACACGAAAACCAGATGGTGTAAACATGTATGTTTAACAAGCCCCCATAGGAGAACAGTTTGTGTTGCCCTGCATAAATACATTTTTTAAGCGTCAATATAATATTTCCCATCATTCAGGTTGAATCAACGTACAAATGGAGAGGATGTCACAATCTTTTACCAAACCAGTCCCTCTTTCAAGTTGAAATGCATCAATAATCAGGTCGGCTTACTACCTAAAACGATTCACGTGTTCTCAAGATGGAGACATCGCAGTATGCTTAACAAATTTTAGTGGGACACCAAATCCATCATGAAACTGATACTGGGCCTAGGTAAAATATACTTAATAAACTGATGCATAATAATACGGTTAAATCTCCATAATTCGTGCCGTACAGACGAAACTGTCAAGAAACCAAATTGACATACGCACCGGACACTTAACTGCATATATTCTATAAAATATATAAACCCGTTAATAAATTTATGTATTATTATTCGTACATTAAAACATAAATGATTTTCGCAATATAAAGGAATTTCGAACAATCACACTATACGTGCCACTCTGGGCAGGCTACTACTATTATGATAATGACTATAATAATAATGAGAAGAAGAAGAAGAAGAAGAAGAAGAAGAAGAGGAAGAGGAAGAAGAAGAAGAAGAAGAAGAAGAAGAAGAAGAAGAAGAAGAAGAAGAAGAAGAAAACAATAATAATGACAACAATAATAATAATGACACTAATAAATATAGCATTGGTGATAATAACAGTAACATAATGACTATAACCGTAATATTGATAATAATAACAAAAATTATTTTAGCTCCATAACTCCATAAATAAGATTAACAAGTATAAATCAGATTATAAAATTGACCAGAAAATAACATATAGGATTACATCATGATGATGAGGAGGAGGAGGAGGAGGAGGAGGAGGAGGAGGAGGAGGAGGAGGAGGAGGAGGAGGAGGAGGAGGAGGAGGATATTGCTCCAGAAAAATTGTCACTCCACGACTTGGTTCATATTATGTACTTGCTCTTTAGGAGGAGGACGAATCTACTAATGATATTGTTACATCTGCCATAGAATATTTTATTTTGCCTTATGATCAGGCATTTAATCATAAACTGGTGATCACATATGTTGATGATTACCTCCGAACTTTGTCTCGATGTTCGCTCATTCATTGATGTCTGCCTTGTTTGAGGCGGAGGTCCTACTTGAAAGTGCATCTGGATAGAAATATTTACTCATATTGGGAAAGTATGTTAGAAACGAATAGGTTTAATTTCATTTATTTTTCATCTCAATTTCTAAAGCCGTTAAGCCACCTAGAATTTTTTGTCATCATAGGTAACTTCAACGACAGGTGTACTGGCAGCCTCCCTCTCCCGCCACACTCAGAGAGTGAACTTGGCCTATCTCTTGTCAACCTCTTATCTCTGCCTCTCTCAGCTCAAGTATGAGCGTACTAGAATAAATTAATAGCTATAAACACTAACTTCTGCTTATGACGGCTGATTTGCTTTGACTTGTATTGGATTGTGGAGTTCTGGTGACAGTTTTAACTTCATATCAGTCTGTTTTTTTCTGCTCACTTTCTTTTTCTGTGTCTGAAGATAAACCTTACTAAAGATATAGATAGAACGTTGATGCCTCTCTCTCTCTCTCTATCTATCTGTCTCTCCCTCTCTCTCTCTATCTCTCTCTGTCTCTCTGTCTCTCTCTCTCTCTCTCTCTCTCTCTCTCTCTCTCTCTCTCTCTCTGCAACCCCCCAGAATACAGGCCATTAAATTTTCAATTATGCTCAATATATTTATCATACTGTTCTTATCTTTTTCTAAGTAGGGCTAAAGATCCAACCCATTCAAGGAATTTTACCATCTGGCTTAAAAACAAAAAAGGGATTCCATCTGACATTACAAATCAGCTCAGCTGCATCACCGGAATCATGTGTGGAAACGCTTTAAGCGTTCATCTAAACAACTGTGTCCGCATAGTTTTGAGGCATTTCCTAATATCGAAAGACTTAATCAGCTGCGTTCCAACCCGACATACCTTCCGTTTATATTTGTCTAAATTGCATCAACAGGTAGCCAACAATTACACAATAAGCACATTAACTCTGAACAATGGTGGAGCCTACCAAGTCTGTTTTATTCTGTAAAATTCACCGAGACATACTCCCATCAACGAAAACGATAAGATAGTATCCATGCATTCTAGAAAATGGGACTTATTTAACGCACACTTTGCTACCGATGGTAACTGCAAAACCGACACAGATGCCCACCCCTTTCTGAATTAATTTCCTGAACTCATGCAAATTGACACGATGGTACTTTTGACGAAAATATTGTCTGTAAAGTCCTCTCCGTCCTACGAATTACTTCTGTCTCGGAGCCTGACAACATGAAAAACATACTTGTACTACTTAAACACCCACAATCTCTTCATGAATACCACTTCCCAAAACCTCTAATCTCCAACTCTAATGCATTATGTGTATTTAAAAAATCCAACAGACAAAATGTTGGCACCACCCCATCAATGTTTCAAATTTTTTGAAAGACACCTTTCCGTAAACAATTCAATCACGTACAAAAACATTTGGTTTCAAAGCCACTGCTTATCAATTTGTCTATATTGTTCGCATTCACAATGGCTCGGAGCATGCCAAAGAAAGGAGTGTTGTCATTATAGACGTTTCCAAGGCAGCTGATAGATTTTGTATCTTGGTCTCTTCTTTAAACTTCCATGACTCGGTATCTTAGATCACTTACTCAATTAGTTTGGGATAATTTATCAAACGGTACATCGGTTCATGGCCAGACTTCTTCATGGTTGCCTATTGAAGTTGGAGTTCCCAAGGGATCCATAATTGGCCCCCTGCTCTTCTTGATTTATGTAAATGACCTTATAATAACATTGGCTGTGATGTCAAACTCTGCTGATCACACTAGTTTGCTGGAAATTATTCAAAATTCCATAATATTTTTCTGGATGTTTGAATACTAAACATCCTGTCTTTTATAACTTTGGAAAATTTGGCATGCCATATTCAATGTTGTTACGTCTCTATCTGATGTCTCAGCCAAAGTATCCCAGCCATTCCATACTCAGCCAATTTCGGTCAGTCAACAATTTTTGAAGCAAATTCTTATTTCGATTTTGTCATTCCTCTTACATATCCAGTGAATTATCGTGGCATGTTCACATCGTCAGAATCACAAATACAGCAACTCAATGCATGGAACTTCTCCACAAGTTCAAATCTAAACTGCTCTTCAAAGCGTTGGTTAAACCACATGATTCGATTCATTATAGAACACTGTTGTGTTGGCTTGAACTTATTGTATTTGTATGTTAAACTTTCTATCATTTATCATATGCGGATGCAATTGGGAAGAAGGTGTGAGCCCTATGTTAAACCCTCTTGCAGAAATTTATGATGACGAAAAATCCGAAATGGACAGTCACCGACACTACATGGGTAGACGGCTAGATTATTGCCCACTTAACCATGCCCATGCAGTGTGACCAAATTAAAGGGGGACGTGCAGAATTAGACAAGGACATATAGTGGAGTAACCCCCACATAAATGTTATATGATATGGTGATTATGTACAATTAACAGATTAACAGTATGTGACTCAAAAAAGTCTCGGTGTATAGCTTTAGGGTTAGCCAATACCCACCTTGAAACCCTTGATGCAGCAAGAATATATAGTCCTGTACCACTGAAAAAATGTGCACCTTTTTTTTCCAGTGAACATTTCGGGGAGCCATAAGCGCTGTATGGATTGTAATGGTAGCATACCTACACATAACAGTATGTAGGTGAAAACGTGGTATTCTATAATTGGAACACACAAAAAGTAATGCCAAGTATCCTCATTTGCTGAGCCATAGATGCATTTAAGAGGAAGTTGTACTCCCAATTTAAAAAGGTAAGAGTTAAATGAGTCTTGCCTAGGCTACGTCTCATATGATGGCTTAATGCACTTACATTATATAAAATTGTAAAGCTGTGGCCTAAGGCCTAAGAAGCTGTCTTCAGAAGGTTGGATTTAAACTGGTTTACCTGTAATTGTTTATTTTATAATCGCTGGGAAAAGTATAATGCCCCAGTCTGTTTCTACCGCACTTATACATGGGAAGGTGGTTTTTACTTAGGTGAACTATCGACCTAGAAAGGTTACATACTAGTTCAGGGGTAAGCTAAATTATTCTTACCTGAACTTGTACCATACAAGTTTAGTAATTATGTTTGGTTTGACACGCATGGACATTTTCTAATGTGAAGTGAAAGTACATCCAAAAGTCTTACGGCTAAGGGGAAAATTATTGTCTGTCCGCATTTTAAAATGAAATAAGTCTTGATATCGGCGTGTATTATAGGTCTGGGGAGCAAGGTTTTGAGCATTAGGCATTGCTGTTTGGAAAAAAAAATGGAACTTGTTGCCTGTCTAGTACATCTGTATACATTTAGCATATTCTCCACTGTTAGGAAAAGTTTGCTGTCCAAGGTACTCATAGAATTCCACAGCTGTGTTCTCCTTGACAATTGTGGTGAAGGTCTGTCTGACCTTGTGAAATCCATGGACTTTAAAGTAACCAAAATAGGTACCTGAGCTTTCAGGAACACTTCTGAGTCTAAAATATTTCAATAACTCTGTTGGTCAACCCTTGCAAACAAATGGAAATAGTTCAAGCTGATCCTTTCTATAAAATTTACTATAATTTGACTCAAACTTACCCCTTCAGCATCTTACCTTCCTCTTTCACTGGTCGTTCTGCACATCGTAATAACTCTGTACGCTATATCAAATGCAGAAACCTGTGCTTTAGTGATTCGTTCCCTTCAGACACGTCCGGCTATGGCACAATCCGCCTGCCGATATCGGAAATTCTCGGTTCTTTCAAGATCGTCAAAACCAAGCTTAAAACCACTTCACTAGCAGTAGACAAAAAACCTCACTTCTAATCTTTTGGTGGTCTTTTCCATAGCACAAATCAAACTGAGGCTCAGCTATTCCCTTTGTAAGGTCTGTGAAAATGAGAGACCAATACGTGGTTGCTCTTGCCCCCCCCCCTCCCCCCCCCAAGACCGACAAATTCCATCCATCCCGTTTTGGTGTGCCCAAAATTTTAACAGCATCGGGAAAAGATATGAGATTGAACCTAAAAATATGAGATAGTATCTATATTAGCACCTAATGTTCACCCCAAGGTTCATTATGCACGTTTCGAGTGACAGATTAGTCAACATTTTTCTTTTTGATAATGCAGAATTATCTGGTGCTTTAAAGATTCATTTGTTTTGGGGGGGGGGGGTTTAACCTGTTCAGAAGGATACAGTCAAAAGTAACCGATTCATACTCTAAGTTTTCAGTTTCCTGAACCTGTTGTATGTCCGTCTGTCTCTCTCTGTCTGTCTGTCTCTCTCTTTCTCTCTCTCTCTCCGTCTCTCTCTCTCTCTCTCTCTCTCTCTCTCTTTCTCTCTCTTTTTTCTCTTTCCACTGTTCTACTGGACCATTTCCCCTTAGTTTGTACGGATTTATCCAGTTATTACTTACGGTAGAAAGCTGTGCCAAAATAAACTCTCAGAATTGGTATCAATGTATTCATTTTTTTCTTCAGTTAAAGAGCGACAGCCGGGAACTGAGTCATAGCATTAGCCTTAACGGCTTAGATTGTTGTTCAAAGCGTCTGATATTTTACATCTTCAAACATTATATCACTCGGTGACAAGCGTGTACACTCTTATGCGTTTTGTGTTTACTTTTTGTGATTCTCTTTGTGATATGGAGAACCCATTATATCAATCAACATGTTTTACTTTAGAGCTGGTCAGAGTAAACAAATTTGTATGAATCACATTTAATCAAATAATCTGAAGCACGTGGCTCTTACCTATCGATACAAATAAAACAATTTACATGAATTGATGGTTTAAAGTAGCAACATTTGATCAGAGAATGCTCTGCGGTTCTCGCCATACGTAACTGAAGAAGGAATGTAAGAGTCCGAATAATCTGTGCGAGTTCAATGCTAGACAGCCGCTCACAGTCAATAAGTGTCAAAAACAAAGAGCGTTGAATTAACAAGTGCCAAAATGTCGAGATGTGCCTGCATTTAGAGTTATCCCAGAGACTCCAACCGAGGGCAAAGTCTCAGAGGCATAATTTCCCTCTTAGTCACTTTTCATGAGAGACACACGGGTGTAGGGGAAGCATCATGCCGGGGATCAATCAACCCATCAATCAATATTTATTTCAGGTTGCCTTTGAATCGATAAATATTTGCAGATCGAAGTGCAATGTTCAAGGACATGGAATGTTTGAAGAGAAAATGAAATAAACATAAATAAACTAAGATACATACCTTATACCTGTATGTCTACAACTACGGAAGCCCAATGAGACTACCAAAATATTTGGTCAAACTGGTAATTACGAGTTAAAAAAACACGTAATTACAAGAAAAATACTCGTTATCACGAGAAACAAAATCGTAATTTACATTAAAAAACTCGTTATTTTAAGTTTTTCATACCACGTTATTTCTAGAAAAACTCTTTATGACGAGAAAACAACTCGTAATTCCAACAAAAAAACTCGTAATTTTGATTTGTAAAAACTCGTTACAATGAAAAAACATTACGAGAAAAAACTGGTAATAACGAAACCAAACTAGTAATTACGAAAAAAAAACCCTCATAATTTCGACTTAAAAAAAAAAAAAACAAGTGCTAACAAGAAAAAAATCGTAATTACGTGAAAATAACTCATAACTAAAAAAAAATTCATGTTGTGGTGATTACAGGAGTCCCCCTAAATTGACGCGTCTAAGCAGTTACCACTGCTGGTACAACTCATCTGAAACAACTCACCAAGTGGGATCTGTTCGTTTTATTCAAAAGCTCTGTAGGGGAACATGCATAGCCTGTCACCCCCAGTGAGCATTAGGCTGGTTCCACCTGTTGCTGCCAGTTCAGTGGTAGGCATCCCTGCCTCTCAGAAGCTGCACATAGACTGCCACTTGATGGACGAGAAGGACACCCATATGCAATGTAGAAAGTACAGATGGGCATAGGAGAGGCTGCCATGTTCCAGGTCACACGCGTGTCAACACTGCAAGAGTTGGTCAAGTGAGAGGTGGGATCTCTTTAAGAAATGTAGATGGGTGAACCGGATAGCAAAACCAGAAAAGTTCATCCGATTTGGAGTCACCAGCTAGCATGAAGATGATCATGTCTTCCTCTCTCCTGAGAGTAGAGCAGCTGGATAGTGCATCTGATTTCGTTGGGGCTACCCCAAAAAAGAGGAGGCATTTGCACAACAGGAAGGGGGGTAGGGCTGAGGAGCCTTCTGTATAGAGGGCATGCATCTTGAATCCCAGACTCAAGGCTAACATGGACTTTATGCAGAAGACATATATGCTCATGGCCACCAGTCGTTTATGCAATTTGCATAAGGAAAAGCTCCCTCTCTTGCCCCAATTGTGTAAGTGACCTGTGAGCCAACAGACTTAAGACCCAAATTTCTTACAAGAAATTCAGGGCCCAGTGACTGATGCTCCTTTCAAGGAGACCACATGGACACTGCGGGAAGCACCAGACTGGTCGAGTTCAGTGTGTCCCTTTGCAGATGGGGGTGATGTGACCTGTACCAAGGAAGGAGCCACAAGTTTACCTATGGAAGATGCATCAATGCTTACAGAGGTGGGCCACGAACTCTTGCCTGTAGCACTCCTGGAAGTACAGGATACTTCCCAGACCAGGCGAGACTGGTCCATTACATCTTATCCAGAAGGTTCTAAATCTGTACCGACCACAATCAGGACCAGACTGGACTACTCCAGTGATCAAGTAGACCTGATGGGTCAGACAAAGCTGCCAATCCCTCTCTCTCCATGTCATTCTTTCAAATACATAGTGGTTTGGATGAGTGGGGAGAGCCCTGGTCTGATGGAGAGGGATTGTGGTACAACTTTCTCTCCTTGATGAGGATGAAGACGAAAGTGCAGAGTGCTTAGTGTGTCAACTGCAGTACAAATGGCAGCCTGCCCAGGGCAAGGTGTCAGAGAGAGATGAGGTCTTGGTCGATAAGCTGAGCCACTTTGCTCATTGAGAGTTGTCTTTTGAGGACAATGCAGCCCCAGCTCAGGTTCCACTAGGTTAAGAAGTCAATTTTGGCTCTCCTGAGAGACCCCTTTAATGCTCCCCTTTGCCACCAACCACAAAGAGATAAGTGATGTCAGTGTATCCACTGGAGATGTCATCTGTGTTGAAGCAATTTGGGTCCAGGTTTCCTTTCTCCATTTGCATGGATGAAGTATAGCAGAGTCTGGACAAAGAGCTCAGTGGATCTAGGTCACCACTCGGTATGAACTGAAGAGTGGGGAGCTGTTGAGGAATCCTAACACGAGCATGGCTAGGTAGTGTGTAACCAGTGAGATCTATGACACTAGGGCCACAGAGGTAAATGTGGGATGGGAGGCCAAATGCCAATCGATCCTTTTATCTCCCAAAGTCCCCCAGGACACCCTGAGTAGACTTGAGGAGGATGCAAGGGCAGTGTTAATCATCGCCTCCTTCTAAAAGGTGTCCTAGGCCATGTCTGCCGAGAACATGCAGTGGCTCTTAGTGTCGCAGGTGGATAAGACTGAATACTGTGCTTCAAGTATCCTGGGGTTTGCCAATCAAGCACCTTCATAGGCAGGCCATCGTTATTGAGGTCTGCCTGAGGGTGAAGAGAGGAGACACTTTCTGGCAGGTCAGTGACATCCCGGAAAGTGCACAGTGGGCAATCAGAACTCAGCCCCTGTTCTAGAACTACTTGTTTGGAGGTGCTGGTGCTCCCATAAGAGATCAAGTCGTTGAGAAACAGAAGCAGGAACAGACTGAGTAGGCTAAACAAGCCATCCTCGACTTTACTAAAGCTGCCACCAGGGCTTGTGGATAGGGAGCCAAGGCTACTTACAAAAAGACCTCTACTGCAAGGGGGAGGAAACCAAGGTGACCCAGAAACAAAAGCCTCAAAAGCAGGGTTCAGGTGACACACCATCCTCCTACAGTATTAAGCAGAACCAGAGCTCTGGGTAGCCTGACTTGGATAAAGGTAAGAAGAACTAAAGGTGTGCACTGGTCTACCATGCCCACCAGGAACTTCAGCAATGGGTCTGGGGCAATGTGTCAGCTACTCACTGGCCAGTTACTCGACTTCAGCAGTCACCGGCTTTCCGTCATGGACAACTTGTTCATGTTAGGTGTCTTGTAAATGGGTTATCTGCTACTGCTCAAGAAGTGATCCCCCTGGTCATGCATCCCTTGGAGATTTGAGCCGCATGCACAAAAGCCAAAGAGGTTATCCTTCCACCTGGAAGCCGAGAAGCTGTTGACAATGGGATCCATGGAGAGAGTTAGAGATCACTCTTCTCTGGGGTTGTACAGCTGACAATTCTTGGTCGTAAGGAGGGATAGTGGCTGGAGACCTGTCACAGGCATGTTTCATCTGAACACATTCTCTGAAGTTGCATACATGCAGATGGAAATGCTAGAATCAAAAATGAAGGCTCTTTCTAGTAATAGGACTGGACTTTATCCCTGGACTGGAAGGAGACATATCTCAATGTACCTTTGTCACAGGGCAGTTGGAAATATCGACAGTTCGCATATGCAGACCAGGTATTCCAGTTCCAAGCTCCTCCTTCAGCTTGGCCATGGCACCACAATTATTCAATCAGATAGTACAGGCCATGGTGGCATGTGTTCATAAGGAGGGCATAAGAATGTGTGTGTATCTGGACGACTGGTTGGTCTGAGCTTTTGTTCGTCAAGTGCTAATCAAAAACTTTACCCTAGTTGGCCTTTGAAGTACTTGGGAAAAGACTTGTACAATCTTTGTACAAACAAATGGCCCCTTAATAACAAAGCCATGTTCACGTTGTCTTTTTTTTTACTTGTACCAATGTATTTTGTATGCACTTCATAGATTAAATGCCTTTTTTTCTAAACCAGAGATGCAAACAGAAAACGTGTTTTATTACGATGCTTGAGTTTGATTTTTTTTTAAATGTTTTTCAAGTCAAATAAGTGCAATTATTTGAAGATGCAGTATTTTGTAAACTTTCTGTTGTCATTTAAAAAAATGGTCCATCATTACAAGTGAATTTATGGTGTATTGCAAAATTATGGCCATAAACTGCTGAAAACGTTAACTTAAAAACACGTCTTTTGTGGAAAATTACATTTATTATTTGAAAGAAATCCAAGATTTGTATCTTTATATTTATATTTCCAGGTGACGCTGTAAACGTTGAGGTCGGCATCTTTGTAGTCAGCTTTGGATCAATCAGTGAAATAGACATGGTGAGTGTATTCTAATGTCACAAAATTTATCTTTATTCCAAATCAGCCCCTTTGACAGGTTTGGTTAAGCTTAGTTATGCAGCAATGTATCGGGTTACCATGGGTCAAATGATATCCTTGATGTATCAGTTTGGCACATCTTATTTATACTTCTGTGCGAACCGACAAACCAAAGTTTGAAAAATATTACATTGTATAAATAGAGCCTTATTGTTTGGAGACCTTTAAAGTGACGAGTAGGTGTCATCATGGAGTTTGCTTTGCATTTCTGGTGCAGGATGTACATTGTTGCAGTCCTTGTTAGGATTTCCCTTAATTTGTACAGGTGGTCTAGCTGCAACTGTTTATTTTACAATCACTGGGACTGAATATAATGCCCCATTTTTTCCACTGCACTTATACACTGGCGGGTGGTTTAACTAGGATAAGCTATCCAGCTATAAAGGGTACATATTGGTGAAGGGGTAAGTGAAATTGTTCTTATCTGAATTTGTACTACACAAATTTAGAAATTATGGTTTGTTCAACAGGCATTCTTCCTTCGTAATGAAACTCTGAATTTATAAGCAAAACTTCACGTATTTAGCTAATTAATCATTTGCCACGTTCATATTTATTCATTATTATGTGGGTTGCCTTTGCTGAATATTTATCTTAGACAAGGAGCTGCTAGTGAGAGAGACATATACGGGTAATAGGCTCCAAAACTTGTTCTGAGTAGTTACCTGCTGAAAACCCTTTAATTTTTTGGCTAATACAGCCTATGTCAAAATTTTACAGAGGAACATGTGCAACATGGACAATAGTACTTCCGTATGTATGTAGGTTAAACAGGGATTGGTTAGCTTATGGAGAGTAACGAGTTTGGACTGCGGAATAGGGTAATGACTACCAAGAAGTGGTTCTGGACAAAAAGACACAAATACAATTGTCATTTAAATTATTTACTTTTCCATGGAGTACAGTATGGCTAGTCGTTTTGCTAAGTACATATCTTGCAATGTATTTCTTGCATTCAGTCAGTTCTGTTCAAGTCTTGTGTTATATTCCTGTCTCCTAATTCCCATATGCAGAGACCACTTTCTTTCCTATTCTATAATGGTCACGTCATCGTGAAATTTCACAAACGTGCATCTGAAACTGTGCATTCGGCAAAATGTCTGCGTCTGAAGCGAACAGCTGCAGCTCATCAATTTCTGACGTCAGTGAAGATCAATGCCTGACAGATAACTGTGGAAAGCTAATCCCGGCTATTTATATGAATACGGTCACTAAATTGCTCTATATCTAAAGGCACTGTTAATCCCTAGAAATGAGTTTACTAGCAGTTCCCTATCCCTTGACACCAAGGGCCAGATCATTACGACTTGCGGCTTAAGGGCTTTTCATGGTGCCGAACACTCTTATCACTTATTTTGACAAAAGTTGACATGCTCTAAATTGCCATAACGATACTAGATTCATTTTCTTTGCTAACTGACCTTGCATCGCAGTACCAGTCTACAGGCGGACAGAAAAAAATCATTGACTTGGTCAAAACAATTTACACAGAAAGAGTAAATGAGTAAATGGACAAAACTTCATGTTGTCTTAATTGCATATCTAAACAAGAATAAGTATGGAACTCGGCATGATCAAGGGGCTGTCAATTTCCCTATTCCCCGCAGTGGAAAACATGACCATGTAAGGCCAGTAACCATGTGTCTAAATTATAGTTCTGTCTTTCCAATTGAGATTACCTGTATATTGCAGGAAAATGCAATTAAAATTACAAAAGACAAGCTTTTTTACTAAATATGCACTTTCCGATCATACATGTGGCCTTCCATAATCTGATCATTTAAAACAGGGACAATACACATTATTATGTGTGTATGTGTGTATATGTATATGCAACCTTACATTTACAGCGGGGAAACAAATATATGGCATTTAAGAAACATTAATATAAGTACAGGTTAGTAGTACTCGTAGTGCACACTTAGAACGTCAAACTGAAGGTAATGTCAGCAGGTTTAACTAGCCTCATTCATTGTAGGCCACCTGCCAACATCCATGAATGTAACTGACTTTGATATGATATCAAGCAATACAGGATATTTCTGCCAATGTGAATGTTTTGGCAACACAAGGAATTACTCTGTTATTATTCTACTCAGTAGCAGTTATATAAAATTACTCCCCGATGTTGGTTATGTGGTATTCCCATACACGATCTTTCTAACATCTCAAGGTTCCTGAGGTTCAAGCTCATATATACGGTATTTTTCACTTTACAATCACAAGCCCTGATGCAACTAAAACAAGCAGTGGCAGTAGAATAAATAACGGTTAAACCTTCCAACAGGGTCATGCTTGGTGCCATCGAAGGGAAGCCAGATGCTTTCTTGGTGTTAATATGCATAGCAAAACAAACTGTGATAAGATATTTGGTACAATAACAAAAAACGAGTCAAAAATACATTATACAGGCGGTTTCAAATCAGGTTGCGTATGACGTCATTAATTGCAATTTACACGTGCACACAGTTCACATCGATAGAGCAACACACAGTTCACAAAGATAATATTTCTGGATTCCACTGGAGGCAGATTTGTCCAGCTTTATCCTGCCTTATTTGATTTAGATAAGAACTGAACTAGTTCCTATACATCCCTGGCTTGTGTCAGCGTAAGCAAATAAAACAACAGATGCCAATATTTATTTCTATTCTGTGCATGATTACATGGCCTCCACTTGTAGATTTAAACAATCTTGTATCTCCTGATTGAATCTCTATATAAATCTTGTAGTTGTTATTCTACCTAGTCACTGCTGTTGTTATTGCTATCTAATACAGACCCTCTGTATGTCTCGTCTTTGTGGCTGTAGTCATTTTTGTCCTTGCTCACTTGCATTCTATCATTCTTCATTGCTTTTTATTTATTTTTTTTTGCTCTCTTTCTTTCTTTCCCTTCTTATCTCCTCCATGCAACCACCTCATATACTATTTCTTTTCTTCGGGCTATTGTTTAAGGCCTGGGTGTCTTGTATCTTTATGTACTCCCGGTCTTTATTTCTACAGGAATTAGTACAGGGTGAAATCCTTTTTGCCGACTAGTTTCTACATGTATTTAATTTATTGTACCATGAAAATATGTGACATAAAGTATGTTTAAACCAAGTAAGACAGCGTTAAGAATCAAATCAACGTAGAGCTTGCAGTTACATTCTTGGATCAGCTGACTCAGTGAGTCATGCTAAAGCAGATTATTGTGATCTAAGCTCCTACCTCTCTCTTATAGGAGAGCAATGTTAGACCTTGTCTTCCTTTTCAGCAGTTCAAATCGGCATTTCGTTACAAAAACTCAAAACCTGTTCCCTCAACTTGACGATACTCATCTATTTAGAACATCGAAAACAATATTCAACTATAAACTAGTTGTTGTGACTCAAAATTATCCTGCCACTCTTACGTTAACCTAGTGAAGGTGCTGTGAAACAATTTGTGCTCACCAATGAGGAACAAATCTTCATCCCTAGCGCAATTTCAAAACCTTCTGCTTCCCCACTACAACTTCTCTCTTCAGTACTTTGACATCTCTAGTGGTAGTAGCTTGGTAACAAAAAAAATGCAGGTGCAACTCATGTAGGTCATAAAATATTCCTTTCTCTTCGAAGCATCTTCAAGACAAGGAGCAAGAAATCTCTATGTGACCTAAACTTCTATGATTTATGTATCTTGATTATGTCTCTGCTGACTTTATCCTTAAATAATGTGTCTTTGGGTTGTGCATCATCAATCACTTTAGTATTGTCATTAATTCAAGTAGCATTCATTCATTATTCATTTACCATTGGTATAATTCGGTGGTCAACCTGTATAGGTGATATCACCTGTCTTCACCAAGTCAGCACTACCTTGTGTTTATATGTAAATGTGTATATTTATATTACGTATGTGTATATCATGTATTGTAATTGAATCATGACTTATATATGTAACCAAAGGGCATATCTTCCGCTGAACAAAACATCTTTAACTCCTTGAATAATTTGATAGCCTGCATTGTCTACTGTGTTTGCAAAATTCAGGGCATTATACACAGAATTGTGCTTTTAAGGTAACTATTCGAGTACACCAATCCAGTCGAATGCCATAAATAGGCGAGGCTAGAGGTTGCGGCCCAATTTTTTCTTTACTGTTAAAAATGGAAGTTGGGGCGAGTTCACACCTCTTAAATGCGTACTGTAAGACACTACTATGGATTGATGTGCTAGCATTACATACAAAAGCATAAAACCAAGGACAAAAGAAAAATTGATCATAATATAGTACAATACTATGTAGGATAAAAGTTCGCTGGGTTAAGAGCTCACCTATTGGGTATTAGGCATTGAAGGTTTTTTTGTTTTTGTTTTTGTTTGTTTTTTGTTTTGTTTTTTGTTTTTGTTTCATTTTTGCATTTCTTTATATGTCTTTGATCTTCCTTATATATATATAATGGCCGTGCACATGTGTATGTATGTATGTGGTTCCAATAACAGGACCAACCTCATGAAAAATGGCCCGAGTCCCGACCCTAAATAATCTTTATTAAGCATAAAAAAAGTTTTAAACGTCCCTTCCCTAGTAAAAATTGTTCGACCCTGGCTAAACGATTTTATCGAGAAAGGGGCCTCCATGTGCCGTTATTCTGCAGTGAATTCAACGCAAACACAATAGTATCCCTCCACTGCAGACTGTCTGCAGTGGAGGGTTAACTTGGGCCGGAGAAAAGACATTGCTGCATAGACATGGTTATTTTTAGTAGAACAGCATAGCCATAGCCCAGGTCGGAAGAATGTATTGAGTAAGCGGCCGTCATGTGCTGTTTTTGGAGTAAAGTCAACTCAAACACAGCATTTCATTTCAACTTGTCTGGCGAGTAAATTTGTGCCGGGGAAACAGCATAGCAACACAAAGTTCAATGAGCCATAGCCATGGTTGTTCGGGGAAAAAGCATGGACCACAGCCCCTTTTGTTCGGTGATCTTTATCGCAATAATTTGCTAGGTTCCACGTGTCGGTTCTCTGAATTACCAGGGGAAACGGTCGCGAAAATACTTTTAAAACATGACCTACTTTCCCAACTTTAATCTGCCCTTTCGGTTGTGTCTGAAGCAGTTACCATCGTTAGTTAGGAATCCAAATGCACGACAATGGATTTTAAACCGACATGTGGTTTTGAAAAAAATAAAATATATTTAAATCAAACCCACACATGGTGAGCGTCACTTTGCACATTGCGCAATGCCCCACAAAAATACTTTTGATTTGGATATCGATGGGAATCGCCGCCACAGAATATATCATATCATTTTTGGTGCTGTGAAACATTTGCAAAATGTATTCATTCGTTCAGGAATTACTCCATTTACAACAAGGGGTGCCCAACACCAGTGCAGTAGTGCAGGCACATGCAATAAAAAATATGTGTACAATGATTCACTATGCTTACATAAGAAAAGGTATCACACATAATACACATATAAAGCTTAAAATACATATTAAATGAAAATTGGAACCAAATACGGCATTGTCACGTCGACAAGCATAGAAAGTGAGGTCCCGCTAAACCATCAGCGTAAAATTTATTAGCCAGGTTAAAGAATTGGTAGGTCAAAGGCATCTTTAAGAGACTGACGACCAGCATCAACAAAAATTATACAAGCTTCATCAATTAGGCATTGGGAGAAATCGCCTATCAAATAACATCCTTAGTAACCATCAAGGAAGCCATAACATTTTGCTATACATGTAATAGATCTGAGTTCTTTAGTTTCTCCTCAAGATCCAAATATAATTTATTCCTGGGATCGCCAAGGATGGGACATATGGAAAACAAATGATAAATTTATTCCGTACCATTACCACATAAATGACATATTCCATCACAGAGGTGGCATAGTTTACGATCTGCATTTTATCCCAAAATGGTGGTGCAGGTTTTAAATTTTATTTGCACCCCCCCCCTTGCTAAAATCCTGAAAATTTAACAAACTTGCTTCTTGTTAGGCATTGTTCTTGAAGCAACTGTACACATGAAAAGTACTTTTTGTATCCTTCTGTCAAAAAACTTCGAAATTATAAGCTTGACCGCTTAATTGTGAGTACCTGGTAAGCCAGTCTCTGTTTGTACTTTTCATCAACAAATCCATCCCTGCATTACCTAGTATACCTTTACATTCTTCACAATATATACTTTTAGTTGCATATTTTGTAACCCCCATCCCCAAGATCGTCCCAATTCTATCCTCATTAATTACAAACCATTCGGTGCGTAATCCACAATTTTCAAAATGGCAAGCATTATGGGTTAGACCTAATTCGACATTTTGAAGAGGAAGTATCCAAAATCTATGTGTGAATAGTCTAAAGGGAAGGGTAATTCGTTGAATGATAATAATGTACAATATATAATAGGACCTTTTCCAGAGTTAGCATTACCTGAAAATAAAAAAGGCTTGGTACAAATAACAGTTGTAAGCAGCGGTGGCCCCAGAATGCGGATTTCGTATCAGACTCTGAAATCGCCTACAGTCTATGAATTAAGTACCACCGCCAGTCGCACCTGCCAAGTCCGCATGGTGAGTAAAAGAGATGGGGCTTAGGGGAGAAGGTTGCCCCGATAGTGGATACAGGTCTGAAAGTACATGCAGGTTTTTATGTAAGTGGTAACTAATAACACATAACTTATATATTAGGGTTTCTACCAAACGATCTAACTGTAGTTACAATTCCCAATTACCATATGTTTTACGTGGAATGGCTATTATATTATAATTAATGCTAACAAATAATCTCTATGCAATAGCTGTTAGCGTACAATCTGTGTGTAATGGCTGCTAGTATATACTAAATATATGCAGATGTTAGCATATACCCAATGTGTAATGGCTGCTAGCATGCAAGATCTGTGCAAATGTGTAAATATCCTATATGTAATGACTGTAAGCCTTCAACCTTTGTAGAATGGCCGCTAACAAATAACCTATGAATAATTGGGGATACCTTACCACCTCTGTGTTATGGATGTTAGCATATAATTGCTGAAATTAAGTGAAATAGCACAATCAAATCTCCCAAGGCTCCATATCCAATCCAGTCACTGTCTATAGTGTCTTTGTCTGAACCGATAGTCTAATTAATCAATAATATAAAATTTATTGCAACATTTTATAAATCTGAGGCTTCAAGGGCCAAATGATTTTATCAACGAAAGTCAATCACGTATGTTTTGCACCCTTATATAACGTATGTAAATAGTGCCAACATACAGCTTTCACGTTTTAGGCTGCCGTGCTGTAACACCACTCTTTTCCTACATTTGGCCGTAGGAAATCATACTGTTATACGGTAGCAAAGACCAATACAGGTAAAAGCCATGATCAGTCTGTTCAATGGCTTCATACCCGAACATGCGGCATATTCATGATCATGTAAGAATTATGTTACGTTCATTCCATGCTGGTTGGAGAAAGAGAGAGAGAGATGATTATGCCGCATGTTTGCGTATGAAGCCATTGAAGCGAATGATCATGATTTTTACCTGTATTTGATCTACGCGAACGTACTACAGTATGATTTCGAAAGGGCAACTGCCGAGATCACACTTTGATCAATATGGCAAGTAGCCAAAGATGACTACAACATCGGGTGCCACCAGCATCTAAGGAGCACCAAATTATATTTGTTTAGCGAATACGGAAGGACCATGTCTGCCTAATATAACAGAGGAGACTTTCGGGCTATTAAAACTAAAAAAACAACCTGAAAATAATGCGTGGAAAACAATGATGGTTACTATACTGTTTAGTGGAACCTACCTACTCTTGTACAGGCCCACTGTAAATATAATATCTGTTACGATGCAGGGTTTTAGTGTGATCTCTGCTGATAGTAACCATTAAAAACATTTACTTAAAAAATGATGACTGTAAATGTACGTTAAATGGTTTGCCTTTTAGGCAAATTACAGCAGCATATTACCAAATAAAACTTACCTTATAGGCAAATTTAAGTAGGTCACAAAAAAGGCCAAATAAATCTCTGGCAGCACAACTGTTGGTATTTTGTTGTAGATATTGTAATAGTTTGCAGTGTATATATTAGATGCTAGCGACTTTTCTCATGAGATGAACGATTGTATACATCGCCACCAAAAGCCAATACACATTCATTTATGTCCTATCACAAAATATGTCTGTGCAATTAACGTAATCCGCAAGGAATGGTGTTGTGTGATTTAAAATGGTCAAAGGTTATCACGAAATAAAGTCATGTGTTATATCGCATATCCTTTCCATTTGGGATCCACTGTGATTACGTACCAGTTGGTTACAATTAATTATCATGCCCTACATGTTAAAAGCTGAAAAGCATGGATGGGGCAACGATGCAATGGGTAATGCCATGACCTCCAGACTGCGAAACTTTGTAAACAAAGATGGTTTGGGTGACTATATTTAAAAGAAAACACACGTAGACAGACAGGCACTGTTCGCCAGAAGTTAACCCGTTCCACTTCAATGTAAAACTTCCAAAAGTTGATTTATATTGTATATCCCTGCACAATTGCGTGGACGTTTGTTCATATTTTTCAAGATTGCTTTGATGAATAAAAAGATAATCATATTATATTTGATCCTGACGTTACTGCAACTTTATTGTATTAGTAGTGAATATGTTTTACTGCGTTGATGATTTGCTCACAGATCATAGCTTAGCTTGATAGCAAGTAATGTTTCTTTTGTGGTCATCTTCAATTGGTTGATACTATGGTCTATGGAGTGTCCACATCTCAAGGGTGGTCGTCCATTGTAACCTTTTTGGTTATAAATTTTATTTGCAATAGGAAAGTTTTGTTGAACTCGAATTTCGTTCCCTGGAAAGAAAAAAACTCAATTGTTTTAAGAAAACCAAATAAACTATTCATCATACCAAATTGATAGCACAAAGGAAACGCAAATCCCATGTCAAACCCAGATACAATTTTGGTCTGAAACATATTGTCCGTAAGTAGACAACTTTGAAAATACCATCGCCGTGATTAGTTTTGGGTGCCGTGTATTGAAACAGGACGGAATATTTGAATATTTCTGACGTAATAAACAGACAAACATTTTAGAGAACATTCCTAGGTTTATGTTTAGTTTAAAAGCAAATTGTGTTCAATCATCAGCAGAGATCCATTATGATAAGGTCATATGAGATGAATAGAATGTGTCTACAGGGCCATATTTTCCAGGATTGATGTTGTCCAAAGGGCTTTCAGAAAGCATACTAAGATTGAGATCAAGCCACATAACATGCCCAGTAGTCAAACATTTGTGAATTTATGAGACGATAATGTGCAATTACAGCTAAATATGTGCAATACTGCCGACTGCCATTATCGTCGATTCAGGAAAGATGCAGATTCGAAAAGATCCTCTACATGTAGTTGGTCGACATCCCGTCACGAGTAGGTAACATGCATACCCAGGGGGATAGTGAGGCCAGTTAATGCTGCACGAGGCTCTACTTCGTGGACAACCACAGATGGCTAATTTGTCCCAGGTGGTTTTATTCTGCATCCTCACAGCAAATGGCATCTATACGGAGCATGCGCCCTGTGCCCTCACGCGTTATACGCTGGTTAACAGTCTTTGTAAGATCACCTGTTTTCTTTTAGCTAAAATACAGCAGACCGTGGTTTATGGCTCGCAAGGGTACTTTACAAATTAAGTGCCAAGTGACTTTCATCTGCTTAATAACGGACAACTGTGTTCCGAAAAGTAAACCCAGCCATTATGCGTCACTCATCAGATGGAAAACTTCGCTTTGCAAAACAAACTGTGTTAAGATTTATCCGACTACTTTGTACAAATACAATGCTAGGGATTTACAGAATCTTTGACCAAAGTGAAAAACAGTCAATATTTATATTTAAATCAATTTGCAGTAAAGATTCTGTGAATGCACGGAGTTCCCATGGCACTTGGTGTTGAAGTGGGTTCATGTCAGACCACTTTATGGTCATTTAAAACTGCCAATTGCGTCCCAAATTGACCTGCCTTGAGTGCTCTGTGTCTTTCTGCCGTCCATGTTGGGCAAATTACATTACTCAAGAAAGCTGGTGACGTAGTCAAAACTGCTGTTCTTTGATGAAGTCATTTCAAAGTTATTTGACTGAACTCTCGATTTCATTGTCTGTGATAATTTTGACGAAAGAAAAATAGCACTTGTTATTCTTTCCTTCCATGGGTCACAATAAAGCTTCAGCAGTTACGTGTGAAATTATGGAAAGACATGTTCTTTTATCTTTACGGGAAAGTACAGCCGGTGGTGCTGTTATGCCTGAGCCGGGTTTCTGTTTATATTTGTGCCCTTGTTACCTATGGAAACGTTCAAGCTGATGACATACAGGCATGCACCTTTCCCTTCTCAGGCAAGGTCAGCACACAAATGAAATTATAATGGTTGGTCAGTACAGGAGGACAACGAGCCTGGCATATTGACGCAGACTGTTATTGTCAAAGGCGCCAGCCTTTAAAGCCAACACATCCAGTACAACATGATAATTATTATTCAAAACTGAAACAATGTTAGGATACATACAGATTTTGAAAGGTATACGTGTAAATTGAAAACATTTAGTGGGGATGTGTTGTCTATACACAAGTTGATTTTCCTCTTTGGCAAAACCCTGTCAGCAATGCAAATAAAACTTACAAGTGATATATATTCCCTATCGATTGATACCTACCATAGCTGTACTCTTCTAAGCTCTGCTAGAGCAGGGTTTTGTTCACTCTTGTAACAAAAGAAACCATATCAGGTAGTATGACAATGTGGTGTCTCTATAGCATTTGAGAAAAAAGAATATATTGATATTAAAGATGACCATGTTTAAATTTATAACAAAGTTTCACTTTGGCTTTAGTCAAATATTTTGCTTGTAGCCGCTTCCTGAATGCATCAATTTGCCTGCAAAGTTTTGTATTTTAAGGTTTTTTAAATATAAGACATTCAGAAACAAAGACTCATGATTCAATAGTTTACAAGAAGTATCGCGGGATTCAAGATAGTGCTTTTGAAGGAGGAAAGGGAATATGTTTATATTTAAAATAATTGGGAGTTTTGAGAAGCATATTGTGGCTTTCTATGTCAAAGGCTTCAAAAAGGGAGAAAGTGGGGTATATTTGCTGTTTCTTTTGTCCATTTGTAAATTTACAGTGAAGTTACGATTTTTTGTGTATTGGGTTTTCTTTTCAGCCAAATACACATACAATTGTTATTTGCGACCTCTGCTGTTGGACAGGAAAGGATAGCCCACATCTCCGTCGAATTGTCACTTGTTATTTCTTAACCATGGCACTATTATCAAATGGCCCCAACCACCTGTTGTCACTGAAGTGACGCCTACCGCTTCCAGCTATGAGCCCTTGGAACTGGATATACGTTGAACCGAAAGCAAAGACTTTAAACATAATTTATTCACATTATCATTTGAAGTTGGCACAAGTGAATCAATTCTTACTGATGAACAGCCAAGGCAATACAAGTTTGGTGCCTGGCACGCTTAGTACAGTTTTATCAGTTTTATCAGCACAGCACAGTAAAGCAAAGCAGAGAAAAACATCCTCACATGTTCTAACAATAAAGACGCAGGCAATGATGTACCACCTGGTGGATACTCGATACAAAAAAGAAAGATATAGCCCCAAGCTCAAAATTTCCAAGGGAAGAAACATTTATAACAGACTGCACACCGAGCCAAAAAGGCGGCGCCCGGCTGATGACTAAGGTATAGTGACTCGGACGTCAGATGTATCAGCAGGAAAGAGCAACAGTGCAGCGTCAAAAAAACATGAGGAATTGAGTTCTATTCATCTTACTGTCACAGAGAGCCAGCAGTCTTGAGTAGCAACGGATTGTTGAGTTCTGAATTTAGCTATACCGCCGAGTTACTCTGATAAGGCACTCAAGTTAGTGAACATGAGATTGTTCCATTTGCTTTATTGATGCTTGTGCTTTACTGGCTGTAGATTAGTTTCTTACTTAGATGTAAGTTTTAGTCACAATTATTACGACAATCAGTGCATACATACTAAGTTCGCATTTGACTTTTGCCCCATCCTAAGTGGATCGATTGGTCATTTCTACTGATAGCTGATTTTTTTCAGGATGACTTTATTGCAACGGATTATTAAGCCATTGAAAGCGGTAATCCTTGTTTTATACAAAGTGTCCCTTCTTACAAGAATTAATTATTGGTGAGATACAATATTTAATGATTACCTGATACTGATATGAAACATGTTTGATTGCTTTTCTCGTGTAAGCTACGAAGCGTTCGTTCCTGTTATGGTTACTATTAATAATTCAAAACACATCCTGACACTTTTATCCTGAATTGGAACAGTGTAAGGTGGCTAATTCGGGTTTTTTATTTAAGCTATGGAGCGCAAGATAAATCCAGATCACAGAGTTTAGAACAGTGCTTTAAATGTCCGAATTTGCTGATCACAGTTATATGAGAGTCCTTCATGTCAGTATTATCCACTAATAAGTCAGGTCTCGCATATTTGGGTCATTACGAAAATGATATACATGATGCCTTTTCGGGTCCATTACATTTATAGTCTCAACTTCCAAAACTTATCATTTAATTCTGCTGTGGCCACTCTATTGTAAATTTGTGGTACGCTAAGAACACGACTCGCACAGTTGCGTAAAACTATATGTAATGAAAAGCGGAGTAGAACTACCTCCTATCCACTGTAGCTGATCCGGTATGATCTGTTTTGAATCATCATGATAACACGTGGCGCTGTCGACCGTAATCATGACATTTAAACTTAAGGCTCTGTACTTAAAGAACAGCAAATACAGGTATATTATGACAATCGGGTTCCAGTTACTTTTTTTTCAAGTAAGGCTACACTAGTGGCTGTAACTTGTGTTTCCCATTTCAGAAACTGAGATAAGAGCTGTACACATTTGTTCAGAGTTTAACAGATGGCTGGTCTTCATCAATTTGGGCTGAGTACGACATGCTGGTACCTTGACCTTTTGTTTACGAGAAACAGCATTGCTTTGCCATTTCGGAAGCAGGGATAAGAGGTGTACATACTTGTTCAGAGTCTAACAAATTGGCTCATCTTTTATCCATGGTTGAATGTGATGCTGTCAACCTTAAGCTAGTTAGGGGTGAAATTATTTGAACCTTCATTTGCTTTATAAAATATTAACTAGAGCGGAAGTATTTGTATTTACAAATACTTCCGCTCTAGTTAATATTTTCATGATTTCTTAATCATACCAAATCGTATTCTCTTCTTTTAATTGGTGTTTCAACAAGTTGAGGGTCTATGCCTTCTTCAATTTTACAGGAAATGGGAAATCTTTGAATTAGGTTTGAAAATGTTTGAAGTCAACTTACTTGTTGCAAGATGATCGTGCACTTATATTAATTAATAATTTATGTCACTGTAGATATTATCGCTGCTTGTATTATTTAGGTGGAAGGAACAAAATAAGTTTAATGGGTCGGCTAGTGGCATCAACGCAGAAAATGGACAGATATTTAGATGAAGCCAAGTGGGTGTCATTGAATATATATAACAAAGGGCAGTGGGTCTATGATTGGCGCCTTTGATGCACCGGGGTGAATCGGCAGCGTTTTGACAGACATGCCATCAAGCTGAACTTACAAATATTAAATCTTAACCCGCCATAAAAAATGCAGAGAATGCAACAGCATCACACTATCAAAATAACTTAATTTGCTGCCGATTGGTGAAACGTGATAATGCAGCCAATTCTTGTTTGTAGACACTGAGGTTGTACATTTTGCGAGGAGAGCCATTTTTCCAACTATGTGGACCCTTTTAACGGATGACTGGACTCCATTCATTACCTTTCAATTGCCCTTTGATTAGGTTTTCTTACTTGTCTTGCCTATACAGTGTGTGTATGGTCAGTACTAAAGCAGGTCTTTCTAGTGTCTTGAGGCGGTAAAAAATGAATCGTAATGACGTGGGGCTGTTTCTTTCGTGTGCGAGCTTTCACTGTATCATGTTACTTTTTTCCAGCGAACTTTTTCTTGTTAGTTCTTTCTGGAAAAAAACAACACATAATGCAATTGATGCACCTAATATAGCTTTCTACTTATTGCATTCCTCTTCGTGTCTGGGAAATCCTTCCAGGCCCATTGATATCAGTATTCAACGCTTCACCCAGATCAGCATAAGCCACAGGCAATGTATAAATGGCAGATTGTGATTTATTAGTAAGAGTACCCTGATCCAAGAGTAAATTTACAGGTGCCAGTAACCAGCGTGTGAAGTTCTAAACATGCCCTTTTCGGCTTGTAAGAATCTGGCTTAGTTAGTACTTGTAGATTCTTCTTGTCCTGCTGCAGCACATAAAACACAACCAGTATTGACACAGAATCAATGTGTCAGATATGTTTGCCTTTGTTAATGAAAAGTAAGTATGGTGAGGAGTCCCTGTCTGGTCACTATTTCAGGCACAGGGGCGTCTTCGCATTTGGGAGCTGTAGTTCCCGGTGATAGAACACATGATGCATATTTAACAACATCAGGACGTGTAATTGTTTCCCCAGATGGCAAGTTGGTCTGAAAATTAGAAAATACGTTTCAAAAGTAGCAGAGATTTGTATGAAATAAAATGACCATTTACCCGACAATAACTGTCTTGCCTCTGATTTCTATGTACATTTCTGTGAGCTAAATATTTATGAGAGGAATTGTAATGCGCGTATCCGTAATGTGCAACCAATTGCAGAAAAGTGGCCAGACACTGAAGCACTGTGAAAACTGTTTGTAAGTACGGACTTCAATGGTACCCCCAGAGCATCAGAACTACCATTCTTGTGATGATATTTTACACTAAATTCTTCTATTCGGTGAACAATACTAACAGGAAGGAATTTATTACATTCCCGGCTTGACTCACGTCTGAACCTGTTATGCCATTTTATATTGCTGCCGATTGGTAAATCCCTTATGAACCTTTGCGGGATTTTAGGGCGCGTTTTGTTTCAATTTTGCATAATATTTACATGTCTCCCCCATCTCCTGCTCTTTGTCTTCGGTGAAAAATTAAATCCATTTTTCCTGTTTGGATTTTGTTTTTGTTTTTTTTTTGATGGGGGGTGTTTTTTTTTTTTTTTTTTTTTTTTTTTTTTTTTGTTTGTTTGTTTTTTTTTTTTTGTTACATCTTGTAACAATATTTTTTCGTAATGCAATGAATTGATTCATCTAACAATTGATTCTGGTTCAGTATGTTACATTTGCTTTTTAATTGTATGCCACTCATTATTCAAGGGAAATGAATCTTATCAGCAGATCAATGTCATAGTTCAAATTGCAACACTTATCAGTTTCATTTTGGTAAATTAGTCCTGCTATTTTATCGACATTTGCCCTTTTCTTCACTTTTTCGCACTGTCTGTGTTAGAAAATTGTATTTTGTCGATTCGTTCCCCTTTCATGCTCTCGGCCAAAGCAGGGAAATATTTTCCTCAGGTCACGTAATATAATGTATTCTGTCCGACAATTGTCCAGCAAGTGCTGTTCTGACAGGCCATGTTAGGATATGTTGGTTTGAACAACGTGCTTTTTCGAGAGATCAATCTTTTACAGAAACTCTTTGATTATATTTGCTTGTTGATCAACCAGTTCTGGAATTAATTTGTAATCCTAAAGTATCTGTTCCTATTTATGGTCCTTGTTTTCTGTTTGTTTACTTTAGCCGTGATATGTGGAACAGGCTGGCTGTGAACTGACACTTTTTGGCACCTGCCCGAGAAACGTAAATGTAAAAGAATGATCCAAGAAAAAATGGTTCAATGACTTTAAATTTTTGCGTTATAAATTGATTTTGTCTCAATTTGGTTACCCATACGCGCAGTTGCTTTCAGTCTTGTAATCGAAACACAGAATGATTTGAATTTTGAAATTCGGCCACAAACAGAAATGAAATACGTCAGAAGGTAATATAAAGCCCGTCCTATGTATGTTTACATGTAAAACACATTATATCTATATTTCGACCAATAGGTTTCATCTTGAGACATCCTAAAGGCAAAACAAACATTCACCACTAAATATGAATAACTCTGCATATTTCAGAATCATTCTGCCCAAATATTTTCTTTCTTTTTCGTCCGAACATGCCGAATGTATGTCAACACATACACATGTATTTATGAACCTGGCCTTGAATATTGCTTATATATAACAATAAAAACTGACCTTTTCTTTCTAACTATAGATTCATTCATGGTGACAATGTTTTTAAAATCACATAATATCAATACACATCTATTTACCATTTCTAGTTTTTCAAAGTCGACAACTTATATCGGCCGTTGGACCATCAATCGCAGAGTGCATTTGTTGTAATTAATTTTAGGTTATCCAACGGGAATGTGTCATGTAGCCACATTATAAAGGATGTCCTTTTGTGTATTTTAGGACTATAGTATGGACATTTATCTTAGACAACACTGGACAGACGAGCGTCTGCGGTTTAAGGGTTTACACCGCCACATTGTTATCACTGGCAAGAGCATTGAGAAAGTGTGGGTACCTGATCTCTTCTTCTCCAACGAAAAGAGCGCCGAGTTCCACTCCGTCACAAAACCGAACCAACTGATGAGAATATATCCTGATGGAAATATAACCTACAGTGTCAGGTAATCCCACTTTGGTATACACGTAGTATTTCGTTTGTGCCCAAATATGATTGGGGGAGGGGGGGGACTGAAATACCATGTGTAGAAATTAAAACATTATGATTATAACTTACTTAACAGAGTGGAATCATGCAACAAACATGTCTGGTATTGTGCTCAATTATTAAAGAACGTGGAGAAAATCTTCATATAATTTTCGGAATGCATGTGCAGTCCGTGAGCCCAGCGTAAGACCACCAGGGCGCAGCCAATGTGAGATCTTTAACAGGCTTCATCTGTCCTTTCTGAAACTAATTTTTCAATCAAACGTTTGGGGACGACGTACCAGGATAACATGCCAGTAGTCAAGAGCTTCCCTTAGCGCATCCTGATCGTTAAGCGCCAGAGTGCGCCGAGGGAACCCGTTCACACCGTCCAATAATGTGACTTTTAAAGGCCAACAGGTCAGTTTTTCCGGTCAAATGAAAATACATCATCATCATCACACTTCAATGTATTGTTTTATAACAACGCATTGTAGTTATGTCAATGTGCATTATATGAGTGCATTGCCCAGATTTGCAATATTACTTCCTTGGATTCTCTATCGTCTTCCGTTACAACAATTCAGATGTGGTAACATGCAACCTCGTTGCTTTAAATATGATGCTCTGCTTCTGTTTTAGCGTTGTATAGGATTCCAAAACATCAAAACTTTTAAATAAATTTAAGACGAAAGGAATCATAGGCACACGTGTCATATTCTGATGAGAAAGTCTCTGAGTAATCTTTAAAACAAAGGTCTGACGTCCTGTGGCCTGTGGTGATATCCGTTGGTCCTCGTTACCATTAATTTGTTTAATTAAAGTCTGCAGGTTGACAATTTTCTATGCCCTGCCGTCTGAGGACTATACTCATAGCATTTAGATTCTAGGGTGTGATGTGATAAATCGGAGCCACGAGGACCACTATTGTCTGTTTGTTGAGAAAACAACTATCAAACAAACCAATTGTCTTGGCAAAATCAGCGAATACCAAAAAGATACCATCATTACATGACTTGAGCTAATCGAATTTTGTTCGATACATATTTACCTTTCTGAGCATTTAATTTTTAAAATATGGAAAGGAAACGAGAAAAATGAAAAGAGAGAAAAAAAAAAGAAAAATGAAGTAGTTTCAATACTGTCTCAGGCTTTACAAAAAGGAGGTAGTGAAAAGACAGTGGTTAGGCTTCAGTGACTTATCTTGAGACGTAAATATTGATGACAAATTCCCGGCCTCCTTCAGTTTGTACGCTTTGAATTTTAAAATGCAAGAAATATAGCATAATCATAATCACCTTGCCTTATGTTTACAATTAATCTCATATGGCACGTTATTGGGTGAAAATGAGACCAAAAGTGCCGTTGTAAATGAGAAACGCGACTTTGGCGACCTTGCGCATCATGATAAAATGTGCTCGACATCCGACGAACTTGCAGTTGCATGAAAGCTACAGTATAGGCTCGCAGTAATAAGATAGGGTCATGTGAATCTGAGACATGGCTCTGTTTCTTCAAGTGGCTGGAACTCAGCCTGTTACAATCGACGCCTTGGTTGGTGGTGCCTCAATAGACTGACTTAGACTCAGCCGTTTTTATGGGATGCAAACTCTCTAGCAAACCTACATGTACTGGGTAAGCCTGATCAAATCTGCTGTCAAGCCCAATTGTTTCTGAGGCAAGCACACTCGAGCTTATTGGGAACGATAGTTTTTTATTGATGGTATATTGTCTGTACATTGACAGTGGGCCTACCATAAGGTGACACATGAGTATTTTCCACATTGGTAATATGTATAACTAAACTTTGACAGCGGCTTACCACTGACATCTTATTGATTGCAGCGCGGTTCAGTTTTGATTAAATTCATACCCAATGCCTTAGATATGGACCCAGAGTGGTTGGCTGTACTTCAGCGCTGAAGGAAGCCACGCTGTGCGGAAGATGCTTGGCCTTTAAATTTCTATTAAGCTAACAAAATAAATATTGATTGGTTGCAGAGTGACTTTGACCCTGTCCTGCCCAATGGTGCTGACATACTTCCCAATGGACCGTCAGGAGTGCTTTATGAATATGGAGAGTTGTGAGTGTTTATTCCACATAATAATTCTTCTTATACCAATAAAGCTGCCTGAAAGAACTACAAAGCGTCCACAAGGCCCATTAGACTCTGTAACCTGATATTGGAAATGGAGGTTTCTAGGAATCACTACCTTGTGTTAGTAATTTAGCTTGACATGCCTGCACACAGCGAAGTAAGTGGTGCCCTCACAGAAATCACACTCGTAGCTCCTTTTGCTTAAACACCCTATCCAGCTTCTTCACAAACTCCTTGATAAGAGGCTTGATCTGGAAAGGATGACATGAAAACAAGTTTAACTCTTTCATCTACAATTTTGGCAAGTGTCGATGTCCTTTGTATTCATATGACGATATTTGATTTAAATTCTTCGCGACCTTTCACTCAAGTATCAGGATGGCTACACTCGCAATATACCCAAAGGGCACCAAGGAAAGCTGTTGACTCGGTCAAAACGTGGCTTCGAAAGATTTAAAATTGCAGGAGCGCATTTTACGGATGAGGTGAATCTTAGTAAATACAGAGGATACATTTACATTTGGGTAATGCGAGTAAGAGACCAACAAATAGATAGCTCCATGCTCTATTCCGAAATGTAAAAGCAATGAAAAGGGTGCTCAGACCTTGCACTGATAGACATTTTGGGCGTTAAAGGTCTTTCTTTTGGTGCTAAACACACAAAGGTCGTGCGGTTCTGAATTATTGTGTCGATTCTAGGTTAAAATTCCCGTATAGGCTGTTTCATTCAAGTACAAATGTAGTTATATTTTTCCACGGAATGTAGGTAATATCCACATTAGTAGTTTTCCACCGCGTGCTTTGAGCGCGTTCAGCGCGATCCGAATAAATAAATCTGATGAACTGGTCGGTATTTGCGTAAACAACAATTATTTACTTTTGAAAGGTGGTTTGAATTTTGATGGCGGCTTCCCCAAAACGTGGAAACTGAAGATTTTCTCTGGTGTACGTCATGCATAATAATGATGATAATTTCAGATGGCTATGAAGAGCGAGATATGATATTCCATTGGAAAGATGCAGATGCCATTGAAGTGAACAAAGAGATGCAACTACCGCAGTTTGACCTGCTCACTACGGAACCTATTCCGTGCATTGGGATGTATAAAACAGGTAGGATACGTTTCCTCTGCATTTCCTTGGGTCTAGAAAGCTCTTTGACAATTTCCGTTAGCTCACTTTACGATGAAATTGCCAAGAGAACCTTGGCATGTCTGGGGAGACAGAATCGATAAGAACACAACAATCACATCAATTACGGATTTTGGAGTGTTGCCTTCAAAGCAAGATTTTTTTAAACATTCATTCAGGTGTTAAAAGATTTATTGTAGCCAAATGTCCGTATATCATGCGTTTTCGTTGTTGATATACCGCATGTCAAACTGCAATTTTTGTACATGTCACTTCTCTTGGACAAACATCGCCAGTAAGACAATGAGAATGAATCGATACGGTTTATGCCACCTGTATTATCAGAACAGAAAACGCTGACAGAAAGGTTCCTGGCTAATGACTTGTTATCCTGACTGGTATAGTTCCCCAGAAATGAACATAAATCCTATTAAAGCAAAAAGTAAACTTGAAAAAAAAAAAAAAACGAACGGTATATCATCATGCAAGAGGATACGGTGATGGTGTTTAATCCGAGCACTTTGGTTGTTTTGCAGCACAAAACATTTTTGTGTGATCATGTTAATTACACGCTTCAAATACAATACTGCTATCTGAATAGCGTGCAACTTAAACACTCCCCTGGGCTAACCGCTAAACGTAGTTGGTAACTTTAAAATGCTTTTGATTTATTTCTAGTATTAAAAGTAGTAAGGGAACCTACTGCCAGCATAACTCTCTCTCTCTCTCTCTCTCTCTCTCTCTCTCTCTCTCTCTCTCTCTCTCTCTCTCTCTCTCTCTCTCTCTCTCTCTCTCTCTCTCTCTCTCTCTCTCTCTCTCTCTCTCTCTCTCTCTCTCTCTCTCTCTCTCTCTCTCTCTCTCTCTCTCTCTCTCTCTCTCTGTTACGTGACATTTTTCACTCAGGAAGCGTCTGGTGATTTTTTTTCTGTTGGAATGAGAAATGCATTTTTATTCCGCCGCACCGTAGGCCACCATTCCTAAGATAGCAGGTGACATCATCGATCGTTTTAATGAAAAAGTTGCTGTTTATTCAGCATTGATGCATGGAAAGTCGCCCAATCAATCGATTCGCACAACTCTAGCTCTGATTACTAAATCGCAATAAGGCAAAGATCGATTCATGTATTCATATGAGACGCCATTCAGACTATTTGGCACAGTTTATTTTTGCATGAAAAAAGCAGCTTTTATGATGATGTTTTAATATAAAAAAAGTTTCAAGTACCGGGGAAACGAGGGTTGTACCAAACCTATTGATAACTGCCTCGTCAAAAAAAAAAAAACAACAACAAAAAAAACCCAAATGTTTTGCGCAACCGATGTCAGATGCTGTACAAAACTATACAAAATCAAATACATGTGCCTCTCTGTCTTAGTTTGGTACTTCAAATATTGTCGCAATTGCCAACTGCGAAATGGTAACTGGTAAAATGCCGAGCAAGTAAATTTAGGTAATACACGACAACTGTTCTGCCGAAACCTTTGGCGCAAAACAAACACCACGATCAAAGCATTTTGAACATGGCTTCCGTTATGATAATGCAAGACATAATTGCAAAGAAGGTTCTCGTCAGCAAACGGCGCCGTGCCTTTACAGCAGCAATAATGCCTGCCCTTTACTGGTGTAGCTTAGACTACATGAGGCTCCATCGTCCATCGCCCCTTCACAATTACATTTTCGACCTCTCCAAAACGGACAGCCATATTCACTCCACATGTTTACTCCAGTAGGTCTTTGCCAAGTTTACTCTAATGATCATGTTGTGATTTTGGTCTTTTTATATTTTTTTTTGGGGGGGGGGGCTTAACTTGGTACTCCTAAACTTTAAATTGTACCAGTGACTTTCAATTTTTACTGCATTTTGTGTAGTAAATTTAATTTGGACTGCTCCAAAACCATTTCCCACGTTATACTAACATTAGCTGCAAATAAACGTTGTGCAAGGGCCAAACAAAGGTGTAAGGTGTCACTAGGTGATGTTGCTGGATTTTTAATAGATGGATGGATGGATGGATGGATGGATGGATGGATGGATGGATGGATGGATGGATGGATGGATAGATAGATAGATAGATAGATAGATAGATAGATAGATAGATAGATAGATAGATAGATAGATAGATAGATAGATAGATAGATAGATAGATAGATAGATAGATAGATAGATAGATAGATAGATAACTTACTGGTCAACACATACATTCCTGTTGATCACTGTGTGAGCCATTGGGGTGTGGAATGGTCATTCACTTATTCAACTCATTCACATATATTTCAACGTGATGGGGATGTACCTAAGATGAGTTTCCACTCTTGCCGCAAATGTGGCCTGCAAGGCCTGCTTGGACCTTTGGTCATACTCAGTGATGGGTTCAATCAGAATTGTAAATGCATAATATAGATACATGTAAAACGCAAATTGAAATAAGTTCAGAGACGAAAAGGTAACTTGTGTATGGATGAAGCTGGATTTAGGTAAGGAGCCAAATCAGCATCTTAAAAGAACATGCTGAGCTACTTGGTTTATTCAAGTCCAGAGGCCTATGCCACATATGTTAGGCAGGCATATGAGGCAGTGGTTTGTACATTTCGTAACACAATCGATGTGTTCAGAATTGAAAGACATTCGTCAAAACAAACAAGCTGTGCAATGCTATTGCATAAACATTTTTGAAATCATTCTTACATTGGTATGGTGATTTTACGATAGAGGATTTCAAAGGGTCTGAAATTAGAAATATATGTGGTTTTCTTTTCGTGTATCCACACAGGTAACTTTTCTTGTCTGAAAGCCAAGTTTACCTTGAAAAGACAGTTTGGCTTCTTCTTGCTCCAAACATACATACCTTCTATCCTCATTGTCATCTTATCCTGGGTCTCTTTTTGGATCAATATGGATGCCGTTCCCGCGAGAATCTCATTGGGTGTGACTACGGTACTGACTATGACGACGCAATTAACTGGATCAAGAGCCTCTATCCCTCGTGTTTCTTATCCAAAAGCCATAGACGTTTGGATGGCAATGTGTATGATATTTGTATTTGGAGCATTACTGGAATATGCATTTGTCAACGTTCTGGCCAGGCGGTCGGATGACAAATCTCAGGATCCGCATTGTAATGGTAGTTACCAAATGGTGCAGAAAGGAGAGCAGGTAAGAGGATATGATACGCCTAATTATTTCGACTTCAATGAACAGATGCAACGATTTACAAAGATACATTTACGTACAAACAAAACTTATAATAAACTAGTCATCTTTGTTTTAATGATGTTGCAGATGAGAAATTAAATATTGTTAATATCTGGGAGAATCAGCTTAACCTGTAAGGCACTGGTGATCTATTATTAAATATATATGCCTGGTAAATAACAATATCCGATACAGCCAACATTATTCCAAAAGATTAGCAGTATATTATCTGACATTGTGACAAAGGTTTCATGTAAGCTGATCCCATATGTTATTATGGACCTGTCATAACCCCATTGAAATGTTTTAAGTTAGAGGGAAGCACATATGGGGCAGTGTAAGTGACACAAGTGTTCTGAAGTAACCGATCACTATATGAATGCAAAATCATCAATGAAGCAGTTAGCTTCAGGTTGAAGGTATAGTTTTGTAAGAAACACACATGGGCAGCTCTGTTATCGGAGCATATGTCGTGTGTCCAAAAGGGCGGAGACAATTCAGGAGAAAAATTGCCAATATAAAATTTGACAACGAATACATGATATACTTTCAGGTCCAAGATGAAGACGATGATGTCAGTGTGACTGTGAAAGACCGGTGTCTAAGTATTGTAGACCGTATAAAAACTCGAGAATCTGCCAAAAAGCTGGATAAGGTGGCACGACATATGTTTCCGGCCACCTTTTTCGTATTTAATATTGTATATTGGGCTGTGTATACCAGAGGCGGATAGTGGCTCTATCATCAGTATTATTATGATGAAATAGCATCATTCTAATAACCATCATCATCATCATCACCATCATCATCATCATCATCATCATCATCATCATCATCATCATTATAAGTGAACGTACATGCACGCAAAGAAAATGCATTTATATATAAATTGGTGAAATGTGGAGATGCTAAACCACTTGTATTGATGGCAAAAATACATCAGTTGGCAAACGCACTGTTGTAATGATTACGATCTTAAAGCGACGTTTAACCCTTCCCTACTCAAATCGCCCAAAAGCACCGGGAAGTAAATTCTATGCTCTTTTGCTTTCATTAGAATTTCACGGAAAAAGAAAATATTTTTCTGCCGAATTGTAAAGTAGGCCTATCGGGATAATATAACCAAGGTCAATAGCTTTCCTAGGCGTAACTTCACCGAGGAAAGCTCTTAACTCAGTCCTATTCTGAAGAGGAAGAGGTAAACTATCACTGACATATGCATGCGTGCTCCTTGGGACCTTATTTGGTGGGCCATATCTGAGCCAGTGGCATCAACAAGGACAGTATGGCGATTCTGAAAAACATTCGCTCGTGATAGGAAATTCAGTGATCAATAATTCATGTCATCGATAGCGAGTCGTGAACATTTTATACAAAAGAGAGGAAAACGATATCATTATGGATTATGTAATGAACATCAAAGGGATATACGTCAGCATCAACGCTACATGCACAAGCAGGTACTATATTTGTATGATTCTTTCGTGGTTGCTTCAAATTCGAAAGAAGGTTACATGTTGCTCAAATAGATAATATGATATACGGAATCTACAACACGGCAAACTATGAAGCAACAAATTACAAGGCAAAGATACACCGTTACAACCAAGCAGAGTGTATGGGCAAATAACGTACAAGAAAACTACGTTTAGGATCACTGTCTACTTTGTGCTTGCATGCGCGTGATGATACTTCGTTTACATTATATTACACTCATATCATATAAACCTTCGTACAAAACATATGTATATATTTGGCTATGTGAGGGAGTACATTGTCACATAAGAAGCAGTACCTTTATCATGTAAATAGTTGTTTATAATGTGGCGGTTATATACAGTCATAAAGTGTGACAATAAGAGCTCGCGAAGGCCAAATACAGTGCGATTTAGCAAATCATTTTGCCTTCTGAATGTACCCAATACACAATGGGTCTGACTTGTCTTTTTTACTAAATATCACCAAATAATATTCACCTTTTGTTTCACATCATGTTCTTTCAATCGTTCCAATACTTTCAACATATGGTTTATACTGTGTCTGATTTGACAGAAGTAGTATATTGTATATTGCATTTCTATGCAAGCATATTTAAATCCGTTGTGATAGAGTGGAAACTGTGAAAACAATTAAGGGTGCAACCTAAAGTTTGGTGTCCAAAGTATCTTGTATTATAACGTGCTGTTTCACCCTATTGTTGGATTACTATATATTCATAAAATTTACGTCTGTGTTTCCATATCGGCTTAAATTGCCCGATTGGGTGGAAAACTACAAAAGATGTCAGTCCACATATGTTGTTGAATATGTGTTATTTACCATACGAATTGATGCATTATACGACTTTTTTTCAATAAAAAGTTCTGTATTTGTCGTTTCTTGTATCAGCTTTACAATAATATTTTGAAGGTGATAAATTCCGAGAGGCAACAATGCTACACTGATCTCCGTGACGAAAAAGCGCCACGAAGGACTCGTCTTTCTCCACTAGTCTGTCTGCTAAAGTATAAAAAGTCCTGTAGTTTTTAAATTTACCATTCTTGTAAATAGTAACAACCGTGCTAATAATTTAATGGGTACCCCTGTCCCATCTTATGGCTGCTTGTCTCTGTATAGAAGTGTGCTCACCAAAAAATGGCCATATTTTATGATTTTAGTCTCCATAAATTCACAAAAAATATATAATATGCCATATTTTCTTTAACTGTGGTAAATCTTCGGGGCTCGTGGTCGTCTTATGCATTTGGCCCGAAAAGTTGCAAAAATTTAAATTTTTGTCATTGCCGTACGCGTATGTAACATAGAGCACGGGAAAAATACAGAGGCCAAAAAATGATAATTTTCTCCCGCCCATTGTGATTTTAAAGGTTTGTAACTTTACAGCACATACATGTATGAGCTATTATTATACATGAAAAAATATCTCAATATATAATAAAACGGAAGATATGCAGTAAATGTATATTAAACAATATACACTTTTTTACAGGCTAATATGTGTGCCTGCACCCATAATACAAAGTTATGCAGATTGGCGGCTTATACAGTGAAACAATGCTGGGATTGCATACTGTGCTTTTCGTTATTGATAGCAATAATAGTCTCTTTAGTATTTTGGATAATAAGCAATATTAGGGCTTTTATTTTTTATTTTATTTTATTTTATTCTTATTTATTTATTGCCCTTTTCATGTGTGCGACAAATTGCCGTACAATACCTGGCTTTGTTGAAAATTGAGTGCAATTCAAACTTTTTGTTTAATTTTTCTGAAATGGACATGGCAATAAAACGTGCTGTTTGTTTGTTTGTTTTTTTTTTTTTTGAAATAATACATGCAATGATATTCTAGAAAGCGCAATAAACCTCTTGAATGATAATTTTGATGTACCATTACAGACGGTATGGGGCTAGTAAATGCATTTCTGAGTCAGCTTGGAAATGCAAAGACATTTGATGACTTTACAGAATTTTTTATCAAAAATGTTCTTTTACACTTTTGTGGCACGTGTATGCTAGTCAACGTCATTTGTTATGCGTACAAGTCCGGCTCAGTGAAGCAAGGAGCTTGAGCGGTAAGGTTTCATGGTTCGAGGAATATACACAAGACCGTAGACAGACCCGACATCCGTCATCGGGATTCATGTTTATTTCATGGTTCTCCTTGAACAAAAGCCAACTTGCAGGATTTCCAAGCCCAGGCGTTATTGTCCAATGCAAGGGCAACCTTAACTGAGCATGACTGAATAATTGTCAGTGATTTAGACAATTACGCAGTAGTGAAATCTGCCTCCTACAGAGATATGCAGCACCTGTACTCTAGTCGTGAAAATGCTGACACAAGAATTGTGCTGCATACTGCAGAAGCAGCTAGACATGAGCTACATCGTGTCATTGTTGAAAAATAATTAAAAAGCTACAAGCTTGCCTAATTGTACTTGATATCTGGTTAATATTTTCATTGCATTCTTTTGACATAAATACAAAAGATTTCCATTCTTTTCTGACTTGCCCTATAATTCTACTGTTAACATCCAAAGATTATTAGAAAGTTTGGCCGCAATAATCTACAGTTTTTAGACTTGTCTGTTTTGCTACTTAACTTTATCTTTTGGCATCTTTCTGTTTTAATATTCACTATCAGACATCTTAGGCTTACATGTTTTCTGTTAGGTAAACCCCCAGGGGCTACAGGTAGCAAGAAGCGGCCTACGACAGTTGCATGTTTGCCTAATTGTACTTAAAATCCTGTTAAGAAAAATTGTTTTGATAGCATGTTTTTGGCATAAATGCTAATGACTTCCATTCTTTTCTGACATGCCTAAATGCACATTTACTCACCATTAAAAAATTACTCAAAATTGACAGTATTTTCTCAAGTGTCACAAACCTGACACATTAAGTTGACACATTGACTCAGGGTTGGCAGTTAAATAGAGCTTAATTGTTTGAGGAGTAGGTGTCATCATGGAGTTTGTTTTACATCTCTGGTACAGGATGTACATTGTTGCAGTCCTTGTTAGGATTTTCCTTGGTTTGTACAGGTGGTCTAGCTGCAACTGTTTATTTTACAATCACTGGGACTGAATATAATGCCCCAGCTTGTTTCCACTTCAGTTAAACATTGGCGGATGGTTTAACTAGGAAAAGCTGTCCAGCTAGAGAGGGTACATTTTGGTTCAGGGGTAAGTCAAATTGTTCTTATCTGAACCTGTACTATGAAAATTTGGTAATTAAGGTTTGTTTGACAGGTATTCTTCTTTGATATGAAGCTCTGCATTTACAAGCAAAACTTCACATATTTAGCTAATTCATCAATTGCCACGTTCATATTTATTCATTATTATGTGGGTTGTCTTTGCTGAATATTTAGCTTAGGCAAGGAGCCGCTACTCAGAGAGACATGTACGGGTAAAAGGCTCCGAAACATGTTGAGTAGTTACCCGCTGAAGACCCTTTAATTTATTTGAGCTGATACAGCCTATGTCAAAATTTTACAGAGGAACGTGTGCAATATAGACAATAGTAATTCCATATATATACAGGTTAGACAGGGACAGGTTAGCTTATGGAGAGTAAAGAGTTCGAACTGCGGAATAGGATATTGACTACTAGGAAGTGGTTCTGGGCAAAAAGACACAAATACAATACGGATAGTTTGAATCTTCTGTTTGCACATGAACCTGTTTCAGAGTTCTGGATATCTGCTGGAACAGCAAAACAGCAAAGGCACTTGCCAGTACATACAGTTAAAGAATTCCTTCCATCACATGTCATGTCAAGCCTTCTTCCATATCATTGTATCACAGGTTGTGATATCTTAGGCCGCCTGTATGGTATTGGCACAAAGGCAGCCTGGAAAGCATGTCTTGCAAACAAAGACATGCTTCCAACATTTGGAAGATTAAGACATGCCCTCCAAGTTGAATTTAGCAGAAGAATATGCTTGCAATATTTGGCACTGGAGAAGATTCAGACATGCCTTTCCAATTGAATTAAGCAGAAGAATCTGTTATAAAATTGTACAACCTCAGAGGAGATCTGAAATGCTTTTACACTTTGCGAGCTGACATGTTTGAAAAAGTCAACGAAGCAGCACTATTGCCTCTTACCTGCAATGCCCTTCGTTTCATTTACTGAAATGCATGCATCAAGTTCAGGTGTGGCGTCAAGCAAATGTAGCCAAGACCCAGATCCAAAAAAGTCAGGACGGCAACTGAATGAAAATAATCATGGCAATATTCATGACAACAGAGCCAATGCCCAACGTTTGTCATGAGCATTTTAAGTGTGGTTGCAAGAATGGGTGTACAAAGAGGTACACTTGTTAGAAAAACAGGCTTCTGTGTACTAGTACCTGTGCATGTTTCGAGGTTGTTTTAAATCTTTTTAGCCGATTGCCTCGGTCGACAGTAATTTGGCTAACTCAGACGAGTAGTTGAGTATACACAAGCACTCAGAACACTCACTTATGAATTAAAAAATGAAGCATCCTTCAACCCCACAAATAAAGCCAACTGCTTACCCCTTTGTTGCAATTTGTTCATATGTTACGGGTTCTACGTATTACGGGTTGACATATCGCCGAACAAAATAAGGACTGTTTTCTCCTTTCCAACATATTATACATCAAGGAAAAGAGAAGACACTGTGGGAATTTTTTCTTTATTGATTATTTGCACGTAGAATATAGATCTTGCATAATGGGCATTTAAAGTCAATCTTTCCTACAAAGTTAATGACTTGTATACTCCATTTTGACATATAACATGCTGTGAATTGTATAAAGCCGCTCTTTATGCGCTGATTATAATTTATTTCAATAGCATGTCTAAAGGTTAATAAAAGTAGACCATTTTGGCAGGAAATGAGTGTCGTTTGATAACCTAAGTTACTTTTCCTTACATTTCATTGTAAATAGCCTGGGCAGAATAATTGAAAACAGTCATTCCGCATATGTAGCAAACGGCATGTTCTTCCGTTTTACAAAGATGGGAGAGTGAAACCTCCTTATCCAGCTAGCTGACGGTAGAATAATTATTATGTTTTAACAAGTCCATGGACAATACACAGTTTAGTAAATTGTTGAATGCACGCTGTCAACACAGCTCCATGAACTCCCTACAAACATCCCCGGGATCTAGTTTATCGTATAGACGAAAGTATTGTACTCACTGCAACAAGTCGCTACATTATGATCATGACGCACTGACTTGTTACGTCTGCTCAGACTCCCCACCCCCGATTGACTTAAAAACAATGACACGTGGGCCTACTTCATTGATTAATTACCTCACAGCCTGATAGAGTTGATGAAAAATCTTAAATTCTATGCAAAATGCATACCTTGTGGAAGGTTTCAATTCAGGGCAAAGAAGCAGGCATCGGCCTGTCGTGCAGAATCATTTAGAAGTCTACATGGAGCATCATCTGTTTTATTTGGACCTGGCCGTGTGCAATGGCAGCAATTGATCTTTGTAAGGGGGACTTACTATTGTTTATAAAACTTAACGCCATTCACATCACTATTGTCGTGCGTATTTTAACTTATTTATGTGGTGAGTACTACTGTGTTTTGTTTTGGTTTTTTTTTTCTGGTTTTTTTTTCATCATCATCATCCGCAAAGCAGCTATGTTAGACTCGGCATGTGAATAATGTTAACTCATAGGGAAATGGTCGGTGTGGCTTTGGATGCAGAATGTGCTCTATGTAAATGATCCTGTTCAAAAAGATGTAGTACTGCATACACGTTCTTTAAAAATGACCAGACGATTCACTTCAACGGAATAGCAACACTAAGTTCCGCGACTGTGTGTCACATTTTTGGCCCCTTGGCAGGATGCCACGTAACAGCATAATCGCCAAATGACGCGAAAGACACGACGTCTGATCTCCAATTGGACGTTTAGTTTCAGTCCTACACGATCTGTTTGAATGCCGAGGCTGTTCTAAGCACATGCTGAGAAACCTGCTTTGTGAGATATGCACGTAACTGTCACGACACTCACGAGGATCATGAATTATCAAAAGGAGGCTTTTAAACCAAGAAAAGCACTCTAATTTCCGTTTCCTTTCCCAATGGGTGCACATGAAGTACAAAAAGTGTAGGGTTACGAAAGTGGACTGAATAAGAACAGCTTCATTCCAGCCGCAGTTATGTGTCGTCAATCATTCTGGACAATGATTTTATGAGTTTATTGAGTAACAATACAGAGGCTGTTTTCTCGAATGATGACTTCCTCATCAACCTGTGGTCTTGCATTCGTAAGAACTAAAGCATATGTAGTACCGGTTTAACAATATGTTTTTCATTGATACGCATATATTCCATAACTGCGCGTCTTGTCTTGTAAGTCGCCATGGCATCATGGAGAATAAAGTGTATTTACTAAATTTTGTCAGTAAGCTTTGAATTCTAAAAACTATTGGCTGAAAATGACACACTACCGCACTGTGTTTCACCTTCAAAAGGTCAGCTAACCAGTGAGTGAAGGATGCTGCATAAAAAACCTTCTGTGCTTCTTGTAGGATAGACATGTCGATTTTGTGCAAGTGCTTGTGCAATTGGTCAAGTTACCAGTTAGCATCGTGTTTCCAGTAGCAGTATATTCAAGCGCCCAGACCACTGAGAATCAACAAGTTGCGTATGTACATGTAGCTATCAAGAACCTTGAAAATGATTTGACAAATCCTTTGCCTTATTGGCAATGTTAGTAACCATACAGCGAAGAAATAACAGCTTCCTGTACAGTGGAATTTGAATCCCGTACCTCCTTGTTACTGCATGTTCCGTACAATCATTAACCTGTAATGAGAGGTAGTTCATGTTTAACTATGTATTGACTGCAGACCTGCTGTAGTTGATGCATGTATGAGCGAACTATGCCTCTGTCGTGATGAGGGCACTTGTTCCGGTTATGTTACTTTGAGAATCCAGAAATAGCACTCTTTCTGATGGAAATTAGATAAAATGTTCTAAATATACTCAGCACCCTGTATGTTTGAAAACTAAGTGAATTACTTTTTTAAAGCTTTTTGCTTTCTGACATTAATACTTCCATCATAGAAGCTCATGTTGCCCTGTTCAATGCATGGATATGCCCTCCTTACTTCCTTGTGGCAACCTGCAGCCTAGGTGGCAGCATGGGATCTATGAACCATAAGAGACGGGATGTTTGGCGCCAATTGCTTTTTTTAAAAAGGGTTCCTTTTTGTCGTTCCCTCTAGGTCAAGACTAAGCCACCATCATTTCAGTGCTTGGCAGACGACATGCTCGTGCCAAGACAACCTATTAACATGGTATCTTCTGCCTTGTTGAGCCATATCTACTAGTAGTGCTCAAATTGATTTTCATGAGTGAAATCAGTCAAATAATAAAGGTCACTTTCAAGACAATCTCACTTTTGATAAAAAGATTACTGCTGACATTAATTTTAAAAAACATATTCCTCCACAGTTAACATAACCGGTTCCCTCTAGAAGTACCGAAAATATAAGCAAATGAAATAACTTTGGATCAAGAGCTTATACATTATGGACACTTCGGACATTTCTTGAAAACGTTTTTGACCACCTCCCATGTACTGGTTTCATTCATACTAACCCTTAGGGTATTATTTCCTTCAAACCTTCATCTGGGATGGATACGAAACCATTTTGAAGCTTCCTTCATGGCTTTACTTTTTCTGTATTGATAGGTCTCTTGGTTCGGGCTTTTGTTTACATGGTTATTAAACGTAAAGATACCTATCAACGCAAACAACTCGCCACCCTCGGAGTAATTTAATTAAATACACTGGAATCTTAAATTCTGTCGTTTGCAATTGTCTCTATTAAGAGTTAGTCTGTTTAACTAAGCAACCTGTATTTAGTACTAACTGAGCGCGTTTCATTTTTCATCAAATTTGCTATCACGCAAGTCATCTGGAACATTCGAAGTACAAAGAAAAACTAATGGCAGATACCTGTAATCTGTGACGCCGCCAACTGTCCTCACAACAGTAATAAAACCTTTTAGTAACACACATCACTGCTGGTGGATTGAAGATTCCAGCTGGCGCCCTCTATCAGGTATAAGATGAAATAAACCAATGCAAAATGGAAAACTTGTAGTCATTGTTATATCGACGTGTCTCTGATCTTTCAATAAAAATAAATTAAATCGATAATATGGTACAGTTTACCTTCATAATTAAGATGCATTTGAAATTGCTGTATTGATTAGTGCCATATCCATACTGGTGTTCGACAGTTCCTGAACTTAATTGTAAAATTTAGTTGTCTGGTCGTAAGCACTCAGCTTTACCTTTATTCCACCAAGAGTAATTCACTCTCCCCCTATTTGCATCACATGTAGGCTACCTCCTAAACTATGGCAGCCCTTTGCTTTGTATTTTATCCAACGTTGTTTCTAAACAGGATTACATACACTTTGAATATTGCAAGGTGAGATACCCCTCCTACACACACAGAGAGTCCATAAAGAACTCAATATTCGGATATTTTTTTTTGGGGGGGGGTGCATTTTGAAAGGAGTATTATGTAAAAGAAATATGTAATGCGTGTGTTATCACGAATCAATTGCTTCTTTCTAGATATTATGCTGTCTAGATTCTAATGCCCATGATAACTGACAAAAGTTCCACTTACAATATTTTGTGTTGTTCGAGAACTGTGGTCAGCTTGGCTTAAATTCATGATATAGAATGAGACGGACCATAATTTTGCTCGTTCTAGATAAACACAGGCCAAGATAACTGATAATAATGGAATGCATTGCTTTGTCAGCCTCAAACCGCTCAAGGCACAATGCATAAGAGAATCCAGTGTGAACTACTCGTGCTCATCTAAACTACAAAGGCTACAGGCCAACGGAAATAAAATGATGGATATCACTGGCCGGTTACAGGAATAAGTGATCTAGATTTTAGATACAAAAATCTCTTCTTGATTATGGCTTGAATGATAGTGAGCCTATTCATACATTAATCATCGGATTGCACAAGTACTATGCTACATTTAAGATAATATAAAATATATGTTCACCTAAAAACACACCTCTCACAGGACATGATCAATCTTCAGATCTCTCTTCTGACAGTATGTTACACTTTATTTACTGGCACATTTTAAACGAGAACATACGTTACATTTCGAAACGCAGTTTCATTTCCTTCCTTGCATTCCCTGACTAGCTACTGAGTAGATATTTTAATAATGATTCACGTGCCTGAGATTACAGAGTTGCTTGTGCTTCTACAGGTATAAAGATTTTGAAATAATGAATGGTTACATTATTACACCCGATGGGACTATTCAAATATCAACATAAAAAACAAGACAGTTTCTTCCCTCGTAATTCCTACTAAGTTTTAAAGCAAAGAAGCTGGAATAAAAATAACTGAGATGTCTCTAAAGGGACGCTACAAAATGTTTCCATTTGACTTATGACTTTGCCAAAGCGTGAGTGGTAGTGGGCACAACCTTACGTATCAAAAAGAAAAATTTGTTTGCGACCAAATTGCATATTTCTTAAACGATATTTACAGATGCTAGCCAAGTCTTTGTGTAGTAATTCCAATGCACGAATCACCATTTCCGACCGGCGTCTGGTAAAATCTGCGTTTCATCAATGTAGACAGTTTGCGAACAATAGTGATACACAAAACTTTACTCCATGGTCCATTTTCTGTTAAATGAAATGTTCCTGTGCATGTCATGAAATTGGCCATACCCTATTTTGCCCTTTCTACCGTCTTTGCTCCTGATATCCGGTACATTAAGCCAACAGGCGGCAGACTCAATATTTACAACACAACATCGGAGCAAAATGTGAATCTGAAGTTGCACGAGCCAAGACCACGTTTACAAGCTTTTTTGGCGATATATATATATATATATATATATATATATATATATATATATATATATATATATATATATATATATATATATATATATACGTCCCACTTCATACATCTAAAAGTCTGTGCATACCATACTTTATTGGTTAGACACAACATTTGCTTTTGTAGGTTGTACTATTATACGAGAAAATCTCTTTCAGAACTTAGTTGCAGACACTATCGACAGCTTTCGAGGCCATTGCGCCAAAGGCGCTTCCATGAACGCTGTTGACTAGGAACATTATTGTCTTTCAAAAAGATATAGCTATAGGGATTCTGTTTTTGGCATGAAATATATGTATTTGAATTTAAATTTGAAATATTTCATAACATATAGAAAATATTAATTCAATTGCGTGTAGCTAACATTGTGAGGAAAATTTATAAGCTATTTATAGTTTTACAACACAATGTGGACTAGAGGAACTTCGCCTCTAACTATACCCACTGCACTTTGTACTTTCCAAAGTCACTGGCGCATCATTATATCAAAATTATTTTCTGGATGTCACCAAATAGTTTATGCAAAGGTACAACACATCAAAATTACATATTCTTTTCTGGCATTGTTCAATCTCATGATGGATATCAGTTGCATTACCAACAATGTCATTGCTAAGGTTTATATACACTGAGACAAGCATTATTTGACAGATGTGCATAGAATATACAACACTAGCCTTCTGTAAGTCATCTTCGCCAGGGACAGGTACTGTGTCAGCCGTAATAGAATAGGCTGGAAAAATCCATGAAGAGGTGGAACAATTCACATCCACTAAAGCCATAAAACTTGCTACATCACAAATCTATCCATACATACATATATATATATATATACATATACATATATTTTTATATATATATATATATATATATATATATATATATATATATATATATATATATATATATATATATATATATATATATATATATATGCGTGTGTGTGTCTGTGTGTGTTACAACAACTTCATCACAAATGTATCAATATATATTACAACTATTTTTAGATTAAGTGACCGGAAAACACAGCACCGCCATTAAAGTTGTGAATACAAACTGTAGAAGTCCCCAGGAACCCATCAGGTCCAACTGGACATCTCTGCGCATAATGCACATGAATCTACCACATCCTTGCCTTGAGACAGATGAAGCTATAGAGATCAACAGTGCTTTAAATCAATCTTGTCGCCTTTGAAGTTGCATCTTTATTACATTTAGGCAATTGATAGAGCTAAAAACAAATTTCACCATTTTGTGCAGCTGTGTTTTTATGAGCCCCTCATGAATCTGCACGACAACGAAGTCAATCTGCTACCAGTATATAAATGAAATCGGAGCTGCCTGTAGCTTACCATAGCCAAAAGTGTATCAGTTGCTAAACTATATAAACAAAAGTTAATATCGCACCAGACAATTCAGTTGGATATTCCTCGTTTTCATACGATGCCTGTCCAAACCGTGAAAAAGCCATGAAAGTTTTCATGACATCAGGTCAACAAAACAGTGCGTGCATGTATGGACTTACATATACACTACCTGGCAACCAAGTGGTACAATAATATTGGCCTGCCAAATGCTTGGGAACTGTTCCTGTCATAAACCAAAAACATAATCCTAGCCAAATTAGCCTTGCGGACTAGACATAAGCAACAATGGTTGCACATTTCTACTAGTTTTCCTGTTAAAGAAGCAACAGTGAAGCATATTACAAAATAACACTGTTAGACAGATACAGAACTACTTGCCAATATGCATAATCGCCACAAACCTCTATTACACGAACTTGAAGCGAAGAAGAAAACAGCTGCTACCGTACGTGTATCCCAGATGTCTATCTTAAAAAAAGAACTCTCCGTAAATATAACAGATTGAAAATAAACAGCGCTGCCTGCTGAGACAACTCTTACATGACATTTTATGTTTTACCAGATTGACTTCTCATAGCGTCAATATTTATACGGTCAATACAATCAGGTCATTTTGTTCTCATTTATTACAACATTTCGCCTGTAATAAGTGGTCATAATATTGATGAAATTTGACATCTCATAGCGTCCTTTTTTATACGTTCAATACAATCGAGACATTTTGTTGACATTTACCATAACATTTCCTCTGTGATATTTGAGTTTTTATTAAAGAAAGTATGAGATGATACGAAAATCATAAAATAGAAATCATGATGCAGGCCCAAGTGCGCTATATCTGGGGTTGGGGGGATTCGATTGGTTGTGAAAAACACCAATTAATTTCCACTCAAAAGAAAAAGAAAGAATACTCGTTCAGCCAGTTGTCCAGTACCAAGCAGCTTAAAATGAAAAATGGCCACATTAGCTATAATTTCCATGTTATGTAGAACTCAATACCAGTAATTCTATTCCAGTTCAATAATTATTCTTATCATCTTAATCTTGAAGTTGTTATATATATATTTATTTATATATCTATTTATTTATTCTTTCATTTATTTGGTACACAACAGATACACTTTTTAAAAATTAATGAAAAACACTCCAACAGAGCTTAAAAAAACTCAAAAGTATCAATTCGCATGTCACTAGTCAGTTAATTTTGAACTAAGCGGCTCATTTCGAGTTCCATGCAATAGTTCAGGCAATTAAGAAATGCAAATGTACTTAATTGTATGATAAAGTCCAGCCCAGGAGACTCTTAATTCACCATTTCTGGCCTCGCAACGTTCACTAATGAACGATGCGGACTGCTGATGATCGTGACTGACATCGTGACTATAGTAAGGCCTGGAAATTGACTTGAAACATGAATACTGCAGTGAGTTTTTGTTAATTCCATGCTTACAGATTAAGAGAACTAAAGAGTTTGATGCTTTAGACTAGCTGCCACTTATAGCCAGATTACATGTACCACATTCTTTTGAAAATGATACACCGTCTACGCAATTATATTTCAACAGGAAGATAATCGCATATCAGAGGTAGAGTTTTTGATACTCTCAGAACCTGAATTGACACCAATAACGTAATCTAGAATCTGAAATTGATTTACATGATCAATCGGTTTCTCATCAAAGAGAAATAGAATACAGGGATTGTAGTCACCAAAAGTCATATGTTTACTTTTGCTGGAATTAAAGATGACATTGAATTCAAAGGAACAAAAGAACAAGTATGTAACATTTTCGACATTGAAGATAGTTTGAGGAACAAGAGCACTATGTCATCGGCATAACCGAAAGCGCCCATGAAAACATTACCAATGTAACATCTGAGGCCCTACTTCTTCAAGTGTTGGATTAGTTCGTCAATATAGACGCCAAACAAGATTGGTGAAAGAACCCCACCTTCTACCCATTACAACAGCCAAAGGGGGCTGAGGAATGTCTCCTCATACAACAGATACTTTTGATTCTGATATATTTTTAACAGTAATCCAGTGGTGCCAGAACATACGCTTTTCTTTAACAAGAGTGTGAACAGCTTAACGTATTCCATTCGGTAGAAAGCCTTGGTAGTATCCAACAAAACGGCATGTATATCAGTTCTGTTATAATGATTGATGCATTCTGAGCGAACAACGGTGCACTGGTCTATGGAGCCATTAGCCTCAGAGCAAAATTGTAATTCGGACGAATTTAAAGCATGATGGCTGTCATTCAAAATGACCCAGTCCAGCAGCTTACACAATATGCTATAGACAGCTATATCTCTGCAGTTTTCCTAATCATTTGTACAGTTTCTTTTGTATTTCGGAATAGGATGCACAGGATTAACATGCCCTTGGGTGACTATTCATGACTAAGTATGGAAGTGAATAAAAAACACTATGTTAGCATATAGAGTTTCTGTACTATGAACAATATGGTCAAAGTAATGTCCTTTCTCAACATCATTTTTCCCGAATTTAAGAACTTGTACGGCATCTTTTGCTTTATCTGCTGTAAGTGCCTGAGTATTGAGGCGTTTATTCTCTTTACAGTAGAGTGAACCTATGCACTTCCCAATTTCATTCTTGAGGGCCGCCATTTCCCTATGTTCAAATGGCATTGAGTTGTATCTAGACATATGTTTATCAGCAAAATGATTGGCTATTTTAAATGGACTTGACCTCTCATCCATAACTACTGGTTTCTTATTAGACTTATTTCAGATTTTTTTCACTGTGTTTTAAAAGTCCATTGCTTTGTTATCAGATAGTGCGTCTGCTAAGTTGTTGATGTCAGATGTTTGTTTGTAATTCTTTACAAAACGCGGAGTATAATAGTATTTTGCTGTTATTGTATTCCTAATATGTGCTAAAGCGTTTTTTTTTGGGGGGGGGGGTGTGATTGCATTTCTTCAGGTAGTGCCAAAACAATGCGTCCTTTTTATATGGCCCAAGATAGGTCAAAATCATGCTTATTGCAAAATGTTGCTTACACGGCATAACATCCCATGAAATTTGAATACGATGCAAATTAATCTGAGGGAGCAATTTGTAGTTTTTAATGGTTTTTAACCAAAGCAATATGCCACAAGAGTTTGCGCTCCTTCTTTTCTGAAGTACAATGGCATCAGCCAAGAGGGAGAGGGCAGCACAAGTGAAAAAAGATGTCACCTGACCTGTTCTGACCAATAATGTGGTCAGGGTAGGTCACACGATACCTTTTGACCATTTGTATTTTCTGCTGCTTCCTGTCCCGGGGCATATGCCATTGGTTTGAATCAACGGAATGTTAGTTTTCAGAATGACCGCTAAATGGTCTCACAAATTGTCACCTTCAGTCACACTGCAATAAATAGATACGTTATTGTGTAAATCTCCTGTAACCATATAGTGATCAATTTATTTACCTGATCTTCATTGCATTTACTTTCAAATGTGTAAGTGACTTCACTTGTACTGTCTGACATTAAAATCAATGTGAACTTTCATTCTCTAGGAAGGAGCTGACAGTGCCGTATTCATAGAGGTATGGCGACTTAAGTCTGCATTAAAGTCTTCGCCAACTATCACCCTATCGATATCCAACAGATTTTTCTGCACACTTCAGTCAGAATATCTTCATGTTCAGTACAATGTACATATACAATGTGTCCTTAACCATTGGTGTCACACGGCATACAGACATTGACATAATAACTAAATATTCATTCATGTCCATAGCAATGGCCAACACACGTTTCAATGTAAATTGAACAGGCGAAACCTTAAACTCAAGAGATCAGCTCCAAAGTATAGCGCTTCCGCCATACGTCTACCTTGCAGAAGATCAGGACCTTCCATCCCGGATATGCCATGTCCATTCATGTGAGGTAGGTGTCTTACTAAATACAGGAACCTGTTTATTAAACAACCAATGCTCCTGTACTAATATAATGGCATTTGTATTGGACAGTTTATTCAAATATTCAAATCTACCCACACGATGTCCATGTGAGTTGTACGTATAGAGACTAAAATATGTCATTGCAATAAAAAATGTGTACCAGTTCAAGGGTATATATTGTATTGTTTCCATGTAGGAGAGAACCTCCAATGATTGGTCCTTTTCTGGGAGGTATATGCTGTCTCACTTAAACATTGCGGGCCATAAGGTGTCACAAAAGAGGTCTTCAAATGACGAGAGAGGTACTGTTAATTTGAGCCATTGAATTGGCTCTGGGATCTCAAATACACTCTAATGCTTGCAACTCGAATTCAGTATCCCGCATTTATGTTCGAAGGTCCTTAGGTTCTGTACTGGGATCAACCCTATAAATGAATAAGTCCCTATTGTGTTCTAGGGCACCCCTAAATCTCCCTGTCACAATCTTGGTTATGCTAGTTATAACTTCGCGGCTTTTGTGTTTATGTTGTCGGTTCTTCTGCATGATGTGAGTCTGTAACTGGAATTCTGCGGAGCGGATAGTGTAAGTGTTTGGCAACACTACTTCCTCTATCAGGAGATGCATGTTCTTTATTGGTGCCTGATATAAATGAAACTTTTTGAGGCCGATCTTACGGAGATATGTTATGGTTTTTCATTTGACTCTTTGACTCTGCTCGTTTTCAATCCTTGCCTGTCAGACATTACAAGTAGTTATATTGAAAAGTCCCATTTTACTAGCTTATCTGTGTAATTGACGGCGGTTTTTACATTGAACTTAATGCTGGCGTGATCACAACTGGTAAATGGGACCAAATGACCCATATTTGACACAAAACACAAAAGCTTCATTTGTGCTCACTTTTCAATACATACAACATTAGCTTCCATGGCGTTTATGACCAAGTTGAATAAAGAATTCAAATGCAGTAATTCAACAACACAAAATAATGAATCAAATATCAAACGATGAAACTGTACACCGCAAATCTGTACAGCCGAACCCTCCCAGTCTCCCAGCGGTCAGTTAAATGTAGTAAAGTCCCCAGTTATGCTAACTTTGTTCTGCATGCTGTTCCACACGCTAGGTCAAAAAAATAGCAGAAAGAGATGTTGACCACTTTTGGCAGTGGTTTAAAAAGCGGCTTCAAAAAAATTCTTGGCTCTCAAGGAACATGTATGTAAGGTTACTTTATAAGATACATCCTGAGTCTAAAATGTAGGACCTTGACAGATTTATAACACTTCTGATGCGACAAACTGAGGGCAAATTTGACATCTACAATAGAGTGGTGTTGTCTTAATCTAATTTAGAATCTCGAGTAATTGTTTAGCGGTGTATTCGTCACTTGATGTATTCAGCGCCAATGTGATAAAAGTCATCAGCTAAGCACATCCGTTTTGGAACATTTACCAGGAAGTCGATCTGCAACGGTTGAGACATGTGTTTCAATTTACATTGTGCACCAGGATTTTTTTTTCGTCAATGTATCATCAGTTTATTGAAGTTCATAGATGCGAACAAACTCATACAATTGGCAGATGCGCTAGAATTGTGGTTACATGCTGACTGAACTAGCGCGACAGAATTGCTCAGCTTTGGAAATAATTACAATTTGGACATTTTTGATGATTCACAGATGACATATACTGGTATCATTTTTTTCTGACTTCAAGCTTTGGTACACACTGTATAGCCTTTTATATATCGGGTATTTTTGACACATTTTGCTTATGGACATAACGGAACCAAAGAAGGGGCGTCATATATTTCCCATTTCAGCTAGGCGACTGGTGCCAAAGGTTGCAGGTTCGAGTCCCGCTCGTTCCGAACATGAAATATATATGGTCTGTCGATTCATGGTTTTCCAACCAAAGTTGTACGCAGATTAAAAGAATTAATCTTTCCTGGAGCCATTGCAATTCGCTTTAAGTGACTTTGTTGTTTAGAACACAACTGGGGTTTCAAGGCGTAGTAATGATGCAAAGCTGAAAAGGATAAGTAAACGAACAAAAAAAATGTGATTCCCAGATAGTCATACTCAAGGTGGTTGGACTGACCAATCTTTGAAAAAGAATAGCTTTAACACGCACCCCCAAAAATTATGTTAACATTTCTTACTACTGACCAAGTGACATACATATCATACTACAAAGTAAACAGACAGTTTATTCCAGCCAGTCAAGCTGCAGTGTGTACATAGTGGTTGTATAATAATTAGAGATGATGGAAGGCACCTCCAAGTGTACATTTATGGTTATTTCAAGGAAACAGCTGCAGCAAAAATGGCGATTCTTTTGGTATTCAATTCATGCACTAAATACTACAAAAGCATGTCAGTGATACTCTGTTCAGAGATAAGTTCTCCCGCAACGCGTTACTAAAGCCATTAAAAGGTCTTGTCTTTCAAGGATCTTCAAAGCCACGTCTCTCATTGTTTATGCTGTCCCATTGCACAAAAACCCATCCCTAAACAAAGAAAGGCTGATATGCTTTTGTAGTATTTTGGTCTGCAGATTATCAATACTCCTGGCTTGATCTGAACTATGTATATTTTCTTAAACTAAAACTGAAGAATCAAGCGGGCTATAAACAACTCCAGGTAGTAACTTATTATTAATAAGAATATATTTTGTGACCATGGAACGACCGGGCCTCTAAACTAGCGACCTTCGGCACCGATCACCTGGCCAAAAATGGGAAACGCACATATCAACTGTGTCTGGTCACATGACTGTTGGGGCAGTTGGATATACTTGCACACTGGTGCGGATTTTGCCAAAAACTCTTCTATTAACGTGTACATTTTCCATCCTTATACACAAATGGAAGCATGATATATCAGTCACCCGGTGGATAATACTGGATTGCCGGAAAAGGTGGGTGGTGCATACTTTGAATGGCATTTTTGTCCTCTGCTTCTTGTTTGATATACCCACTGTTAGGACTTCTTTCATACTATGGCAAACAAAATGGGATCAAACATGGTGTAACCTGATAACTCTGATCCGTCCTTCCCAGTTCTTGATATTTGAAATAAAAAACTAGAAGAACCCCAAATGTGGACGCTGGTAACCCGAGTATAAAGCGACCCTAAACTTCTCCTACAGGTGTTTCCCCTCCCGCACAAAGGATGAGCTGTGGTTTGGAAGATGGATCTGGAGGGAGGAACATAAGAATGCCCGTGAATTGGGAAATGTCGAGAACGAGCCTGGCGGTATCCCTGGTAATCTTGGTGATCCTGGTGAAGTGGAAAGATTTGTTGCTATTTTATCTAGCCAGATAGTCGAGACGTGGCTCAGAAAAATCATTGGTGAATCAGCAAACAATCGAGTTAGCACTTACAAAAAGAGAATTTCTGACATGAAGTCCACCATAACCGACCTTAAGTCTCAATTGCATGTCGCAAATAATAAGTCGCACGTTTTGAGAAGACATTCGATGACATAAAGCACAGGATGAAAAGATAAGTGATTTGGAGAAACAGTTTTATGAGCTGCAACAGTATAACAGACGGAGTGCTCTTAGGTTTTAGCTGAAGGATAAAGAAGAAGATGGGAAAGACACTAATAAGATAATCTTTGACATAGTTGGCGGCCTTGGGATCCAAATCACATGTAATGATATATGCCATTCTTATCGTGTAGGAAAGCCTCATGCTGGTAAGCCTGGAGCCATTATTGCCAAATTCATAACGTGCAGAATTAGGCGAAAAATCTTTGAGGCAAAAAGGAAGACATCTGATGTGTTTATCAGCGACCAAACAGAGGGCCCATATCGTGTACAATGTGCGTAAGGAAAAAAGACAAAATCGAATTCATTCTTGCTGGTCCAGATAAAGGCGACTGTACATCCGCAAGTTAAAACCGTGGGATAATAATCATCAGATTGGCCTGTAACGCAAAATCAAGAAAAGGAGGATCTAGAAAAATGACTTATACATCAATATAAACTTACATTATCTTTCTTTGACAAAAGACCTTTATGTCATATATTTCTATGGCTTGGTCTGAATGAGTCAATCCTTGTTAAGGTTGATTTCTTGTAAGGCTTAGGGCCATGAAGGTTCATTAAGTTCACACATGTAATTTCAACCAAAGTTTTTGACTCCACGACTGTTCATCTTTGAACCAGCATTATGCTCCCTCAGGCAGCAAAATACTGGGTTAAAATTAGTATGAATGAAACTAATGACCTTGTGGGCTCAGCCTATCTTGATTTCCTAAGTTCCAAAACCGGTTGGGCAACGCTAATTATGCCAATGTGGAAGAAGGCAAATTTGAGTAGCATCTGGGAAAGCCAAGCAGTCTGCGGTCAAATAAAGACTTGCCCTATAATGCTACTATTAACATTTAAAGATTATTAGAAAGTTTGGCCACAATAATTTACAGTTTTTAGACTTGACTGTTTTGCTACTTAACTTTATCTTTTGGCATCTTTCTGTTTTAATATTCACTATCAAACATTCAAGGGTTACATGTTTTCTGTTCGGTAAACCCCAGGGGCTACAGGTAGCAAGAAGCGGCCTACGCCAGTTGCATGTTTGCCTAATTGTACTTAAAATCCTGTTAAGAAAAATTGTTTTAATAGCATGTTTACGGCATAAAAGCTAATGACTTCCATTCTTTTCTGATATGCCTAAATGCACATTTACTCAGTATTAAAAATTACTCAAAATTGACAGTCTTTTCTCAAGTGTCACAAACCTGACACATTAAGTTGACACATTGACTCAGGGTTGGCATTTAAATAGAGCTTAATTGTTTGAGGAGTAGGTGTTATCATAGAGTTTGTTTTACATCTCTGGTGCAGGATGTACATTTTTACAGTCCTTGTTAGGATTTCCCTTGGTTTGTACAGGTGGTCTAGCTGCAACTGTTTATTTTACAATCACTGGGACTGAATATAATGCCCCAGCTTGTTTCCACTTCAGTTAAACATTGGCGGATGGTTTAACTAGGATAAGCTGTCCAGCTAGAAAGGGTACATATTGGCTCAGGGGTAAGTCAAACTGTTCTTATCTGAACCTGTACTATGAAAATTTGGTACTTATGGTTTGTTTGACAGGTATTCTTCTTTGATATGAAGCTCTGCATTTATAAGCAAAACTTCACATATTTAGCTAATTCATCAATTGCCACGTTCATATTTAGTCATTATTATGTGGGTTGTCTTTGCTGAATATTTAGCTTTGACAAGGAGCCGCTACTCAGAGAGACATGAACGGGTAAAAGGCTCCGAAACATGTTGAGTAGTTACCCGCTGAAGATCCTTTAATTTACTTGGGCTAATACAGCCTATGTCAAAATTTTACAGAGGAACGTGTGCAATATGGACAATAGAACTTCTACGTATATAAGTTAGACAGGGACAGGTTAGCTTATGGACAGTAAAGAGTTCGGACTGCGGAATATGGTAATGACTACTAGGAAGTGGTTTTGGACAAAAAGACACAAATACAATTTCAAACTTGAAACAGTATTTCTAGGAATAATTCGTTTAACGGTGGACCTTATATGTACAAAGAGATGACCCTAATTCTAAATTGCAAAGCTACAAATTATTTAAAAGTCAGTTTGGTATAGAAAACTATTTATTATGCATAAAAATTTTTGCTGCACACAGGGAATTCTGCAAGTTGGGCACTAGTGCACATCGACTGCAGATCGAGTTTGGGAGGCACACTGTCCCGAAAATACCTACTGAGCTCAGAGCATGCAAGTTCTGCTCAATAAGGATGGTGGAGGATGAAAAACACATGTTAATTGATTGTCCCTTCTGTTGTAAAGAATGAGAAAATGTACATTATGACCTTTTTGACACATTATTCCGCGTCTTGACCCCACATGATAAATTCATTTTTCTCATGCCTTGCAACAATGGGGATACAGAAATCTTGAGCACAGTACTTAATTGTTTTAACAATGTCTAGCAAAAACAAAGTCTACGCTTGCTATATAATCGATGGGTCCGTTAAACTGAAGTATTTGCCTTCCTTCTCTACACTGGTTAAGTGTGTGACCGCAAGAGGGACTAAGCGACTAGGTGCTACTGTCTGATCCGACGACGTCACTGATATTCTCAAAGCTTGTGTCGTGGTTATCCACCCACTGTTAAGTATTTGTATGTATTGTCGTTAGTGGTTAGAGTCAACATTCACTTCTTTGATTTCTCGTTACATTTATGTATTTGTCACTGTATGCTGTGTTCACCTTGATTTGAAGATGGCAATAAAGTATCGCATCGTATCGCGGCTTACAGCTTTCAGACTTTTTGTAGCCTTATCCATCGTGTCAAGCTTTAAATGTCAGCTTTAGTTTCTTTGTGTTAAACCTTAAATACGTGGTACACTTTATTTGCTTGTTTCCACTTGTTCCTGCTTGGCCGGTTTGTAATTTAACTTCATTTTATGTTATGCTATTTGTTTCCATCCACTTTTGTAGGATATAGCCACTGAATAAGGGCTTGTCTAGCCTACTGGTATTGTTTTATTCGACTGTGAATTGCCCTGAAACTGCTCAATTTCGCTATATTAATATTTTTGAGGCTCTCCGCTTGCTTGCCGTGGTCCCATGTTAATGCGATATGTTCATGGGATATTCTCGTTGCCTATGCATGCTTTCTGTAAAGCAGATTCCTGATGTTAACTTTTTCAACCAACTAAACGGGTCCAGTGATACATTGTCATAAGTACATACATCTGTGTCAGGTACCAAGATATAAACTTAGCGAAAAACGAACACGTCTGTGCTTCTATGTGTGTTTATATTTATACATATGATATTCGTAGTTTGTCCATTGGTAGTTAATGACACGTTCCAGTATCTTGTCTTCTACGTTTATTTGTGATTATATGTTTTGTTTTGTTAATTTTGATTTTTGTCATGTGATTGTACAACCTTGTTTCACTTTGTTTTTCTTTTATTATGTGTAATTTCACGACACCATTTTCATCTTGTTGCAAAGTTCCTCTCTGTGTCATTTATATGTATTTTGATCACCTGTTCTGCGTATCACTTGTACTGCAAATTTACAGAAACCCAACTGGTTTTCAATTTTACACTGGTGCCTTTTCAAATTGACGATCTACGGTCGGTTCAGGTACCATGTGCTACCTCTCACTGATACATAACCTTCCTATTTCTCTGTATACGGTTATAGACCTTGTCAGTGGCATGCGTATTATACTCATTGATATATGGCTTTTTATTTACCATTGATGGTGTTACGGTTACAATTGTATCACACGATATTTATGGTATTACTGTTTGGGAAAGCTCTCAAAACTATTTCTAATTTCGCCACTGCACGGAATTTATTTGCACCTTGTTATACCTATTATGGGTATTTGTATACAGCAATATAGAGCCGTCATTGGCATTACTATTTCAGTAAATGTATGATCAATTTTATCATATTTGGTACCTATAGCACGGATAATATAAAACCTGCTTTCAATTTTCTATTTCTGATTGTTGGTTTTACATTTTGAATGTATGTTGCAGCGCTAGACATATCATTGATATTAAGTTACTCGTGTTTGACATTCACCCGAATCAAGGTCCGCCGAATGGATACACTCAAAAACAATTAAAAGTTTGCCATGCTAACGTCCGCATGTAATGAAAAAGTCCAGATAATTTTGGTGAATTGTTTCATTTGCCTAGGACTGAAAAAAATGATGTAATTTCCTTATCTAAAACTAGGTTTAATGACAATTCTCTGAATGAACTCTTGTTCATGGAGGGCTTTGGAATGGCCATTCAAAAAAAAAACAAGACCGCGTGACCAGGAGGTGGAGTAGCCATAAATGTTAGAGATAATTTACCATGTACCCAGGGAGCAGACATGCAGTGAACAAACAGTGAACGTTTTTAATTGAATGTCCACTTACCTTTGGCCTAGTTTTACCAGGGGTGCACTGTCGCCCACCCAATCAGCATGCCCGCTAGCAGAGACTTATCTATTGGCGATATTGACCATTCTGTTACTAGAGCACTTGAATGTAATCCAAAAGTGATACTTTTATCAGACGATTTTAACGATAGATGCCGCTCTTGGGATACTGATCATTCACAAAGTGACATACGTCTTCGCCTTGTCAATCTCTTATATCTTATAACAGTCTATAATAAGGGTTCCTACTTGTGTAAACGACTCAACTGAAAGTCTTCTTGATTTAACGATCACACATTCGCCTGCTTATATTTTCAATTCAGGCATTTTACCCCCGCCCTCTTTCCACTTCTGATCATTCAGTTGTGTTTTGTACCCTATCAATTTCTCACCGCATTGATAGACCATTTAAACGGAAGATATGGGATTACAAAGAAGCACGTTTCGAAGGTATAAGCAGAGCCGCTTTGGAGACTCCTATTACGAATGGTTTGATGTTTTTGATGACATAAATATGTTGTCCTTTTGGGCAAGTCTGTTTACTGATCTATACCATGATTTTATCCTGTCCCGTCATATTCTCATACGACCGAAAGATAAGTCATGGATTATTGCAAGACAAAACAGTTACTTGGAAAGAGAAATCGAGCATGCGTCCGTGCCAAGCGTTAAGCAACAAAATTCGCCCTTTTACTTTTTCGGACACTCTCAGTCTTGAAATATTGTATATGTTTTATAAAAACGAACACAACATTGCTGTTACCACCATTCGTAGAACCATGCATTCATACTTTTTTTTTAAATGCGTCATGAGCTTGCTTCCACTGACACTAGTCCAAGAAAAATGGTGGAACCTAAGTAATCGAATACTGGGCTCCAAGTCCATCATTCCACACCAGCTCTTCTTGATGGCAGTTATGTTGTCTCTAACAATATAGAATAATGTGAAGTATTTTAATTAGCATTTTGCTAATCAATGCAAAATTCCTCGTGAAGATAACCCCCATGCCCTTGCCAGACTTTAATTTCTGTACCGGAGCGATCGAATCAGTTTTAAGTCGACGTATATAGTGTAATGAAAATAATATTGTGTTTAAAGTCCAGTTCTGCAACTGGCCCTGATGGTAGTGGCAACGTCATTTTAAAAAATACCGCATCTGGTATAGGTCCATTGCTTGCTAAACTCCTTAAGTTTTCTCTGGCCGCATAGTGCTTTCCTGATTCATGAAAGCTATCAAATGTGCGCTATATTTGAAAAGAATGACAAGGAACTAAAAGGCAATTATTCTCCAATTTCTCTGCTTTGTAACGTGTTAAAAGTATCCGAACATTTGATAGATAATGTCAAATGTGAATATTTTACACGTCGCGAGCTTTTGACCTAATGACTCGACAATTTCCTAACTTGTCAAAATCACTCATGGCATTTACAACGGCACTGAACTCAATAAAGAAACAAAAAAATGCCTTCCTAGATATCAGTAAGGTCTTCGATCGGATATGGTAGGCAGGGCTTCTTTTCAATCTGAAACAACTATGGATTCTTTGTTAGAGTTTTTCAAAAGCTACCTATCAAATCGATGTCAAAGGGTAACAATTGGCGGTCAATCATCCTATGTGCTTTACTATTGAGGCATGTGTGGTCAGGGCTCTATTTTGGGGCCCCTATTGTTTGTGGTTAATATTAATGATATGCCTGATGGCATTCGATTGGATATAAAGCTTTTTGCTAATGATGCCAGCATTCTGGAAATAATTTATACGATCCTGATATTTCTGCAGGACGAATTAATACCTATCTTGGCAGAATCTCCGTTCGGGGCAAACAATGGAACGTAACATTCATTGAAACTGAATCATTATCTGTCTTGTTTCCTTCTAAGCGCAATAAACCTGACCACCAACCCCACGCCACCCCTCTCTATGACTTGCTGATTCCACCATACATGACAAGCATCAGTCATGCACATCTGGACCCTGCACCCTGGACCATTTTCTAACAACCTTGCATGGGATGCCTATATTAACAGAATTATTGAAAATGCAGGAAAGCGTTTGACCCTTCTCTATACGCTTAAATACAAATTATGCCGGAATACTCTAAGATATATATATAAGTATGACACGGCCCATTTTAGAATATGGATGTTTATATATATATATATATATATATATATATATGTATATATATGTGTATGTGTGTGTTTGTATACATACGTTCAATGTTATGCACTTAGTATAAGTAAAATATGATGTGCATGTATTGCAATGATACCTCATACTTCATATTGGTCCATTAATGAGGCCACAGAGTACAATAAAGTCAGAAAACAAAACAGCTCAAAGAAAAACCCCAAAAGAAGAGAAAAACTTAAAAACGATAATTCTGTACGTAGGTGAGAAATAATGACGGTATAATCAGCTGCTGGTAGGAAATTGTCTTAGTAAGTTAGGCTACACAACTCTAGCTAATGTACGTAAATACTTCAAGTTAACCTTATTCTATAAAAGGGTAAATGGACTTACTCCGGCTCATCTCTCCGGTCTGGTACCAAACAATCCTGGTCATGTTACTATCAATTTAAGAATTAATCTTAGCCTAAAACAATTTAAGAACACTTCTTAGCAATTTGGACTTTGGACTGACCTTCCCGGTGACATTAGATCTATGTATACCCTTTCCCTGTTTAGATCATACCTGAAAAGTACACTTTTGTTCGCAGACCCTGTTCCAGCTCGTCACTCGCACAGCGATAGATCTCCAAATATAATGCTTACTCAGTTATAGTTGGGTTTGTCCCAATTAAACTCCCATCTCCACGGTTTTTATATTCTCCCATCATCTTTATAAAAATGTTTACATCCTGATGAAAGTATCAATATTTCTCTTAAATGTCCTCTCTATTCCACTTCCAGGACATCCTTCCAGATAATCATTTGTGGTATACTGGCTCTGGTTAGTGAATCCTAGCTTATCAGTCCATTAGGCAAGTGATTTATTAATGGATTATTTTGTCCATGGAAATGAAAACCTCTCTTCTGGTTTTAATATCGGAATATGTGATGCTGTTGCAAATTCATCTCTGAGACCTGTCCATTTTGTTATGAAGTCGACTGAGTGTTTTTGTTAGTCCTGACTACAGATTTAGACTTAGGTCTATTTTTCTCTTTAAAGGTATCTCGTATGGTATTACGAGATAACTTTGATTGTGACTGTTCATATGTATGACCTGAAGGGATCAACCATTGTATACTTATCATCCTCATTCATGCAAACCATGGTGTTCAGAAGTAAAGACTTGATGAGAAAAATAAAGACCGACACCTCCACCTGATCCAGTTGGTCGGTCATTACGCAATATGGTGTGAAAACCAGATAAGGCTAAATCTAAGTCTTGATCTCAAGGAGATAGAAAAGTTTCAGAAAGGGTTACGATGTCGGGGTGAGGGGCAATATCGGCTCTTAAGCAACCAAGATTGTCATGGGACAAGTTAGAACCGTTGAGGTAACAAAGAGTAGTGTCGCAAAACATTGTGGGTGGTCCAGGGTTTAAGAGAATAGCACCGGCTAACAAGAATAGAAGAGGAACGAAAAAGAAAGATAAATATATAAATAATATATGAATAAGAAAAATTTTAAAATAAGACTCAAGCTAATATTATGAAAATCCTCGTGCTGGTCCAGGACTAAGATGTGCATCGCCCACCAAAGTATCAAAGATGGGGCAATATCTTCAGTGTACAACCGCTAAGTGTTACCATACCGCTAACTGTTACAAGTAGCAGTACCACAAACGATTATCAGGAAGGATGCCCTTTTACAAGTAACAGTTAGCGTCAATTTTGTAAAAGATAACGTTGTTACTTTTCCAAAAAATAGCGCGGGGCTCGCACCGTGATTTGTTACAAAAATCAACGTTAAGTGGTACATATAGCTCTCAGCACAAGCATTTGCATTGTACAGGTAATTGTCAATTGTTTGAAAATGAATTAAAGAAAAATATCATTTGACTCAAAATGTCATATTACATGCACATCATATTCTTAATTTTTGCTGCATTTATAATTTACGTATCATGAATTTTGTGCTACTATCTATAGTTTACACATCAATTGACTGTAAAAGTGAAGTTAAACGGGAAAAGGAACATTTCTAATAGAAATATGCCAAAGTATTACGTTAGATAATTTGTAACATTAATTTGTAATGCAAAAAAAAAACTAATCGATAAATAAATATAATAATAGATAATGTTGATAATAGTGATAATAATATGATGATGATAATAATAGTGATATTATTGATAATTATATCTGACATGTAATACATTACATTCATGGACCCTTTTATACGGATACTCATGGAAAAATCAAATGAAATAGGCTATCAACTCCGTTATAGTAATTTTATGATAAAGGAAATATAGGGTATATGGTTCAATGATAAAACGGATAGTGCACATTTTCATATTATAATTGCATGTACGTTTAACGTTCTGCTTCTGCGCTTATAAAACTATACATTTTTACTTTTTAAAGCTGAATATGTTTGTTTTACTTGAAAATATAAGTCCGATACGAAATTAGAAAAGCGTATACAACGTTATTAATATGATTCGACTTTAAACTTTTTGACATGACAGGATTTATAAAAAAATGAATGGTCTCATAATGTAAGCATCCGAACAATGCTGAAAAGTTGCAAAGGGAGACTGATGGTATAAGCGGCACTTGCTCTAACGTGTAATCATTCAGTCCCCAAAACAGACCTTCGTAAGATGATGATCGAAATATTCCTAAGTGTAAGCAGGATCATGCACAACTTACAAAAGAGACAGCTTTTAGACGTAAAGACGTAAAGAATAGAGATGATATTTCTGCTTCTCAGATATATGAGATATTGCATGCCGAGATTAAATATTTGACTGAAATTCCTTTTATCTGCATTGTGTAAAATTGTATTATGCATACTTTTTAAAATAATAAATCAATAAGATAAAATAAAATAAGTAAAAACAAATTAATATTTGTAATTACAGACGTGGCTTTAATGGTTGCTTGTTTCATTTAACGATTCAAATCAAGTAAGCCGAAAGATGGGCGACCACAGAAAGGCATATTAACTTCGGCCTTTGGCCTTGATCAAATGCCTTTTACGAGGTCCATGATGTTACTGCAAAGTGCATATTGGCCAACCCATTATCCCACAGTGAAATATGGAAAGGGCATTGAAAAAAAAATGAATTTGAAAATAAAGGTATAGGTATGCTACCTTGTAGCAGACCATCCAATGTACTTGCAGACCAGTTAATATGGTACTACTGGTCAGCAGACCTAAATGCATTCACCTCATTTTCTGATCAACGACCACGGTGATATATATATATATAGAGAGAGAGAGAGAGAGAGAGAGAGAGAGAGAGAGAGAGAGAGAGTGAGAGAGAGAGAGAGAGAGAGAGAGAGAGAGAGAAAGAGAGTAACGCTTAGCGGTGTTGTAACTTATAGCGGGAGGACGGCTTTCTTGCATTTTAACACTTAGCGGTATTTGTAACGGTTAACAGTGTAAAGGTATTTATTTTTTGTAACACTTAGGGGCAGTTGTAACATTTAGCAGTGTTGGAATTGAGACTAATTGTTACTTTCTAAGAGGTACCGGTATTGTAACACTTAGCGGTTGTAAAGTAACCTCTGCCGAAGGAAATGACAGATCATATCGTTAAGGGCATAGACAAGCCATACATAGTGCAATAAGTAAAACAGATGTATCTCGCAGTGAAAAGAGAATAAATTGTGTATATAATCTGGGACAGTGGTGCGACAGTAGTATAAACACACGTGGGAGACGGAACCGAGCGCTCATGCCTTGAACACTCTGCATAGTACAATGTATAACACGGTCTGTCAACCATAGCAGATACGTACTTAAACCGCAAGACGTTAAAGCAAATATGAACAGTTTCACAAAGGATAGATGCATGATCACTTTACCATAAGTCATCCCCATGTACAGCATTTGTACCGATGGTACACACGATGTAGTTTATAGCTACAAAATGGGCGTGCAGAATACTGGTTACAATACAAAGTCCTATACACATGTATGAGAAAACAACACCCTCATAGAATATGTTTAATTGCATGTAACATCGTAAGACCATGTAATAGCATACCAACCAATGAACCGTCAGGAGAATGGATTCATGGTGAGTAGATTCCTAGAATCCCTACAATAATTATAAATAATAGTTTCAAGAAGACATACAAACAAATGTAAGCCGTGTCATAAAGTGGAAATATGTGAGTCCTTACGCTTGCCAAAGTACTCTCTGTCCCGTTGAAACTAAAATGAGACCAGATAATCAGTGCGTGCCAATACAATGCTGAAAATGAAATTAGAAGAGCCCGACAATATCATTGTGTATGAGGTTTCCTAACATGATGATCGTAAACTTGCTAATATGAGATGTTATAAAAGAAGCATGTTGTTGGGCAGAAAATGTGTGTGCAGGAACAATGCATATTTTAGTATCTATCTCTAAGCTGCGAGACTCAGAACCACATATGCACAGGGAACAACAATGCCAGCAGCACGGTGGCTAAATTTACCGCAAAAAACACAAACAAACACCTCAGTGTTATACAGATAAAAGTAAAGGCCGATTTGAAAGCCCTAGCACAGAAAGACACCTCGAAACTGCATAAAAAACAGCAGCAAATACATCTGGTAGGAAAACAGATCCAGACTTGAAATATTATCATGTTGACAATACTTACACCGTATGGGTCCTATGCAAAAGTTTAAATAGCGTCCTATAGACAATATTCATCTATTTTTATTGTTAATTATACTTTTTCATGATAGTATAATTTTCTTTTCTTCTCATCTACTTTAACTTTAAAGGATGGTCGCTGCTATATAATTTCAGTTTTCTTACATCAAACGCTTTCTAGCACAGTCCCCAATGTAGGTTAAGAAATCACTTTGACTTGTTGACAAAGAGCATGAACTACACATGCAAAAAAACGCTTTCGGCCCGTAAAATCAATCAGTCCATTTACATGGATTTCCTTGGACTATTTCTGTTTAATAAAAGTATTTCATCAAGCTGAAGCATGAAATGTTGCCCCGGTGTAGTCAATGGTAAAGTCAGGTCGCCGAGTGAATGATAACCAGGTTGTTCAATGTCACAACTTTGGTTGTCACACTTTATGAAATTGTTTATCTATTTATTTTGTGTGTGTGCGTATGTGGGTTATTAGGTTGGTAAAGATTTTGATGACGAATGGGTTCAGAACGAGACCTGTTTACGTGTAGCGGGTATCATGTCTTTGAATGCCAACATCTGATATGACCAGAATATGTGTCACGTTCTTTTCGCCGTCGTAACTATAATAGTCTCACCCTGCCCATTATAAAAAGCTTAGCGTTTACAAGTGATTTATAAGTCGCACGTGGTGATCACTATGCTGTAAACATGTCGATAGTCAACTGTTTGGCTCCCATTTTTTATTCGTCACTGTGTGGAATGTGTACTGTTGGCTTGGTGTAAACTTATACGGTAACAATTTCTGCAAAACAGACAGGAGTGTTTCACAAAAAAAACGAAATATCATATCACTTTTAGAGCAAAGATAGAAAGCACGTGGAAAGTGAGAAACTACAATCTTTTATCGAATGTTTCAATGGATTCCTGTATACCCCGTTTCTGATAAATTATTAGATGAAATAAATGTATATTGGGACAGCTATAAATATCAGTTTGTGCCAAGTCTTCACATCACAGATTGGAAATGAAATCCGTGAGTGTAACAAGTGATCCTGATGACAAAGCGAGATGAGAGAATTCAAAAGCAACGTGATTTCTTCTGTTTTGTGATATTGATTTCACGACATGACAAATGTGATTTTCGAAGATTCCAGTGTTAATTTGACAACCTACGGCTGTTTAGGAGTCCTAACAAAATTTATTTGCAATAGCTCTCATAGTTCATTTTTAATGAACCTGCTCGCAGTTTGTCGTCTTTCCTTCTTCAGACAAGATTGGCCAGAATGATTGTGGGCACCAATATAGCTGCCACGAAACTCCGACCTAAACGGAGACGTCATTCCTTCGTGCAACAGAGTGGCAGACTAGTCTGCAAATTTATCATTACCTGACAGATAATATGCATGATCGTCATTAAATGTTCAATAAATGCACAAGGTAGGGCACGCGACTCCCCAGATGCTGTTTATATGTGCATGGGTTTATATTGGTTCATTGTAGCATCAGCTAGGTGAACAGTGCTGTCCACACAATAGCTGTGCTGTATGGACTGCCTGCCAGCGTAATAGGAGCACGTCGCAGGCAGGCAGCAGTTGAACAGTATTGTCCAAACAGCAGATGCAACAACTGGTGGATGGACTGACTGACTGCGCAACAGGAACACGTCCAAAGCAGACACTGACTCACCTCCGGAGAATCAACAGGTGGGTCATTTGAACTTTGAACGGCATGAACCTTGCAGAGCTCGGTTAACTAGGGCCACAGCGTATCTTCCATTTCACCCACATGAACAGCAGATTTTCTGAAATTTTGCTGCAATCCGATGGGTATTGCATATTGAAATGTGTCATAGAAAGAGCGTTTTTAAAAAGCTACAAGAGCAGGGACGCAATGCAACGGAAAGCCACCAACTCTGGCCGGATTCAAGCAGTGCCGTAGCAGTATCAAAATTACCAACCGATGTATGTAGCAAAACAGGGAAGCTACACTTGGGCTATATTATATATCAATTTATAGACTTGTTCTGTCATTGTACTCAGTTTACATGCACAATCAAACATAGTTTTTACCCCTCCCCTTTATTAAGTTCGATTTTTTAACACTTGTCGGTCAAACCGGTCGCCATCGACCCCATTTCAAAGATCACCTGTTTCATGCATTTTATTAAATATTACCTTCTGTCTCTTTATAAAAATAAAATGTCAATAAAATGTTTAGAGAGAGTCAACCGGTTTCCTCGGGTCACCCTGGGTTCTAAGGGCTCAACGCCCAAGGTGCCTTGGAGAAAATCTCTGCCCAAGGTGCCTTGGAGAAAAATATCTTGTTTCAGTCCAATCATATTCTTTTTAACGTTTAATATTGTTTCATAATGTGTCAAGTCTTGCCTTGACTTGATCTAACCCATTTTAATTTAGTTTAATGTGTTAAACTATGAAATGTCATGAAACTAGAACAACGCTACACTTTTTATTTTTGTCATACAGGTATCTTATTGTGCTTGATATAAATAAACAATCTATAAAATTAAATAAGGATTTGCAGAAAGTGAAGTATCATTACAAGTAAAATGTATTAATGTAGCGTATTCCATGATTTTATCAAGTTACTAGCAGGAAAAAATAAACACGGATGGTACACAATAATTTATTGATAGGATTGTCTCAATCAGCTGTTAACCATGCTAAATGTACTATGTATTGCGTTCCACAAGTATCCAAATACACGTGTATACGAGCAAAAGAATTAGGCATTTTCCATCAAATGTATGGGGGTTTTTTTGGGGGGGGGTGTTTTTGTTTTTGTTTTGTGGGGTTTTTTTGGGGGGTTGGTTTTTTTGGGGGGGGTGTTTTTGTTTTTTTTTTTGTTGTTTTTTGTTTTTTTGTTTTTCGTTTTTGTTTTTTGTTTTTTTTGGGGGGGAGTGGTTTTGAGTTTTTTTTCTTGATGCTGTTTTTTTTATGTGTGTATTTACGGATACGGTGGGTCTTAACGTGCACGGTTAAGGAAAAAATCCACCAAGTCTTAATGAGAAGCACTGGTAAGAAGCAAACTCATGAAGGACATGCATACTATTTATGACGTACACATTCAGCTGCTGGTGGCGACTGTGCAGCGAACAAGTGTGTCAGGACATTAAAATGCTTCAAGGTCGGCATCAAAATTACTGTGGCAAGATACCTGTACCGGTAATAAATCATATTTTGTTGATTTCTAAGGGTTTCGCGAGGCTATTTATCCCTTGGGCCCTTTTCTTTATTATATGGCTGTCTGTTCGTCCTATTGTGGATACGTAGCATGGTTCCATACAAAGGCGGGTGAAAAAGTCAGTGGTCGACATTTTGCTGCAAATGTGTTTGCTGACAACTGATACTTTATGGTAAAATAGTGAAGAGTACATTAATAACTTTTTTTTTGTAATCAGCAAATTAATCATCAATAATACAACAGATTTGACGATGGTGATGTAATTGATGTGTTGACACTTGCGTTGCTGTTGCAGCTGATAGGAGGTAAAGATATTCATCAGCTTTGCTTGTGAACAGCACAAAAAATTTGTTGAAACAAAAATGAGAATATTCAACGCTTGTTTACCCAACCCTCAAGAGCATAACCTGTAAATCGGAAGAAAACTCCCTGCACTGCCGGAGTCAAATAGACCTTCCGTGAGACATTGATGAATATGTGCGCGAGGCAAACATGGGGCAAATAGTTTGTGCTCATGTCAATTTGGAAACGTGTCAATGATTAAAAAGTAGTAAAATAGCTGAAGATGCTGGGTTGGCAGAACAATATATCTGTTCTGCTGAACCAAACTAAGGTCTAACTGCTCAATAAGTAGCCAGCACTGTGTGTATCAACAGGTGAAGATAAACAAATATAAATGATGACGTTCGCGGTCCTTGTTCTATTACTGTGACAGGCACCTTGTATTGGCCTAAAACTTTGCGCTATGTACAATTTATTGTCTATCTTGAGCAAATACATAGCCAGGGCCTTCCCGTTTCACATCACTGTATGCTACATATATATATGTATATATATATATATATATATATATATATATATATATATATATATATATATATATATATATATTGGGGGGGGGGAACAAAAACAAAACAAAACATGCATCATGTTCACCGGCCTGGCTGGGGCATCTGTTGACCTTGTAGTGGTGCAATATGTAACTGCCATACATATAGGCCTGTCTGGTTAAATGAGCACAAAATTAATATAAGACGCTGTCTCTGGGATTCTGTGATGATGATAGTATTTTCAATTCGTCTTGAGGATGACGTGGGGTGATTGCAATTGATAGGCATGCTTAGATATCCTGCTGTTTACGTCCTCTAGTGGTTTAGTTAATACAAAGCCATTATAATGCATTGCTTTTTGGTTTCAAACACCAACATCAATATCTTACACGTAGGCTTAAGATGACATGAGCAAGGCTGCTGTAGGTCATTGAACTAAACTATTATGCTCCGTTTATAAGATTCGTATTCTGAGCAACCTAACAAAGTATTAGTGTTTATGTGTAGAATTATCAGTACAATTTTATGTGTTAATGTATCATTAGATTTGTCCTAAGGCCCCTATGCAGGATTTAAAACTGGGTAATTAACTACTCCACAGAATTACAAGTGTCACATATTCGCAAAATTAATCGACCTTATTCGCTTGCTAGCTGAACTGTCACTAGTTCGAAGTTGAAGAATGTTCTTTTTTTAGGATGTCTGGTGTCCCTTTTTGTAAAGAATCAGTTCTCATTTTGGACAATTGTTTTGCTCTCTTATATTTATTGCTGCCGTATTTCGTCCTTATCTAATTTTGAATGGTCAAATGAATAAAGCCAGTATCCTTTGATATGGAATTTGCATAAGAGGTTTATTCCTCGCTTGGTCCCATTTTGTACATGTATGCAATTTTCATCACCATATCACACTCCCATTTCAGTGCCACAATTGCTTCTAAAACCTAGGGATATTGCTTTAAACACATCTATAAAGCAACCAGGAATCAGGTTGCACTATATATTTTGCATGGTATTATGCTGTACAGAAGAGTACAATATAGCTTTACTATCTGGTGCAGCGTAGATTCACAACTGTGCAACCAGGTCATTGTGGCCAAATGGAATATAGATGGGGAAGCCACGAGTAACAAATATCAGATTCCATCTTATCATAAAAATCAGTCAGGTTATAAAGCTGCAAAACGAGTAAAAAAATATCTGAAGTATAAAATATGCACCTAGATTTGGAAAGAAATAGTTGCTACGTAAAAGAGGTATTCCTACACATATTAAAGCCAAGCAAACGAGGGCGTATTCAAAGTAAGGTTAAAGGTTGAGTGGAGCAGGGATTAAATGCATATGAAGTGCCACAAAAAGGGACCCAAGGAAAGGTTAAATCAAGCCTTTGGAAAGCCATTCATGTGACGTTATTATGCAAGCGGGTGAACCTAATGAGTAAAGCTACAGTACATGCGTACATGTACCGGGCAGAAGAGTGTATCATCATTAAGTGCTTTAACTTCAATAACTGCCATCCATACAACGGAAGCCTATTGAAAAAAAAATATGAAACACGCTGTAAGGGTTAGGAGATAGTTTGCCAGCAGCAAGCCTTTTGTGCGAATCGAAAAAAAGTGACAATCAATAAATTTACCCCCGCGGCACCAAACACCAAGGTGGCTCCGAAGAAAACTGTTGACTAATGGCATGATATCTTTGTAAGTCTTCCGTAAAATTTTCATTGAAAGCATTTTGAGATAGGGTACTATTTAATCAGATGAATGGATGAGATGGTTTTTGTGACCCGGAAAGCGTGTGGGCTGTAAAGATCAAGAAAGCGTTAGCTGATATCGAAAGTGCATAGATTCGAATATAAATGGCTGATATTGGAAAAAATCAACAAAAATATGACCTTCAATTATCAAATTTCACAGAACATCGTTAAGTGCTCATTTTTTCTTACTTCAACTTTATACATTAACCCTTCTGTTACTGCTCCGTCACTGGTCACAACACAAAATATGTTTAGCACCAACTCGTACAGTTGACTCGGTAAATCTGGCTGCGGTGTTGTATTACAAGTGCATTTAATACTTTATATCCATACGACTCATTGAACTATTTACAATCATGGCCAAAGGGTCATTTGTATCGGTAAAGCGTCATTTCTGTGGTCCCACGTTTCGTGAGCCTCATTCGGCTATCATTTCTGGCTGCTTCATACAAATTATGTTAAAACATACCTTATTTCTAGTGAAAGCACGTTGAAGAACAAGAAAAAGTACTTAAATTAACTCCTGTCCGTGCTACATGATAACATTTTACACATACAGAGGTCATTCAACACAAATACATACAATGAGGAGAAAATGTATCAGAAAAAATATTGGTACTCTCCCTCAAAATGAACATTTGGGTAATGATAAAGAAAATAAATTCTGCCGTGAGACCTTACAGTCTCTCCCGTGTTTTTAATTCACTTCCCTTTACATTCAGTCGGTAACGTCAAAAAACAAAGCCAACACCTGCACTGGCGGTAGATCCAGAGCAAAATTGTCATAACAACACAGTTTGTCAAGCAAAGTGTTACACGAATTTAATAGGTTCCTGTAGTATTTGGTTCGATAAACAGGATATACATAGCAGCTGCAGGTTCAGACATAAAGTTGTCAACGCATGTTTATTGAGGAATTACATTGTAACACACATCATACACGACGTAACGTTAAGCGATATGAAATATTTTTATAGGCGTAGAATGCTAGGTGTCACCTGTCCTATCAGTAAATCACCCTTGTAGACCTTTCATCTGGTTTGGATACTGATCAATTAATATACAAGTCTGCAAAAAAGATAATGTGCTGATGTGCATCTATGTGAGTTCGAAGGGACTGACCGAAAACTTTTAGAAAAAAAGTATCCTCGAGACTTAATGAGATTGAACAAAAACATACATCAAAAATCCAAAAATTGATTAGGGATTGACAAATTGAAGAAATTTGTACATACCCGCGCACGGTATGAGCCGCCAATTGGGAACTTACCCTGACCAGTGGTATATCAGAACACTGCACGAACATTTATTTACACTATTGTTCCTTGTTTTTTCTTTTTCCCTTTTTTGTTCATTACACATTTACTTCCTTCCAAACCAGCAATATAACAGGAGAAGAAGCAAAAATTTACAAAAACACAAATGATTCACTAAGAGGACCACATGTGTTCAGAGAGTCATGTGCTCAGTTGACGTCAGATGCAGAGACTAAAGTAGTCCTGTCACCTTTGGAATTGGACCCAAATCACCCTCCTTTAAGACTTGTAAATATCCAAGTGCTGGCTCAAAAGTTCCAAAGTGAACACTGAAAACAATGGTTCAACAGATCTTAAACTATAACTCACAATACTACATTCACTAAAGTCGTCATGTGAGCTTGGAGATTAGTTCAGCTCATTTTAGACGCTAAGTCCTGTACATTTCGATTTAGCCTTTGCACAGGACCATCCCTCTGTGCAACACATAAGTTGTAAAACTGCTAAAATGTACGTGTACCCTTACCTTATTATGGTTAATAATTTTTAAAATGCGTTGAATGTAAGAAAACTTCGGAAGCATCGTACAGTGGATAAACTTAGTGGAGATCGAGTCAGGATACATTCCGTTGGAAGCGAATCCCCGTGTGATATAGAAGTTGAAAACAGCAACACACTCAAAGAAATAGAAATTTGTTTTATAAAATCGCATTGCAAATTTTGGAACAACGTAAGGTCAACAGGTCCCCAGGTATGCCCGATATTATTTTGTGCTATTGGCTAAGGGGTGTTTGGTTAGAAGATTAAGGTTTTGCCAAAAATAAACAAAGCAAATTTCAGGGAAAAGTTATAAATCATTGGTAAGTTAACGATTGAACAATCTAAGAATAGATCTACCCAAGGCACAGTTCCATTAAGTGTGTATTGATTCTGGCTGACAGTTGTGGAGGGGAAGTCGAAAATGCGAATTATCTTTGCTCTCCCCATTGGCATATGAAGGAGCGTATACAATAACCAATAAAGATTCAAATTTTAAAACATCATCAGAACTGTTACTCTTTCTGTGAAATGTGTGAGAAGTCACAAAATGATATTTGTATTATCCAATACAAAAACTTGGTAGGGACGAAGTTATTCCTACAAGTTTGAACGGAGAGTGCTTATTACAAATTCGCTCAAAATGTGTTAGAGCGTTGCAGCACAAAATGTTTAATGAATCAATATATATGGGTAAGAGGGTGGGGTGTTTTTGGCAATTTCGAGACCAATGGCCGTACAGTTTGAGGGACGATATAAAACAGTTCCCACAAAATGAAGCAAGAGCTCATCAGTGGCCAAATTCGCAAAGAAGTTTAATCTGATGAGAAATTAAGCATTAAAATTAAAATAAACTTTTAACCCTACATTCTTTAATCCTGGGTTTCAGGAAGAATTTTAGTGTGACCCAATCTCTAGTTTATGGCTTTTGAACAAAGCATTTCTGATTGGTGGCTTAATCTTAATTAGATCCAGAGTTTGGTCCAGCTTAAAAGATAAAGTACTGGATTTAAGTAAGATTAATTTAAAATGAAAACAGAGTTCGTATTGTAGCCCAGAACACAGATTGTTTATGCCTGAAAATTTTGGTTCATATGTTAGACCAATGATCCGGCAGTGCGGGGTCAAAAGTGCACCAATTTAATTTAAGGATCAAAATCAGGATGAGATCAAGCTCTTTGAAAATATGGGCACAGAATTCCAAAATCAGTAAAGTTTGCTTTTTTAATAGGAAAACAGCAGAAATCCAAACATGGTTCAACTGCACCAATATGAAGAGGAGTAGGTCAGCGGGGTTTGAGAGAGATTTCTAATATAATTGTGACTGAAGAGTTCAGCTTTCTGACAGGTCACCTGGGCTAAAATTCAAAACAGCTTTAATTGCTATTGACCCATGTAACGCACATCTGCACCATGTTTAGAGAGAAGTCCATTGACTGGGTGCAAGAAGAGTTAAGTAAAAAGTAGTGATGGATGATGGACGGACATTACCACATAACACTTGACTCATGGCTAAGTCATTTCATAATAACTTGAAGACGGACATGGCCTGTAAGGGGAACAATTCATGTATGCCAACTACTGATATATCAGAGTCTCATGCCTGGAAGGGGAAGCATTCAGCAATGCCAACTGCTGATATATCAGAGTCTCGAACATTCTATGAACTCACATATCACCTGGGCTAAAAAGATTTTTTAAAAAATGAAATATATCACAGTCGTACCGTGAGCATGTATTTTATACTTTTGCCGATTCACCCCATGTATATTTTTGTGCGATGCGGAGAGGGTGACCTAAAGGACGAAAATGTAAATTATGCAAAAAAATAAATATATTGCTGAGAGTAGACATTAGCTGTTCGCCCGAAAGGCCAAAGACGCAAGAGACAGCCAATACTCGTAAATAAATCGAAACTAATGAATTATTCAAACTTCATAAAACGGAAGCGGCAACTGGAAAGGACATTCAAAGGTCTGTCAAAGTGGCTTCTTTCTAGAACCGGTTTTAGAATTTCATAAGAATATATCAGCAACTCGTGCAAAACCTTGAATCCAATGCATGATTATTTTATGATAACCTTACAGAGATCCCTCCAAGGCACAACCTGGTACGGGGGGGGGGGGGTTGGTAAATGCATTAAATTAGAAGGTTAGACGGAGGCAAAGCAGCTGGGATTGATTTTTGTAGAGAATATAATCTCAACATGCATATTAGAAAATTAAATACAAAAACATTAAGTGAACACACGAACACACAACGCACACGCAACACACATGGAACGCGCGGGCACCCACGCACACTCAAAAACAGAGGATGAGAGACTGTGTATGCAGGTATGGGCGGCAGCGAATTGAATGAGTATTGCGTCAAGGTGGGCATCAAATATTTACCAACTTCTTCGACTTACATCTTATGCAAGGCAAGGAACATAAACTAAGTGGTACTATGCGAACTCTATTACGAAATTTGTATAGTACTGTTTTTGGTGATTTTCAGTATAAGTGAGTTACAGAAAGTTAAAAGTATCTTGGATCAATGCGCATTTTGATACGTATGGGATGACCAATCGTATGTGACCAAAGTGTGGATCAAAAAAAGGGTTCAACAAAGACTCATGGATATAAGCATTAAGAATTGGCACAGCAATGCAGAGACCAACAGGCTGTGCCTCAATAGCAGAATTTTTAAGGAAATCAATAAAACGAAACACAGAATTTACCAAACTTGAGCTATGAGAAAACAACCACTAATTTCAAATGAAACATTCATTACCTGCCACTTAAGAAATATCTGTCTTTAAACAACTAAATATACGGATAAATACGCTTTGCGCTTTTTGAGATGTGTTCAGATGAAGACTAACATTATGTACATCTGTAACCAGTCGTTAGTGACTAGGGATCAAACTATGTTAAAATACATATTTCTCGCCAATAAAAACAGGCACCCCCATTGTTTCAGCATGGATTGCTCTAAATAGTTGTGTGGAAAATATGAGTGTCACATGAACTGATATGTTCCACAAGCACGATAGCTAAGAATATGCTTGAGCGGTCACACAAAAAAATGTCCTGGAAATAAGATACCAACCACAATACTGTAGCATCACAGTGTACAATCAACATAAGACTCGTGGGGGCCAATGTGAGGTCATACGACCCTCTCACCCTTCTTGGTCCTGCACGGAAGGCAGAATAATACGGTGGTGTCAGAAACATGCTCACTGGACCACCAATCGGCAGACTAGTGTGATGTGGTCGGACGGGTCACACGTTTGCCTCTATCTCCATGATGTGGGGATATATCAGAGTGACAGGAAGAAAAAACACACCAAGGTAAATGGGAGTCTTAACAAGCCAGCACTTTGTGGATGTGATCCTGCCGACAGGAACCGAATTATTCCGGCAACATCCTGAACTGCCGTTGCAGCAGGACAAAGCACAGCCACATTCCTTACGAGTCAGCATGCAGTATCTCCAGCATTACAACATCCAAAATTTGCCAGGGCCAGTCGGACCTCCTGATCTGTGCCCCGTTGAATTTTAAGAGATGTTCTTGCCTGTCGTCAGGGACGAAGTACGATAAACCAGCTTAACTAAATTCCACAGGCCGAGATAGCCACGCTAAACAGCCAACATAGCAAAGAAGGTCCAGGCTTGCTTGACGAGGTGTGGAGGTTACAGCTGCTGCTGATGCCTGCAGCGCTCAAACTAAAGCAAAAAGGTCCTTTACAAAACAGTGGCATCCTCCCAAGAGTCAGAGTCAGAGTCAGAGTCAGAAAACATTTATTTAACAAAATATAATTGTTATGGATACAAACAGTATGTAATATTGCAACTCAAAAGTACATGACAGTTAGACGCGTTAGAATACAAAAATCGATGAGTGTCTGGATGACCCCAATTAAGGAGTAGAGTCCGCTATCACTGGAGCCAGCAAAAAGGAGGTAACTTAAGAAACAAATTGATCACTCACAAAATTTCAATGAAATCCATGAAGATACTAAGGATGACTAAAACACGTACACACAAAATGTTTATTAGACAAGACTAAAATCAATTATTACTACAGGTGTACATAAAAGTTTGACACAATGCCTATATCTTGATACCTGTTAATGAAATATGTTTTGCATAGCGGGATAAGCCAGACTATGTCTTTCAAACGTCTCTGTAATACAAGATGGAAGGGTTTTGATAAGGGATGGGACGTAGTATCTTGTACATATTCATAGGTTATATTAGTGGGCTTAGTAGGAGGAACATTTTCTCTATTTCTGGTATAGTGAGAATGATAAGGTGCAGAAGTTGTATATAAATTGCTTAAGTATTGCGGTAATTCTCTTTTAACATATGTATAATAAAACTTAATTGGTGTCAACTGAAAAACCTCAGTCACTCTTAAGATGTTTAATCCAAAAGAGTCAATAGACGTACTGACACAAAAAAATAAACGAACTTCCCTTACATATCTTTACACACATATAGAGGTGACGAAGGGGATGCCTGGTTTTTCGTGAGGAGTATATAACATAAAACTGGACCAAACTGCGTGCAAATAAATCGGCTGGTTGAGTATCAAAGTAGACTACAACTGTATAATATTGCCAAATTTGTCGAAATATTGATTGATAACTCATGTATCAATTGACTAAGTATCTTTCATCGTTTCCAATACATATTGGCCTTGTCGATTTATTTAAGAACTTCAGATTATATTCTACCATCATTTTTGTGTTAAATGTATGTTTAGTTTCGAAAGGGGCATAACGTCATCAGGTGCAACTATCATTTTCCCATTATCATTACCATCACTTTTGTGTGTGTATTTGTTCTGGTTACAATCAATTTAATATCTTTTTATGAAAGTCAATGAATTTCTCACAGTGTAAGTCAGCTATGTGTCTTTCCTTTTTGCGCCTTCACTGTTTCGCACAGCCCAGATGTGGAGTTGCATTTCGTCATCTTAATAATAGCCATGTAGATGTTAACGAAATACGAATCTCTTATACCCCCCTCCCCCTCCACAGGAGGGTTCGTGGTGTTAATGAATTCGCTGTCATTGTCATTTAGTCATCGATATTACCGCAGTGGAACTCTATGAGTCAATGCATAAAGGCCGAAGTGCATCTTCACCTCAAGGATGACTGGTTAATTCGTCAAATATAGAACAGTGGTAGAATAGAAGACGACGCAGACATTAAGATGACTCAAATTTACGCCCGTATTGTGTAAATGCTTACGCAGACTCTAAAAAAACGAGAGAGCGACATATGTAACATTGTTGCAACTAAACATGAAGATCTAGCACACTTACATCAAGGCAACATGATGAAAATAATAACATGTAGGCTAGACATAGTGTTAAAAACGATGCATGGTATGGAAGCAAGCTTTTGCCCGTAGTTTTCTATCCTTGTCTGATGCAAATTTTTTTATTAAGTAGGCTAACACTGACTTGAATTATTGAGGTGCATGCTATTAGGAAAATTTGAACAAGATAAGGCATTCCTACCTAGAATATATAAATATATCATACATATAATATATGTATATATATATACATATATATACATACATACATACAGACACACACACACATATATATATATATATTTGTGTCTGTGTGTGTGTGTGTGCGTAAGTAGAGCCCTCGTGGTATCCCTATTCACTAACTTTTAATAATTAAGCTCCCGTGTAATCATAGATGTGCCAACAACGCACTAAACCAACCTCAACGTCGCCTATTGAGTAGGATCTAGCTGTCGTTGCATACTTTACAGACACAGACACAGACACAGCCACAGAGTGATGACATTTGCGAAACACTTGCACCAAATCTGAAAAATCCAGTGTTGAGTTTAGAAGTTCAAAAAGCATAAAGGCACACAGATGCTTTACAAAAGAACGCAAACTATTGTAGCCCTCACTCATGGCTTGAATTTCTAGCGCTGTGTTGCTTTGCTGTCCTGCATTTTTTATTAGTTTTTAGGAACTAGGGCATTGAAGGAAAGCATCAAATATCTTCCCATGTTGCCAACAGCGTTACTGCTACATTGATGCCTTGCAGATACCGTCTCTTTATGTGGAAAATGATTTGATGACTGGTGCAAGGCTGATCGTTGTAAACGGCTCTGCTCTGAATGGACGGAGTGTATACAATTTGATTAAAAACTTACAGGTAAATAATGATTGCCATCTTTACAAAGATAGCATATACATCCATGTATGTATGCATGCATGTATGGAAGCATGTTTGTATGAATGCATATATGTATGTACGCATGCATACATACATACATACATACATACATACTTTTATGTATGTGTATGTGTTGCGAAGTGTCATTTTTGATAGTTTAATAAATATGGAGGCATATTTACATATATTTCATAAGTATGTGAACACCAAGGTTTAAACATGAAGAAAATTGGTCTTCGTTATGAATGGTTGATGTATATCTTTTTTGATTTCCGATAGCTTACCACCAAAATATTTGATTGCCGATTCTAGTTTCCAAGTATCGAGTTTAACATAATAGCGAAATCAAAAACAACAAAATATAAAATGAATACACATACAGTACGACTTGCATGTAAGTGATATGTAAGATTAGATTATTTGCACATACACCAGATGAAAAATACGTTTTCGTCTCGGGCTCTTCCAGAAAAATTCTTTAAAAATCGTTGTAAAAAATGCGGCGTTTTCTTGATTTTATGTCCACAAATGCAATGTTACTGCCCTTGAACCAAAAACAAAAAAGAAAAAAAAACACACATAAAAAAAGTTGTTCTTCACGTGGGAAGAAGGGGGGTTGCATACGGACATGAGGTTTACTCCTAAAAGGGCTAAGGGTCTGCGTCAATGGTCGATCGTGATATCCAATATAGTGATGACTGTTTGCTTTTTGTATTGAGCTTGTGCCAATCCCTTTGCTGCATCACGAATTTCTGCCTAAATCACGATCATATAATTGGCTTATAGATTCGAAGCTAATGATTTCAAGCCATTTTCTTCTCAACGGATTGCACTTATGTGGGTGCTTTGATACTTTGTGTTTGCCCCTTCATCTGTGTTTTATATACTTTGGTCTGATATGGATGTGTATCGACAGGTGGTTTAAGGAGTCATGATTTCGTGTTTATGTGCAGTAATAAAAACCACGGTTGCATTGGACATGGATAGAGCAATAATATCGCTGCTGCATCTTTTATGGTCCCTTATCAAGGTACCATCTGTCAAGAAAGACGTTATCACCTTTTTGTGTGACAGGTATACGTTAGGCTCAGATGAATTGTGTACATTTCAAGTGTTGTCCCGCGATATAAGTATCAAGTAAGGATGATTTCCTCATGATGGCATAAGTAATGTAAAACTGACAGAGTGATAAAGGCGCGGAAGATCGAGAGTGCCACACCATAAGAAGTATTTATAAACTCCTTGTCTCACATATCATCTGAACACTTTTCAAAACCACAATTTTGCATACGTCTATATGGTGTTGGTGTTCGGCAAGTGTGAATATCTGGCTATCTACAGTTTTGACTGTTTTTCATAATCTCTGAGGTTCTGTCCTTTGCTTGACTGAGAGTTTTCTATGCTTCAGCATCGGATTCACTACAACTTCATATCCATGGTTTTGCTTCACAGTTCATGATATCGGGCATGGGTAGGAGTAAAACACGGTGTTTTCCTGTCACGAGAGGGCACATTTGTCGGCAACATTAACGAGTGACCACAGGTCTCTCTTGAATGTTGGTGACAAACGTGCTCTTGAGTGACAGGAATCATCGTATTTCACTCCTACTCATCCGGGGTTCTATTTATTCTAATTTAACCTGGTATTTACAACTCAAATTATGCCTATAGGCCGATATTAACGGCAATCGGATGTGTTTTTCGGACTGCTATCTTTAGAACGCTGGCCGTAGTTATATCGCGTCACCTCTGTCGTGAAATAGAACATCGCCATTTGCATTTGATTTGGTTGCACCAGCAGAAAGGTAACTGGGTGATGCATCTGTACCGTGGGTACTTGTTAGGCTACTACATTTGTATTCAGGTTACAACAAACGATTATACGCTACTTAGTTTTTGCTTGTTGCATTTTCTAAATTTTTGTCCACCTCTAAAGATGCATTAGTGCCTTTGGAATGATCATAAAGCCACACTGTGCACATTGCATCCAGAATAGCTATAATATCCCTAGTTTCTTGTTCACACGGAGTGAACAAAAAATGAGAGGGTAAAAGTCAATTCTGTAAAGTGGTAGAGAAAAAACTAAAGTGCGTTTAACGGGAGATATGCGTTAAAAGTTTCATTTTTCATGCAAGGATACATCGTACCCATATGGCTAAGTGGAAATCTGCTGGATATTTGTTGCTGCCTGTGTTGGGCTACCAGATGATTCTGGTTAAAAATCTACACGTGTTGAGCTCCAAAACTCCAAATGATTCATCTATACACTCTTTTCGGTTATTCTATCCGTTTGGGCTACTGCAGCGGAGAAATTGCGACAAAACACACTTTTATTTTTTCACTACTTTTACAATTAAATGTTTTTTGATAGGTACCTTTTATTTTGTACATATCAGAAAATAACAAACAAAATGAACTTTATAAACAGACTTTAGCAGCAGCATTCGAAAACCGATCTGTTACTTCGGAGCATATTTAAAACACTTTAAGCCTGTACGCTTTATTTGCATTAGCTAATCCAAGAACGTATTTTTGGTTTGTATACAGCTACCCTTGATTAGATACGGCTTATTCATTGGCCAATTCTAAAAAATAATAATAATACCACATTCATACAGCAAATGTGTCCTCTCAAGTGCTAAACTATAGGATTCAGTCATAGATTTCTGTTTCGCAAATAATGTGCTTGCTTGAAATGAAAGTTGTTCCTGTCATAATTATAGACATCTTGCCCCTTGTTCATGAGATAAATGGCTCAAGTAATACAAAATATTTTATTTCAGGCAGAATTTTTTTTTTAATTTTTGGGACTATTTTGGATGGAAAATCGGTTATTTATACTTGCAGTCAAACGGATTTAAAACGGCCACACGTGTTGCAATACACACAGAAAAGCAATTTTGTTGAATTGGTGAATTATTCGGGCTGAACATGTCAAAAGCTTTAACGCAGACTTCATTCATCGATCAATTTAAATCTTTCAAGTACAGGTTATGCATAATCTTGATATAAATGTACACTATAACTGGAGTGAATACACAAATGTAGCATGTACGCATGTTTATATATCTTTGAATTATATAAGTTAAAATTTCATAAAAATGTGAGGTCTTATACATAAGGTTGGTCCAATTTTGGGTGATGAAATTATTAGATCTTACGTTCCTTCCAATGTCTGGATATTTTATTTGCATTTGTTGAACACATTTGTTTATATCCCACGTTTGACTTGGTATTGATATACATTTCGGCATACCATTATAATAGAACAGCTGTGCGTGGAAATTTCTAAATTTAGCACATGTGATGAATAGCATTGGTCCAAATGATGACCGCTATGTTTGTGTACGCTCCATAAAAGAAGTTTACCGGTTGAAAGTAATGATTCATTTCCCTGTAATGGATACACTATATGAATACTGATATTGTTTTGGTCCTCGCTACAAACCGTAGTTTGAACGAAGGGGATGCGGTGCATGTAAATGACTTCCGAGATATAAATCATCATTTTTGGTTCATTATGTTGTATTTTGCTTGCTGGCACTTTGTATCTATTCATTTTCTTTTAAGTTAATTTGAAGAATAAACTTAAATGTGGCGTTATCTATATTCCCATTAAAAAGCATTTGCGTTGTTGAATTATTTCAAGAAACTAGATATTTTTTGAACAGCATATATCCGCTCACCAACTCCTTTGAAGGCCATTTTCATCACATTACCAAGGTACAATGAGCAACCTTTGAACAGATTCTACGTCCTTACTCAGTTTCTTGGTGTTTAACATGGGAACCAACAGATCTGTCGAAATCTTGTAACCATCGTTATTTGAATGATTTACCATTTTGCATGTCTTAAACGCTTGTAAATCAAAAACACCAAAAATAATTTAAAAAGACACATCCACAAAGGCATATTTACTGTATTTCAAACACCCCCACCCACCCAGCCACCCCACAAAAAAGGGAAAAGAGAACCATAAGGTTATATATATAGAGAGGGGGGATAATTACCTTGTGAATATTTATGTCTGCGCCTATTAACCAGTTTTTAACTCTCTTTTTAAAGTTTTTTTTTTACTTATATACAAAATGGAGGTATCGTCTGCGAAAAGTGGTGTAGTCCCATGTGATAAACTGTTTTGAATATCATTTACATATATAAGAAATAATATTGGGCCAAGTATAGAGCCCTGTGGAACACCACAGTTGACATATGCATGATTTGACTGAACTGATCCAAGGTGGATAAATTGTTAAAGATTCGATACATAGTCCCGGAACCAGTTAAGCACTATGCCCCTTATCCCATACCATTCTAATTTAGGACATAACAGACTGTGATTAAAAGTGTCGAACGCTTTTTAGGTCCAAAAGTATGATAAGGCAACGTTTGGTGTTTTCGATATAGTTTGGGATAAAATTATAAGATATATTTTTTTTTCATATGCGAAAATGAATCTTTATCTTTTTTCCAAATTTTTGTTTCCATGCCAATTAGGGAAAATGTTGCAATTTATCCCAGGACTTGATGTTATGTAAAAAAGTAGTACGCATCATACAAAAATAAAACTGTTTATATGAGCGAAACTAATGCTGACGGTAGCGACTTTCTGTCTTTTTAGAGCCATGAACGCTTGTGCGTAAACGACAATTTAAATATAAAGACAAACCACGAGAATTTTTGCATAATGTATCTATTAAATATAAAAGTAGGATTCAAACTGTAAAATATTTGTTTCCGAATATCGTGACTCCTTTTCTGTCTTTCGTGGCATAAAAAAAGACACGTTGGTCCAAGGTGAAAATATATGATAAGTAAGTTGTCTATGTAAAGACAGATTATTTGCCAGTTTAAAGGCAGAAACGTATGACAGGCAGTTTCTCTCTTTAGCGAAAGAAGCATATAAAATGAAATTTGTCTGTTTAAAGGTAGAAACTGCTGACAGACAATTTGCCTATTTAAAGGCAGAAACATATGATTGGCAATTCGACAATTCAAAGCCGGGAACATACATGTATGGCACGCAATATACCTATTTCAAGGCAGAAACCTGTGGCAGGTAGTTTGCATATTTTAAAGGCAGAATTTTAGTAAGTTGTTCATGCTAAGGCAGAAACATATGATAGATAATTTGGCTAAGGCTGATATATTCGACTTCGTTTCGTCAAGTGGGGTGGGCTTGTTTCTGAACCTGCTTTGGTTTCTGAATTGTGAAGTGATCCAACAAAAACTATCAACTCCATTTCTGTAGAAAACAAATATCTCCAAAGTCTCAAATTTCGTCTTGATTGCCAAAATCCCCAAGCTACTTATTAGACCGATCAGAGGTCCGCATTAGGACGGATACACCACAGCCAATTTGGGAAAAGTGTGGGTGTGGTCTGCCGCTGAAATAGTTGCTGTCGGAAATGCTGAAAAAAAATCAAATTATAAGAAGAACTCTAGTGGCGACTCTGGCCAATTGCAAAATAAACATGTAAAAAAAGGCTCAATATTTTATAAATTTGATCCCAACGCTTTGAAATCCATCATTGTTAATGACCAACTTGAACTTTAGACGCAGTTTCGACTTCCATAAAGCCTTAACAAATTTATTTCCTATTTCCTTCCTTAGAAGATCCGACCTCAGAAAAAACTCTCAAGTTGTATCAGAAACTGTCAAAATACGGCTATATTATCCAAATACATAAACTTTGTTCTCAAATTTCTACTTCTTTTAGCTTCATACTTTTAGTTAGTACACTCGATTACATATTGCAAACACGTTTATGTTTAGACAGCACACAGCTGAGCCACCTAATGCAGACATTTGTGTAAAACTACCTCTCGACTGGAGGTGAGAAATTGAAAATGTAAATGTGTGGTAATATTATTTCGGTTGTCCTGTATATGCTAAAGAGCGACACACTTTACAAACAAAATCTCTCAATCCATTTCTTTTTCCTTTGCATTGCTTCATATATGGCTTACCAGCTGGATCTCTGCATGAAAGTATGCAAGGCTGTTCGGTAGTCCTGCTGTGTATGATTCATGCTTATATGTTGCCGGCCAGAGGTATTAAAATAATGTGCGCTGCACCAGCATTGAAAATTAGAACTATATTTGCCCCATTGTTCTTGGTCGTGCGTCAAAAATGACATGATTCATCATTTTGGACTTCACAAGACAAATGGCCGTCTAATCCATCTACTAGGTAAGCTAAATTAATTTGTTGCCAGTTTCCGTTAAGCCTTAATGCCAAATGTTTTATAAAATCAAAGAACTAAGTTAGTTGTTACGATTATGGCCACCCCATTACTACAATGTCAATTTAAAAAGTGGTCGTCACAGACAAGTGTTCAATGTATATGGGTTAAGGTCTTGTTTATAGTCATTATAGTGGCAAGTACATCATAAAACGTTCAAGAAAGACAACAAGCATGCTTCACTTCATTCGTCAATATATCTAGGCACAATGTGGCAGGTGGCTGGGCAATGAGTAGTGAAGAACATGAAACATTAATTCACCTAAAGCCAATTGACATAAAATCCTGCAGTTTGGGCATAAAAATTGGCATGAAGAACGGTTACTTAAGAAACGTAAATTGCACATGTAAGTGCCATACTTGGACATGTGCATGCATTTACAGCTGGCCAAATGTCATCCTGCCTTAGAAAACCTACAAAACATTTTATTATACCCAAAAAGTTAAAATGATTGATCAATAGGACCTGCTCATTGGTCCAATATTATGTTGACGGGTTTTTTATTATTCTGGATTTTCATGCATTTCCATTCTTGTTGAATTTACTGCATACCGCGTGTATTACATTTTAACGTAATTACATGTTACTACAATCATCAGATATAAAGCCAAACCGGCGCTTGCATTTTATTACAAAGCAACGTGCTGTTACAAATTAAACCATGCATGTAAGATAGCTCCCATTGCATAAGTGAGGTCTGGAGCGACACAGAGGTAGTCCTATGTAATTTGCAAGCAATTAACAAAGTAGATTTAGAGACATTAACAATGGTATCAGAAATCATCACAGCGCCATTTAGTTAACAATATTGGCAGAAATACAACCAAAATATTACGTAAGAAACGAGTCGTAGCCAACAATATTTGAAAATAGGTACGAAAGGTGAACAGAAATTAGAGGCATAATCTTTTCATGATTATATGTGACTGAACTTCCAAAAAAGCATGCATGTTGAAAAATCTACCTCTTAGTCATAACGCACACTGCATCAACTAAATAAGCCGATACTGAAAATTATAATAACAGAAAAATAGCATAGTTTTATTTATTTCCAAGAGAGAAATGTGTGAAAATTACAACCATAAAATATATGTTGATACTTTCAGAGTTATTTAGCCATACTTTCATGAGATGTAAAACATATCCACCTGAGAGCGTCTTATCATCAGGAGACAGGTCTAGTGCCCATAGATTAGGACGGGAGTGCTGGGAAGACACGCACTTATAATATATCCTAACCTATTGATCACGAAAAATAATTTCGCTTTATCTTCATATTTACGATGCAATTTCCCTGTAATAATTTCACACATGCAAAATTCACTTTTTTAATTTAAATTTACTTATTTGGCATCCTGAACAATGCAAGCAAAACGCATTTGGAGAGGTGATTTTTCTGCTCTGCTGAACAAATACAGCCTGTTTCAGTAACTTAGCCATGCATTTCATTTTCAGGAAAGCTGTCATTTTAAGTGGAAATTAGGGAATGATGGCGTGTAATATATTTGTCATATATGAATGTAAGTGAATTGTTCGCCTGCCTTATTACTTCCATCTGTTCGGATGAAGTACTGCTTTCTAACCTAATTATTATAAATCGGATTATTTTTAGTTCATCTTATATAATGGAAACACTGGGGATCCTTGTCGGTGCTTGATCTCCAATGGCTGAATATGTCAGCCTTCGTAATATATACACCATGGAATAAATCATGTGAGATAAAAAGCCAATTATGTACGTACATAATTATTGCATGCTATTGTGTTTAAGGTTCTTGCTGCTACATTCAGGGTGCATAACAGAAAAACGCACACACCTGTTTAACATCCTTATTGTAATGATGGCGTAAGCACACAATTATGTGTTCGCCTTTACACTCTTAATACATGTAATCCTTATGCAACTTAAGGCACACTGTAATTAGTTTTGCACTCACAAAATTATGTAACTAAGAACTGGTGATATTTTACCTGTAGCTGTACTCTTTCTACGAATCTGGTCATTCACGAGAGGGGTCTGTCTCAATCCTTGAGAGGGGTCTGTCTCATTCCTTGAGAGGGGTCTGTCTCAGTCCTTGAGAGGGGGCTGTCTCAGTCCTTGAGAGGTCTCAACAGCTTTCTTCCGTGCACCCTCAGTGCCCCGGGAAAGCTCTTGACTGTTGACACGTCTTCCCAGTAAGCCTCTTCCTGAAATTTCCATTGACAAATTTAATTGTATGGATAAAGCAGACCGCCTTTGAAATTACCGGTTCCTGTAGGCAGATCTGGCCAGAAAAGCGTTAACTGGTTTAAAGAGGTTCAGGGTGACTCACAGATTTATGGGGGATGAAGGATGCCAACCATATATAATAATGAAACTTATGATTGGGATCAAGTACAGGTTCACCTAATTAACACAAGGAAAACATTGCACCAACACACCAGCACGGGTAGAAAGCCTGGTTTTGTAAATTTTGTCATGGGCAGGGCTTCATATATGTACAGAGCACATAAATAAATATCAACCTATTTTCTTCATATGTACAAATTAGCAATGTAAGAACTCAGAATACATTGTTCTATATCAACCTATTTTCTTCATATGTACAAATTAGCAATGTAAGAACTCAGAATACATTGTTCTGTCACACATAAGGCTATATATTGCTGCCGAGGATGAAGTGACCTAGGTGTAGGGCATCTAACGTATCAAGAACGACATAGAAGTCAAATGTATAACGCAAAATATCATTATGACATGTGTTGCCCCGAACGGATTGTCGAAAGTCACGCTTCATCTATTGCCAACAGATAAGAGAAAATCTTGCAGTGATTCTGAAAATATAAATGTGCTATCGCCCTGAGTGGCACACCTGAGAAATTATTAGATTTGGTGGTTCTCACTCCCAATGTCAAAATTATAGAAACTTAAGATTTACAGTTTAGGATCAAACTGAATAGTTTGACGATACAACATGTTGGTTACACATCTTTAATAATTCCACCAGTGTTATTAAGAGTACTTCAAAGGCCAACTCGGGTATCGATAAGATCACCACTCTAGTCCCTAAGGTGTCCCTTGCTAATTAAACTGATAAGCAAGGTCATTTTTCTGGTGGCGACATCTTCAGGCTTCTTGTCTATCAGGAAAATAATTAAAATGCACTGTTCACATGGATATATGAATATATATATATAAGCATAATACATAAAGCTACTAAGGAACCTTGTGGCTTAGATGTGAGACATATTAACCTGACATATACAAGACATGTGAAATGTACCAAGTATGGAATGGCATAGATGTAACGCACATGAACATGCTCAAAATAAAGGGCATCAGACACATTAAGCTACCTACAAGGTAAAAATCCTTATATACAATATATTGCGCATGCCATGTTTCATACAACGTTGTTTACCTTCGTCTGGTGGTACTTACCACATTAACCCCTCAAAACGAGATCAAACCTGTAATTTTCAATGGGGCCACTGGAAATTATTTTAATACAAATGGCAGGTGCTAATGGTAATGCTGGATTGCCACGGACGGAAAGGAAGTTTATTTACACATAAATTGCCATCTGGATCCATCTTTAAGGTGCTCATATGAAACAATGTGTTGCTAGATTAGATTATGATATTCTGCTACGTCTGTTACTTGTCAATGCCATTATTGGAAAAACTCCGCGTTACATAAGTATTTCTTCCTCTGTAGCCACACAAAGTGAAGAAATAAATTTCACGTCTGCCTTGAAACAGACAGTCACCCATAAAAGGCAACTGGTGGATAACTCTTGACGGTTCTATTTTGGAGTGCACCACTGAGTAGTGACTATTATTATGTTAGCTAATTTCTACATGCCCATTGTGTTGTACACTTTTTGATGTTCTTTTGCGGGTCAGCGTTAGAACCGTTGATGTGCCATGACATTGAACTGTTTCTGACACATGTCAGCGTTGCTCAGCAAACAAGAATACATATGTTGCCTCAGTTCCTGGCTACTTTCCGAAACACGGCAACCCAATAATCACCTTTCCTCCGAACCTGGCGCTCTTGATACCTTGTCTCGGCAGACGATTACACATATCTACCGTGGACAGCCACTAAACAAAAAGATTAAATGTATAATGGAAACATTTGTATGAATATGGCATTCGGGACCAAAGCCTTTACGTTACAATTATGACCAACCTAAGGCAAATTACACTTTTATGAGTCTACATCAAATGTATCGTTAACCAGTAACTGGATATACAAGCATTGGCCCATTTATATTTCAGTATGTTTCAGGCACAAAAGAGGAAATCAGCAACTGTATAATCACATGGTTGATCTTTCATTGAGTTTCATGTTCAAACAGGAACATGTCTAACATTGTTTTATGTGTCTTTATTATACCAATCATCGCGCCGTTGTCACTCAATTGCTCTGAAAGCCGGCTTTTGGAACTTCAATGATGGACGTTAGCTTCATCTTTACATGCTTTCTTTAAATGTTTTGATGATATTTTAGTGTGTTACTCTAGCTTCAAAAGGTCTATGCCTAACAAGTAAGTGGGGAATTAAGCATTTCATTTTCGGACAAAAATGGTGTTTTAATTTTCAAAATTATCGCAAGGGCATTTTTAAATCAACCCCCAGCCAAGGCTGCTATGGAGGCAAATGTAATCCTGTTTCATTGCAAACCGCAGATCACCATAAGCAAAATTTCAATACTGTAATACTTGTTAATGAAACATCGTAAAAATCTGTAAAACTAAAGCATATTTTTCATATCAAGCCACAAAGATGTTATATTATAATAAAACAATGCTCGTCGTATCTCAGCAGGACATCAACATGTTATGATTGATGATGCCAGACTTCATGCAATGGTTAATAGGCTGGCATTCTATACCAAAAACTATGAATAGAAAACGCTAGTGGCCTCCTCAATTTATATTTTTTCTGTATCAATCAATATTTTATTTGTATGTTACTATGTTAGTATTGTTTATTGTATGGCGTAAAATGACTCACGTTAATTCATGAATAGCTTATAATACTAAATTGTCTGCAACTGAGCCTTTGGTTTATGGGAGTGGAAAATCCCGGAATCCTCGTGTGCCTTCTGGTGATATTATAAAGATTCTGCTTTACTCTTTCACTGCCAAATCCAACTGAAGTGAAAGTACTTCAGATGAACTTTTGTGAATGATCAAATGGATACTATCTTCATATTATTTGTAAAACGACCATTCATTCAAGTACCATCAAGTTTTAGTCCCATGGAATATAATGCTGCAGGTCAACAGCTTTGCCAGCACTGCGCCAAAAGGGCCCCATAGAAAGTTGTTGACTCAGTAAAAAACGTGGTACTGAATGAGTTGAAAGCTTACTTTTAGTCAGCTCACATGAACTTGATATTACGCACTGACTGTGGTATGAAATATGTCGCGATGCCTCTACAAAAGGCTATAAGACAACGGACATTAAAATATTACCTGAAGCGTGAAAGGTGGCGGGGGAAAAGCGAAATAATCACTAGCTAGCCTTATATATATATATATATATATATATATATATATATATATATATATATATATATATATATATATATATATATATATATATATATATATATATATATATATATATATATATACACACGATACCAAAGCTGCAGCTGGCAATAATTTGTTCAAATATAGGTTGAGACTGAGCTCTTCTGCCAGAAGCTTTGGCGGGGGGGGGGGGGCGGAGGGACTCTAAGGGGTTTTATAGTACTTACGCCTCAGTATGGCCAAGAAGTATACATTTGATCCATGGTTGTTCAGATGTTATTTTATAGAATATGTATAATGTGAAATTAATTTCATTTCTAATATATATACATCTCTCTCACTCTTTCTCTCTCTCTCTCTCTCCACCTATCCACCCATCTGCACACACACACACACACACACACACACACACACATATATATATATATATATATATATATATATATATATATATATATATATATATATATATATATATATATATATGTATATCCCTGGATACCTATATCCATCAATCAATGCCTACCTGTCTATCTACTTTCCATTTATCCATCATCCTTCAATCCATTCTTTTGTCTACAATCTCTCTTTGTCTTTCTTTCTTTCTCTCTGTAACTTTTTACTAACTGAAACATCTATCCCGCTAAAACAGGATCTAATTTCATTTATACCATGCCTCCTTTGTTTTCTCAAAGGAAATATATATGTCACCTGCTTACACACATATCCCTGCTTTGAATTTCTATGGCTAAATTTCAACACAGGACTGATTTGCTTTGGTGAATACATTTTAAAATGCATTTATATTTATGAAAACAAAGAAGGCATGTTATAAAAAGGATACATCCATTGTTCTCGTGATTTATCTGGAATCCTGCATTTTTAAATCCCTACCCTTCGCTCCGGGATTTAAAAAAGCAGGATTCCAGATAAATCCCTTGAACTAGGGATGTATCCTCTTCAAAATTTCAGGACATTACATGCATACATAGGCCAGACATCTTTAGCCATACATTGTACACAGAGCTGCTTAGCTAAAACAATGCTATGAGTGAGCAACAATCAAATGCTTAGAATATATATATATATATACCAAAGGTATTGCTATTCAATAATGAAATGTAATATGCATGTCCGTCTGTACCATGTGCTGCTACATTGGACATTGTCAATGTGAATCGTGCTCAGTGGTGTCTGGTTATATGCTGGAAAAATGTCAAAAACTGATCAATTATACATATGGATCTGTTAGCTACTTTCAAAAATAATGATCCGTTACCATGTAGTGCTCAGATGTGGACACAAGAAATTGATCCATTTAAGTAGACAAGTTATGGACTATCAAAATGTTTAGAAAACCCATGAAAGAAAAGCTGATCCTCTTCAACACGGTTACAAATCTCAATAAAGAGCACGATAGCACAGGGTAAACAGCTGTCTCTGTAGATGTATGACTCGTAACTGGACTCATTTATTTGGTCAGCTTAAACATTGTCTTTCGGGATCTCTCGTCCTTGTCAGCTGACAAATGGAATATGTCGGCAAAAAAACCACATCTTTCATGCCACATGAATACTAAGTGCCCAAATTCTGGGGAAATACCTATTTATCTTGAAACAAGCACCTTCACAATATAAACGGACGATAATACTGAAGGGTGCATCCTTTACTTGATTGACGTCGAAAAGAACATAAAAAAACCCTTAACACAGCCATAATCTAAAAAGTTGCGGTCATCACCGTGGCAAAACTGCATGCACGGTGCGATCAACATTTACACCTCTTTGATCCCACGGGTATAGCCACCAAATGCACTACACAAACCCCAAGAGTATAGGGAGCTCTGTTCTCTGTTAGGTCATTCCTGGGTTTTAAATAGATGGTACACACAGCTGTGGTGAATTACCTCAGCTGCACAACACACAGCTGCGCTATGCACTTAAAGTCTTCTTTCCTCTGCATTCGCCCCCAGGAGATGACAAGGTGGCGCCAGCAGGTGAAGTGATGTATTCTTAACAGCAATCCATTCCTTTTTCTTCTTTTTCTTTTTGTATTCGTTTGCCGTTCCAGCTAATGCTATATAGATATAGTCCAGAGAGCACGTGTGCCAATATAGTTCATACAACATATACAACTCAACCGACAGCTGGCTACGGGATTTCTACATTTTACTGACGTTTTCGCTTAGGTGTTAAGCATGATTTGATTTCGGTTGATTGAAGTCAGGCCACTAGAATTAAATATGTTAAGTGTAAAATAGGGTTGAAAAGCATGGTTAAGAACAAATTACTATATACGTAGATTAGCAAGAGCGTTTTATTATAAACACAAAAAAGTTTTGTTTTGATTTGGTTTGGGTTTTTTTTCTTCTTCTTTCTGTGACCCGCCAGTCAAGTACAACAAAGCGGACCGTAATTTTATAAAAGTACAAACACTGTTTCCCTTTGCTTCCAAATTAAATAAACAACAAACCACTTAGGGTTTACCTGTAGTCTCATGTTTCCTGATTCAAGTGTTGAAGAATTAAGATACGCCTGAAGATAATGTTATAAATCTCACCGCATTAGCATTGTGTTGATTATTACAACGAGTCATCAACAGTGATTTTTTTAATAACTCATCCCTCAATCATGTACGCACTTTCTGGGCATGATTCACAGAGGTGGCTTTAACCTACATGACCTTAGTACTCTTATTACAAGAGTGAGGACCTAGACTGGTTGACCTTTATTCTGTAAAATCTAATTATGTCCGTTACGAACATAATTTTTCACCTTTGTTCTCGCATTTTGGATAGTTACATGTATCACAGGTGTTTGATGCTTATGAAATTTCGTCAAATTCTAATTTAGGCCCCATGTGGTTCATACATGCTGTATGCTTATTTGTTCACGATGATGTTGGAGAGTGCACTAATGAACATCCTAATAAAAAGCAAGCATATCTCAAACATGATCTGCGCTTTAAGAGTGATTAACCTACTCAGGCCGCATAATTTGTTTCTTCCCTATGTTGGGGTGATGTAAAATTTAACTTCTTTGGTACTTCTGCATTCAAAAATATATTTTTCGTGTAGAAGCATCTGACAATTTTTCATTGCTAAGATTTAAACTGAGAAAACAGCTTCCTCTGGTGTTCTTTAAGCGCTGGGCGATCGAAGTACCGGCATTTGAAATTAGCTCTTTTCGGCGTTTTTTTGCTGTATGTGTGCCCAGATTTATTCATAAAGCAGGCATTAAATGTAACGACACCTTGTGTGGGCTACCTACATGTACGACTCGGTGTCGAAAGTTTCCGTTAATTATCTTTCCTAGTCAAATAGAAGTGCTTAGGCCTATCGCATTCTGTGTCTGTTAACTTTTTCACATTTGCAATTTGAGTCGTATCAAACATTTGAGTACAATAAAAAAAGTGCCATTGGTTTTGAAGTGTTTTCATGGTCTGACATGATCATCCATCTCGTAAACACAAGATACGGTTATCAAGCCAGTCTGAAAATTCGTCACGGAAACGCTGTCATGACCTTAATGCCTTATATATTGTCCAAGTGGGTGTAATACGCGATCATCAAAGTATCAGTAGATTCGGCTACTGAGGTTCTGTGATCACTTGATGTAAGTGAATGCTCAGAACAACAATTTCTAACACTCAAGATCGTCATTGAAATTTCGCAGATCAATGCAAAATTATGATATTGACATCGTGTTCTCTTTCCGAATATAAGCTTCCTTACTTGCATGTTATTAAGTGCAAAATAATCATAGACGCCGTCATTTAGTTCGTGGCATGGTGTTTGGCCAAATTGGAGATCGATATTGATTTCAACATGGAAAAGTGCCCCCCATATATGTGCGATGGCTATTCATAGTGTACGTAATGCCGCCATTTGAAGCAGGAAAACGGTAAAGGTGAGCCATTACTTTAACAATTCACTGCAGATACCGTTCCTATCATCGTTTTATTATCGCCCCTTTGATAATGTCCATGATAGCATGTATTCAAAATCATTGAACTGCTGTTTTTAAATGTCTTGATTACCTTACAATCGGAATAAAATGTAGAAAGCTTTTGTATTCTCTTCTGTATCAGATGTAACATCATCTGATTAGACCCATGGCCTTTGTATACAAGAAACTCTCCCCGTTAATTGTTGGTTTGATAGAAAATTCTAATCGTATTGCATACAAAAGGACCTACTATATGGTGACACTCATCGTCTTTTGCATGCACGAATGCCTTGCATATGTAATATCATATTCTATAGCAATCCATTTTCCTTGACTACATTCCCTATCTTTGTAAATGGATGTCAATTGATGTTATATATAAATATTTGTAATATATATATATATATATATATATATATATATATATATATATATATATATATATATATATATATATAATATTAATAATAATAATAATAATAATAATAATAATAATAATAATAATAATAATAATAATAATAATAATAATAATAATAATAAACAATGTCCCGATGCAATAGCAGTGGTTCCGTGCTCCGTGAATTTTTTTGATATATTACAGGTTTCACCAGGCCACGACGTCGGAATGATGCACACAAAACGCCTAATTTGCACATGACGCCTGCTGCTGAAGCTGCTGATCTTCATAGCTTGCTAAAATGGTAGAGTTAATCATGTCTTCAAACCTGATGGGAACAATGATACGCCATATGTACAACGTTAATTCCAAAATAATTATATCTTTGCGGTAAATATTGACCGATTTATCTTTACAAAGAAAAAAACTTCCTGACATGTTTCCAAAAGGAACTGAATGCTGTTTCAGCATGGAATTATCGTTTCCTTTAGTATAAATACACTATTGTTGTTGGCGGAACAAACCCTAGGGACAATGTGAGATTGGGTTAGCCGGATAAACTGTGTGTGTGACGCATATTTATTATCCCTGCTTACCAGCGTGGGGATGCTGTAAACGATTTACTTTGGAGGGAAATACAACAATTGGCTTATGGTTGCTATGTGGTTAGTTTATTGCTGTGTAAGTCGCACTTTTAGTGACTCATCTTTTTCTCTTTATCTTTCTTCATCTAAATTGAACTAAATTAGTGTGTCTGCAAACGATGTTAAGTCTCATATGACCGTACAATTCCTCGCAACGGAGTCATAAAACAGGGAGAAACGGCTTTTCTGGGATATAAATTGCGTTGTGGTCTATTACATGTACGAAACAGTATTTCCGTTAAATGTATGCATCCAGTTGTCTTGATCCTATTATCTAATAAAAGTATATGTCGTCTGTCTGACAGGACCTATCATACTGACACGGTCAGATATCAGACATCTTTATGTCGAAACATGTCTGCTTGGTTGAATATCTACATTCATCACAACACCTATGCATGAGTACGAATCTCTGTATTAATCTTCTGCTGAAACCTCTACATTCATTATAGTACCTTTAAGTGCAGACTTCTCCATTTATCCTCGGCAAGCAAATCTTTTTACCACGCTATTTACACGTAGCAACAAATTTTTGCAACAATGCATTGTGGGGATTTTATTTTTATTTTGTCATCAAAGAATAGGATGCTGAACATTCAAATACGAGAAAAACTGTTTTCGTGAATTTAGCTTTTCTCTTTGTGAACCATTTATCACATTTTGCCCTTGCACCCAACATTAGTAGGGGAGTCTTATTTTAATGTGATATACCGAAATATAAAAACACATCAAAGTTGTTCTCGTAGGCCAAGTATTCTAATTAATAAATGTGAATCAAGGGCCATTATATCATCACAGGCATCATCTCGGGCAAGATGTTGTTTGCTTCCCATATATTACATAATGTAAGATGCACTAAAAATGAAATCTCCTGGTTTCAACAGGAGAGGCCTGTCATTGTAGCCTCATATATTTCAATAATTACATCATCAGGCATATATCCGTTACCATAAATAATATACTGAACCACGATACCAATAGCTAAATGTGTAATCACTGAAGGATCCACACCGAGTGTTAGTATTCGACATAAAGTCTTCAAAAGGTCGTTTCTCTGAGTTTCATAACGGCGAATTTCAGACACCGCGATATAGGTCATATGAAATCAATTTATCCTATACAAAGCTCTCCACATACATTACGTGTTTTTGTTTCCTTGCATTATGTGCTTTGTTTTTTACTTGTACTGTGCTTTTTTTATTTTCGATGAATTCATTTGAAATCTTCTTGGAAACAAACTCTGATTTCATCAGTGAAGATATGGCAAATATTTGGCACATTCAGAAGAATTCCCATTAAAAAACAGCGCAAAATTCTTATTCCTTTCTGCTGGCTTGGTAAATTCAGTAATATGGACATACTATGTACCTACCGCTACATGTCGCAACAATGGACGTCTGTGCACGCCACTTTTCAGAAAAAGGTGACTTTAGTCTTCTGTGTAGCTTGAGTAACGTGTGTACACTAGCTGATCCGGTAAGTTCCTTAATCTGACACTCTGAAAAATTAACAGGTGGTGCCTGATTATTGCAGACCGACAATAGCACCAAAAAAAGGATATTTACGGGTTTTACATCAATAGCAGAAGTTACAGTGGTTAACTGTCTGAAAAAAACATATTCACCAATTTTAGATAAATTGCAATTGTTACACTGGTTTTACCCGTCTTATTTTTATATTAACGGTTTAGGCCTTTTGCAATTGAAATCGATTTCGATTTGGTGAACTCTGTATTTTACAGTACATAAAATTGTGATCAATAAATGCAGGATAAAGCAACATAACACAAAGGCGTACTTTTGACCTTGCGGTTGCATACTCCCTTCTGTCTGCTCACTTCTGGATCTCACAATCGTATTATATCCCTGCCTCTTGTCTGGTGATCTTTGCAATCACCTCTGCGCAACAATTTGTTCTGTTGGGGATGTCATTTATCATTCAGATCCTTGTTATATTGCTAATAAGTGTCACTTTAGTTAGCCACAAGAGGCATCGAACATGAAAGTCTCCAAATGTTTATCTATGCCCTGTAGTTGAATCAAATAAACTGAATTACATTACGCATTATCCGTCTATAATTTTCCAGTTTTTATCTTGGAATCTGGCTCGGTTAGTCTGTCTTATCTTCTTTTGGTCTCTACAATGTGTCTTTCAGTTTGCCCATGTTGATGTAATCTAAATTAACGTAACGAATCCAGATTCATAGTTTTGTGAAAAAAAACATTCACTCAAACACCAGAATGCCTACAGGTCCCATAAATGAGACCATGGAAATGGTCCCGTCAGCAGCTATATTCGTCGCAATTTGGGCGCATTGCACCCAGGGAACAAAGATGAAAGCTGTGTGTCGAATGTCGATTTTGAGTCGTCTATCTTTCCTTGTGCCGCCTCATCAGACCTTAAATTGTGTCTTCCAACATCATCTAAGCAAACTTGTATTCGTCATTCGACTCCTTTTACGAATTTGAACGTCGACGCATTACTTAATCCTTAAATTCCGTCACTTATAGATACCATGCTGCGCCAAATTTGTATTATTTTAGCAAAAGATAAAGGTTCTTTCTGTCGTGTATTTGACGACTTGCTTCTATCGCTTGTTGTTACTTTAGTGGTTTTAAGGTAATCCTCTATTTCGGTACTTTTATCTTAATATCTTTGACTCTGATGCTTACCCGTCTTCGTTTGTGCTTTAGGTCTCATAGCTTCTTTTATATTTTGATTGCATTGTGCTGTAATCTGTATGATATTGTCTTTCAGTGAATATACCATGCATATAGTGCTCTCTATCAATATTTCAATATATCCAGATATCATTTTCAACGCTACGCCCCTATGTAAGCATGCATTTGTGTTGATGTCAACATAAGAGACACCTTGGTTATAATCTGATCTATTTAATAGAATAAACTATCCTATCCCTCTTTGTTATATACCTTGTTTTATCCCCTGTCGGAATTGTTTGCTTCTTTTTTTTCAGAGTCAGATGTTTACATGAACTGAAAATAATTATGTAATGTGAATTATCGAATTGTTAAAAGTCAAATGGCATATATTCAAAAAAGTGATTATAAAATGACAGTTCCAATGTTGATTGTAGCCAGAAATATTACGGAATCTCAGGTATCAAAACTGGCCGCAGAAACATGGTCATTAAAGATGTGAAGAGTCTGTTTGCATTCAATGTTTACTGAAAGGTCGAAATATCAACTAATACAACACGGAGGATAACCTGTGCTTTATTTGAATGTTCTCTTAACGAGCAAAAGGGTCAATGAGCTCAGAGGCCACTGAAACACAAAGCTTGTTTTTATAACTTGGCAATATGTACAGGGGTGTCTCAGTTAAAAGGATTCTTATGGCAAATGCTCAGTTTGGGTGGTACACACTATCCATACTCCGTCAACATAATCTGGCGGGAAAAAGAAGACAATTAAATAAAGTTAAGACACCTGGGGCATTTTTGTGTAACTACTAATAACTGCGGTTCATAGACTGAAGTATTAATGCAAACGTGTATAAAGTGTATATTGTTGCAAAGGAAAGGATCAAAAATGTCAAATATGAAAATATTTATAACTTTATGACCAACCTGTTGCACAGACATTGAACCCATTGATAATCATGTCAAATGTGCAACCCGTAAACAAATGTGGATGTAACATTTTTATTACGTTTATTAAAATAACCAACTTTTCACAGAAAGAATGAACGCTGGTGGGACCTAAACGATGTGTCAGGGATTTGTGTGTCTTGGTTAAGATTTCCAAAAATATGACTATCAAGGGAATCTGAATGATAAATGACATCCCCATCCAAACATATGAACATCAAAATGAAAAAAGCTCAAAATACGGAAACTGAATTTCAATTTTGCAAAACTTCAAAACAAAATGGACGAAACAAAATCCATGATGCCCTCTTTGAGATATACAGGCAGCATAAATTCTGTGCATAAGATAAACAATTTGTCGGGACATGTACACATTTATTTCCATATTTGTACAGGGGTCTGACATTTAACATGTTTGCCTCAAATGCTTAATGTTTCTTTACCAACTAGATATAGGTGGGTAGTAGTTACCCAAAAACGCCCTAGGTGTCTTACCTGTCCCTAATAATCTAAACACGCTTCTGAATTATCTGCTTTTTTGGCACATATGCACCGACCACCAGCCGAACGAAATGCCAACCTACGTTTCCTTGCAATAAGCCTCAGAAAATGGACATGTATATGGAGCGATGTTTTCTTGTTATTTATATGGAATAGTGAAGAAATAAAAATAGATATGTAAAGTGATTTTAATGGCATTTATATAGTATTTTGAACATGTAAATCATCATTTATCAGTTTTACCACTACCAACATCAAACTCCGTCACTGCTTCGGGGCATTGATGAAGAAAAGAGACCTTTGTTGACGTAAAATGGAACAATTAAGTATTTCGGGTGAGGGGATCAAACCTGGAGAACCTACTCCTTATTGATATGCCTCAGATGGACCACCACTTGATGCGCTGTCCAATACTATCCTTCTTTTGCTGTGAAGTATTTGACAATAATGTCAGCCGTCGTAACAAATATTTAATGAGAAAAAATGCTGGCATTAAGATGACAGACCATCATGCAGTGTACGACATTGCATCATATGATCTGTCTTGATATTTTAAATCTTGACCTCTGTTACACCTGGCGACTTCAAGAGTCGCTTGATATGGCTATCTTTATTAATAATATGGAATATAGATAAACCCAAAACGGATCGATCATCTAGATGTGTATTATGTTAATAATAATGTCTTCAAAAATAGGTCTACAATAGTATATAACCGCATACAATAGCATGTAAACGCATGTGGTTTTTATGTTTTGACCACAGGACAACTGGGTCCCAAAACAACAGCCTTAGGCACCTAGCACCTACCCGAAAATGCATATGTATGCACTAGATGAAACCCCTATTCTTCAGAAGAATAGGTTGACGGAAGTAGGCAAGTGTTAATGACATGATGATCATGCACCGATGAAATGATCAAGTACAGAGATATGATTAAGAAACTCCTGCTTGCATGTTTAATTGAGCTGACAAAGCTTCTAACTTACATAAACAAGTGTTAATACCAGAAAACGTTAAAAAATGGAATGTAAAAATACACAGTCAGTTTATGCTGACTGCTTCTGATGTTCACTTCAATGAAGAAGGCAATTGTTGCAGATGTTTGCTCTGTTGTACCTTACCATGGTAACGAACAGAGAAAACCACTCACGATCCTGGTCTGACATTTTATGCATCCAGCAAAAAGTCTGCACGTGGTTGTCGATGCTAATAAGACAGGCTGGTACCTTAGAGTCTCTGTGTGTCCAGCCATTGCATATCTATGTTGTGTTTGTTTTGATGCAACGCATAGCACGTCTGCAGTGTGTCCATATATACGCACAGTCCTGCTGCATACACCAGACGCGTGCGCCAGTTGACATCAGTCGTAGGGTGTAATGTGTGCCAGTTTGTTGCTCAACAGCATCTTAAACTGCATTGCATATATGCGTATCTTCATATCATACACGTTTCTCTGGTAGGTGATTGCCATATTATTTTTATTTTGCCTGGTTAAACCCTGTATTGTAGTATTGATTGTCAGGTGCTAACCGGAAGGGTTTAATACATTGATTGCCTATGTAATGGCATGTGGGTTGATTCAGTCTGATGGGAACGACTCTTTTTGTCATCCATTGCCATGCAGAAGCAAACTGTTCCATGACAATTTGATCAGTGAACAGAAGTGGTGCATTACGTTATATAGTACCAAGCATCTGAGACTGATGAAGCATTGGCCTGTGTGTGTCCTTACTGTGGCTTTTGCAACACAGAACGGTTTTGTAACTCTTCCGTACGTTAAATAAGATCAACCTTATTGAAAGAGGGTTTAAACGCGGTCAGCTAAACGCTTATCGTCCCAAAGGGCCCACTTGCAAGCGACCAACCGTTCACGCACGTGCGTGAAATGACCGGTTATGAGTACATTTCTTACAGCGGCCACTAGTGAATCAGGAGACTTACAGCGCCAGTCATCACCGCTTACATAATCAGGCACCGGTAACCCAAACATGCCCCGCTAAGCCTTAAGCAGTTAAGTGGTAACTGCTTGGGAAAAGCCGATTGCAAAGATATTCAACTCCCTTGGATCGGCCGAGGTGTGAACCCCGTACCCCTCAAACAAAAGAGAGGACCGTACCCGTTCGGCCACTGCAACTCTAGAAATGATTCTTTCTTTGCAGGTTGGTCCAGATATAGGCACGATGAGTTTCGTAAAATGTTAGCTTGACCAAACATATGATATGAAGCGCGTTTGCTATATTGCAATCCAGACACTAAGCGTCACTTTTATGAATAATTCCCATCTGTCACGCCGTGAGACACCAGTTTATAAATAAGTGAAACTTAACCCAGAAAAAGGCTCCCACGATGAGACTAGGTGAATATCTGGAACATTGAAGTTATCCGACTGGTATGTTAAATTATCTCATGTATATCATCTTGACCTTCATATAAGCAGCATTTGTTGGTCAAAAGCATCAGGTTATGTGCAGAACTGGTGGCCGTCCTATAGTGTTTAGAAGTGTCGAGCTTCCAGTGAAGAGGATCATTGTCGTGTATTTGATATCTGGCATCCGATGGCGTCCTCATTGTTGCACCTTAAACTTGGATTGCGGTATTAGGTTTGCCTGAAGATTCATATGCTTCAATGTTTTATTGTGAACGTCATGTTTATGTCAAAGACTGTTTTAACGGCTACAGTTTGAGTCAAAATGTAATTGATTATATAAAATCTGCGTTACTGTTCAAATGTACAATCAGGTAGTTTTGGAAATATTCTGCGGTTCCCCATGCTCTCCCTCCAATACAGAATCATGCACACATACCACAAGGGAATCCAGTGAATAATGTATGGCTTCATTTTGTGCCGTACTGTGGAAAAATCACCGTGCTGTTGCGGCGGCTTTCATCCCTTTACCCTTTCTTGGTCAGACTACACTAGATTCAATAGCTTTCCTAGGCGCGATTTGAGCACAATGCGGCCAACTCGCGCCGAGGCAAGCTATTAACCCGGTACCTACCATTATAATTTGTCTAAAAATCTCGCCAAAAAGTCATTTATAGACAGTAAAATACAAACTAAAACATTGAAGCAGATGACAAATTGCATCCACGTGTTTTTAGGCGTTTTGAGTGGGGAAGCGTTAAGACAATATCCGGGATATACTAACATCGATTGTAGAGTTTTCTGTTTGTTTTTGGTTCGTTTTTTCCGTTTGGATTGTCTTCATTCTTATTCTGGCCGATAGTTAGTTGTTGCCTCCTGTTACCTTGCTGGTGTTGCTTGTGTACAATTGCATATTACCGTGTTGCAAATTTTATTTTAGTGGATGAATATGATTATTGATCATGCTTTGATGAGGTGTTACAAAGCTGTTTTTAAAGCTAATACAATGTAGCTCATATTTCTTATTAATTGATTAATGCCTCTGTGCATTTGTCAAATGAAATTGGAGCTTACCTGGATCCAAACGCTACACGTATTCTGATGCTTGAAACAATCAAACTATATACGCAGGTTCCTTCAAATCCAAAATAGAGCCTTTGTTCAAAATTATTGAATCTTATACGGGTGAAAGTTATGTCCATTTGTGTGTCGGCATCAGTAGTGCTCAAGACTGGGGAAAAAGGTTCCATGCACCGACAATTCTTCCACAGCTCCCTGTATCCAGTCTAATCTCACATATGATTATGTCTGGGTCCGAACCAAGGCGTTTTGTTTGTCCAAGAATTCTTATTTCTGTCCTTCTTTTTCTTCATCTTTACCACTGAATTTTTCCGGAGTTTTTACTCGGACACTGTTATACCAAAACCCACCAAACTTCCCTTGGGGACTAACCTACCAGTGAAATTGTGCATATCGCTTGGAACAGCCATGATGTTTATTTTTATGCGAATTAGGGGCACTTGAAATTTTAAAAGCTCCAGAACTTCCAAACTATTGCAGATGGATACAAAACTTCAATGTACATGTATAGGATTGTGTCACCTGCCAATATAAGGGACAGTAAATGAAATTTGTAGAATTTTAAATTATGCTAATGAGGAGGATTGAAAAAAATAAAAGTTGAATATATCGAAAACCATTATAGAAAGAGGTGTTATTCCGATTTCAATTTTGAGGTTTGTGGCAAAGCTGCATCCAATGACCCATGAATCAAAGTTGTAGAATTTTAATTAATGCAAATTAGGTGAATATGCATACTTTAAATCTTTAATAGTTTCATAAATATAGCAGACAGAGATGCCATTCTAACTTTAATATTCTAAGTTTGTGGCAATGCCGTACCCTGTGAACGGTGAACCAAACTTGCAATTTATGCAAACTAGGTGAATACGCAAAACTTAAATCTTGAATGGCTTCAATACTTTTATAGACAGTGGTGCAATTCCAACTTCAATTCAAAGGTTTGTGACGAAATGAAACGAAATTGTACAATTTTAATCAATGCATATTAGGTGATAACACATAAATTAAAATCTTGATTAACTTCAAAAGTATTATACATAGAGGTGGCATTCTAACTTCAATTTGCAGATTTGTGACAAAGCCGCATCTACCGAACCATGAACAAAAGCTATAGTATTTTAATTTATGCATATTAGATGAATGTGGGTTTGTTAAAGGCGTATCCAATGAACCATGAACTAAATTTGTATGATTTTAATCAATGCAAATTATGTGAAATTTGAATCATAAATAGCTTCAAAATTATTATAGATAGAGGTGGCATTCAAATTCCAATTGGAAGGTTGGTGACATAGGTGTGTCCTATGAACCAAAATTGTACAATTTTAAGTTATTAAAATTAGGTTATAACACAAAATTTAAATCTTGAATAACTTCAAAAGTATCACACATAGAGGTGGCATTCTAACTTCAATTTTTAGATTTGTGACATAGCTGCATCTGATCAGCCATGAACCAAAGTTGTAGAATTTTAAATTATGCAAATTAGGTGATTACACAAACTTAAATATTTAATAGTTTCAAACTATTATAGATAGAGGTGCAATTTCAACTTCTATTTATACGTTTGTGACATAGGTGTATCCAATGAAGGATGAAACTTTAATTTATGCAAATAAAGCGAATACAAAAAATATAAACCTTGAATAATCTCAAAACTATCATACATACAAGTACCATTCTAACTTCAGTTTGTATGTTTGTGATGTAACCGCATCCAATGAACTATGAAACAAAGTTGTAGGCTTTGAATTTATGGGAATGAGGCAAATACACAAAAATAAAATCTTGTATAGCTACAAAACTATCAAAGATAGTGGTGTCATTCAAACTTCACTTTATAAGTTTGGGACATGGCCACATTCAATGCACCAAGATCCAAAGTTCTTTTAATGTATGAAAGTTAGGCTAATACACAAAATTTAGGTTATGTTGAAACACGCCGACGAAAGCAACCCGTTTCAAGAAAATGTTTTCATCATCCAAGCTTTATTCTGCAAAGCCGAGATACATGCTAAACACTAAATTGTTTGTTTCTATTAAGACCTGCCTCACGGACTTAGACAATCAAGTATTGTCATAACGGTTGTCAATAAGATCGACAAGAACTTTGAGACAGTGTCTGGAACAAAACGAAACACATCAATGCGCGAAGGGGAATCTGGTAACTTCAAAAGTCGCAACTATCAATAAAGCTCCCATTTCTTAAAATACAACCGTGCAAGATGTTCTACATGCGCCAATCGATTGCCAATATACGGAGATATTTTTTGCAATACAGGTATGACAGAGAGACACAATGTATGTGTACTTATGTTGGTTTGGACCGCTTAAATGTACAGGGTATACATGGTATAAGTGTACGGCTGGGTCGTGTGTATTCATAGCTGAAGTGAATTTTTTACCGATGATACCAAGTAGCGTCCAAAAAAGAACACAAAAACGGAAGATTATTAATTTATTCTTATCTTCGAGTTCTTCTTATTTGTAATACATTAGTTTTGTTCCCATTGGGAAATGTCATAAAATATTCACTGTGCACCTCTTCCAGCGATCAAAGATCACGATCACTCATTGGCAAATAATGATATAACCTACCTTGTGGATATAATTGGCAAGGCTTATTAATGCACTAAACGATGCACGGGAACGCAGTCTGACTTGTCCATTTGAACGATACATTATCTTGTTTTCAGCTGTCGTCCAACATAAATTACCTGTCTAGTAAACACATACAGTGAAACAGAGCCTAATCTTTGCATATGCTGCTGCCAGAGTCAAACCCTATATTCATAACTTGCCAGATATGTGTAAGTGTGTTAAGAAAGTTGCGCGATTTCATAAGATACATAATGGCACACTCATTCTACACTTAAAAATACACTTCTATTTTTCAAAAAATAATAACGTATTACCATGTCCCTTTAAACGGGCCAAAACCGGCTAGTGGTCACATGTAATCTGTTCCAACGTTTTATGCTAATTTGAACAGTACTAAAAAATAATTTGAATGGTAACTTTCGAGACAATTATCAAGGCAATAGTGTGCCTGGTCAATGGCTTTTCTTGGCGTGCTTTTGGCGTGGAGTGCCTAACCCACGCCACCAAAGGCCACTGACTCAGTCTTACTTCAAGCGGAAAGGGTTAGAACTTGTTTTCCCCGGTACTTCTCGACACCAATATTTACAGTGTCAGTTTTAAAGTGCCTACATTCAGATAAATCCGTGCATATTAAAGCGTCCATGTTTTAAAGTTATTTGCCTTTTTAACTTGAATGAGTTCCATTTTCAAAAATTATAATAGTGTTGGTTGTACAGACATAATATACTTTGATCAACTGTGAATTGTGGAGTTCATATTAAATATGAACTCAATTTTAAACTCGAATATGTGTCTTAGATTGGTATAATGTAATAAACTGTACAAGAATAAACAGTGTTGTAATAAGAAAAAACGTAGTTCACAATTACGTATGCTGAGTTTGTACCAGGTTATAACTGGCTGCAACACATAACGCTCCTCAATTTTTATTACAGTGTTCCCTCTTGACCTTAACAGCACTAACGTACCTATTTTTTTCTTATTTAGTAGGAATTAAAAGATAATACAATTGAGGTGACCAAACTTATATTTCTTAATGTGTATATAACACTTTCCACACTGCACACAAAAATTCAATGCGATATTTTGTGGTTCCATATAGTGACCAAATACAGTATTTTTTTCTGTGTTTTAACATTTTTACTCAAACTTTTTTTTTGCGAGTTGATTACAAAAGTGTTTTTAAGGGCACTTACAAAACTAGTGCACAATGGTGTCATTTGAAGTTTTCCATGTATTTTCATTTTTCATTTTCTGAAATTCACGTTTTATGTTACCAAGATATGCTGGCGATAATTCAATGTAGAATTTTAAATTGAAATGTCTGTAATTTAGTTTCTGTTGTAGTTTTGAAAGCTAGTGTAAAATATCTTTGCACTGATAATTAAGAATAAAGAGATCAAAAAATGTGTTAGTATATTTTCATGCAAATTGGCTCAACTAAACCTCTGTGTTTGACGAATAACTGATATATGTCTTTACATGTTAAGGTTGAAGAACTGAAGGCGGCACCTTTGGATAACCTGTAATCACTTTTTCATATTTTGGATAGTTTGATACTTAAACTACATGGTCCCAAAAATCACATGTGTGAACATACAATTTACATGAGAAAATTGATCTCAAAACTTTTATTTACACTGAAAAGTTTAAGCAGTGCTGAGCACATGGGGTTTGTTTGCATGGGCATGATAATGGTTGTTTGCACAGTCATTAATCCATGACCCTTGGAAACCAATTGAGCCATTGACAAAGGTCACTCATAGGGAACAGAAAACTATTAGCCGTGGAGAGAAGAATGGGTCAGACTTATCACTACCATTCTCCTGATTACTCTGGAATTCTCTTGATGTAAAAACAAATTAGCTCAATCCACTTACTGGGCCCCACATATGAAAAGCCGGATGTGAACTCACACCCAAACAAGCCAAGTGTGATGTTCCCAGGTTACAAAAATCAAGATTTAAGCCACAAAGTGTGTGTGGTTTTTTTTTTTAATAACAACATCACAGAGGTAAGGCAAGTTTATTTCACACAATAATTAAAACATAGGGCTGAAGAAATGAGTATTTACTGCCATAAATGCGTAAGAATTGGCAAGTTTTTCTTTCAATGCGATTTTCTAGGAACTGTTTTTTGCTCAACTTCTGCACTTTTTATCTCGCTTCACAAACGAACGAATTGCCTTATCACATTCAAATCAACAGACTTCAAAAAAAAAAATATCATATACAGGAGCGGTTCCGTGGATTTTTTTGTTTTTTCTGACAACCCCTTCCATGACTTTTGGAGCAATTTGTAGAAAGTAAATGAACAATCTGTCAGGACTAAATTAAAAATCCTTTACATTTTTATTTATGCTATATCAGGACTCACCATTGAATTTGACCCTGGACATGGATATACATTTTAAATTTCTTCTGATTTCAACTTTAAAAATATGTGCAAATTTCGTGCCAAAAATATGAAAACCCTACTAAGTCAGAAAGAATAATATAAAATATCAACATTTTCCTATCCTGCCCCAAAAAAACCCTATGGATACAAATCTATGGACATGTAGTAATCAGAAAATATATAGGTTTAATATACTTTTGAAAAAATTAAATTTGTAATATCGATCCAAAGTTGCCACTCTCACTGCGCACTAGCTTCACTGCTTCCACCTTAAGTCTTCGATGGAGAAGTGTTTAGCTGGTATAAAAACTTTTAATGATGAATTTGTCACATATAAACATTGTGTTGACCTCGCAAAAGACTCTTCCCATTAAATGGTATTACTAAGTGCACGTGCAAATATTAAAAAACTTTGGTTTGAAATTCAATGCTGTATGTATCTGTTCAAGAGTCATAAAATCCCGTCATAAAGACCCCATTTTCATTAACAAAATCGTTAATAAATATAATGCCTTTTTAATATTATATGGCTGTATATTTATTTTACTATTAGAACTTTTTTCTATTATGGCGATCTCTCTCGTTTTCCAGATACTAAGACCCCTGCATCAATTTCAGTTTCTCTTCCAAGTTCCCCTCACACATGACGTTCTCGTCTGAAACAAATTTGATGCATAGGGTTGTAAAAATGCATGTTCACCATTTTGAAGGGGTGTTGCATAGTTGTCTTCCAGCATTGCTTTTTTAGCTGACTTGTTAGTCATCTGAACTTGTGTGGTGGGTCTCCGCGTATCGTCCATATTGCGTCCGGCATCCACGATTCACATTTTCAACTTCTCCAAAATCACTGGATAGATTCACTCCAAACTTTGTGGGAGTGTACCTTGTATTAGGCTCTGCCAAGTGTGTTCAAATTGTCTTGCTTCAGCGATTTTTATTTTTTATGATTTTTTTGTTCACTTTTTGGTCAAATCTTAATAAATCTTCTCTAAAACCGCTTAAACAATTGCTCCAAAATTGCATAGGGTCACTGCTGGGGACGCATAGACTTTAATTTGTTCAAGAGATGGGGCTGCGATTTTTTTCAATGAATTTGGCGTGTTTTTTAGTAATTTCGACTTCTCCTCCGAATCTTTCAGGCGCATTCACTCCAAACGTGGTGGCATTGTTCTTGTGTGGCTCTCCACCAAATGTATTTTGTATTATTTTTTTTGGGGGGGGGGGGGGGCAAATCTGAAAAACAAAAACAATAATCCTGTTCGAAACCGCTCACCCATTTGCTTCCAAATCACACTGGGACACTCCTAGTTCTTGATTTGTTGACCAGGTGGCTCTGCAATTTTTTTTACAATTAGTTTTGAATTTTTGTTTGTTTGTTTTTTTGGGGGGGTGCTTGTTTGTTAGTCGATCGTTTTCTTGTTTTTTTTAAATTTTGGGGGGTGTTTTTGGTTTTTTGGTTTGTTTGTTTGTTTGTTTGTTTGTTTGTTTTTTGGGTTTTTTTGTTGGTTTTTTTTCTTTGTTTTCTTTTTTTTATCCTTGCTTTCAAGGACCAGGATGTGTGTCCACTTTTGCGTCCACGCTAAAACAACGAATATAAACAGCCTTGGGCTAGACGGTTGCCAGGCGGCTTTGGATATTGAAGAAATGGTGAAAATTAGGAGTTAAAAACAGGCCTTGGACTGATCATTGTATGACAAATATGGGCTTCAATAGCGGTGTTATGGCTCAGATTTTATCTATTTGTGAATTTGTTTGCCGTTTTAACTATATTCACGAAATTTTGTGTGGCATGAGTGTGCTAGACTGCTGACCTGATTTCGATACATGAACCACGTGCACAACAACATGATCAAAGTCAAATAGCTCAATCAGCACCATCAACCTCCGGGGGGACTTCCATGTAGGATTGTCCTAGGTATGTGTCGCAGGAAAAGCCCTGTTTTCATTACTCCCATGATTAGAAAAGAACAAAGCCCCCCTAAATGTACACAGCCGGATTAGGATTGGGGTAAAAATTAGGATGCACCAATGCAGCAATCCTTTCGACACATTACAGGGTTAAGAAAGGGTAGCTTTTTACATCTGGTGTAGGATTAAGAGAGGGTATTGTATAAAAATATCCGAAGCACACACCCACCCTGATGTTGAGTATGCCCCCAACAATAGCTGGAGAAGTATCTCCGCAGTTTTGATTCAAGGACTCTGCTTAATTTATTCACGACAGGTGCTGCACCGTGGCAATAGCAACTGTTTTTTTCAGGGCGGACACAGACATATATGTAAATGAAATGTTGAATCCCAGAATACAACTGTACCAGTGTGTGTGTGTGTGTGTTTGTGTGTGTGTGTGTGTGTGTGTGTGTGTGTGTGTGTGTGTTTTGACATTTTGTGCACGTTCGTGTAGGCACTGTAGCCCAGGATCAAGCGTGGTGATGAAAGGTCACGTGGCATCGATATTGTGGCACTAATTCTATAACAGGCTAATGTATCATTGTATTTTATAAGCCTGTACCAAAATGTAACAAAATTCATACATGTAGGAATGTCCCAGACCTGATTTCAACTTTGCTGTGATGTGTGCAGATCGACACTGCCATTGGCATTTTCAGCTTCACGCCACCACACACGCATTTTTTATTTACCAGACTTTGTTTATGCGTGATCATTTCGTTGCAATAAGACAGGGGGTCACAGTAAATATTTGAAACCATAAGTCCGGCCAAAGCTGCAACTTTGCCGGACCGACACTGTGCACACTTGTTTATTTAACGTTTCGATGTATCATGGTCAGTGATGTCCAGATTTCGCGATCGTGGAATCGCGTCCGCATGGGGTTTTCCCTCTGTTGATGGAATTCCGTCACAAAATTCCGAATAAAACTGTGGTCGGGTTTGTTTGTTTGTTTGTTTTTTTTTGAATCGTGTAAATTTGCGGTGAAAAATATCGGGATGGTAGCCCAGGGTTTCACATTATGGGGATCGAGTGTTGGGCCTTCAGATATTTAACGAGCAGTTCTACCATGTTGTAATGTGTGGTTGGTAATTCCGCTTACGAAAGTGCGTGTATTTTACAACATGTCACATTGGAATAGCATTGGGTAAAGTAGGCAGAGAGTGTTGCTTGTGGTGCAAGAAAGTGGAAGATGCTGGAGTATGTTTTGCGTCGTATGCTAAAAGGCAATCGTGTATGGCGGGAATGGATAAAAGCCTTGCATGAACACGGTGACACTGATCCATCACAGACAGAATATGAGGGTCAGGCAGCAAAACACAGCTCTACCAGGGACATAACTTACGGTGGGACATTCTTCAATTACTTAAAGTGAGTGAACTTAGATAACATAAACTTTGTCTTCGGTGATATGCTGAATGAGTTAGCTTGGATGTCTTGACGCAAAGTGTGATGACAAATCTCAATCCCAAAACAGGGACTAGGGTGCATGTTTGGTGTGGAGGATTTCATTTCATTTCTCATGATTTTGATAAGATACCCTGCCTGCATTTAGCTAAGGTATGGGCAGTTCTGCCAGTTGGTGGGCTGAGGTTTTAGGAGGAAGGGGGTTAAAATTGAAAAATGATGTCTTTTTTTTTTTTTTTGGTAACAAAATGATTGTCTTTTTTTTTCATGAAAAATATGCTTCAGAGGGCACGATTTTAAGGGATTAATATCATTACTGTTCCAGGGCACATAGCTAGCCTAGGGACCAGACCTTGACGGTTGTCACCCTTGTGTTGAAGGGGAAAGGGGGATATAACTCTGAAAAAACAGTTGATTCAGGCATGGAAGAATAAACTAGTTTATAATCCTGCCCAAATTTTCTTTTAGCAATAAAAAACATAGAAAAAGCCTTGATAAGGTGCTATGAACTCCAGATTTTTTGGCAGATTCATGGGTGTATTACAACACATTCTAATAATAGAAAAGTTTGGATTACCAGTTTCTGTAATTTCAAAGACTGCATCGATTAATGTGATTTCATGTGAATAAATCTGCACGGATTCATGAGTGTCATTATAATATGTACTATTTCTCTCTCCTCTTTTCTTTCTTCACGTATTAATTATGTGTGTTGTACTTTTTCAGATAGTTACTACCACCTTCACATCGGAGCATGCACTGTCAATGTGTTTGGCCCCATTCCTTAATAACTTTGCCAGCCGACTGAGCCAAGATAAGGGTGAACTTTCTGAGCTACCTCTGGCTAGGACTACAGCAACATACATAAACACACATGGCGTGGCATAGGCATTGAACAGTGAGCGAGTGAAGAAGTAAAAAAACTCTACCCATGCTGACAATGTAAAAACCCAGCAGAAATCCCAGCACAAGGAACATGACAAAGTCACACAAAAAAGCATCTGTTATTTCCAGCCAAGGACAACAAAGTAAAAGAAAACTTAAACAAAGCACTTTATCTTTCGAGAGATTAAAGCCCAACCAAAACACTGGCAGTGTCTAAACAGCACAAACTTTAATCAAAACTGTCCTCACTTACTGCACAATAAAAGGTGCTAGCTTGAGCTGTGGTAATTATGACTGTGTACATGAACATCAGTTCAACACAGAATAGTGTTAGTATTTTAAAATGTTCACCATTGAGTGTGTAGCCCTGAGTAGTTGAACGGTATCAAGTACCATTTAGATTTTGCTGAAACCTGATGGAAATTTTCCCTGTGGAAGGGGGGATGTCAAAGGAAGCTTTGCACCATGTGGCATCGATCACTCCAGCTTGTTCGTGAATTTTCAGCTAAGCACCGGACTGTTATAGTCCTCTTGCTATTTTTTTTAATCGCTCTCCAGTTTCATGATTACATGGTATGTCTAGGAAACCTACTTTCTTACACATTCAGAAAAATACAGTAGTAGGGTAAAAAAAAAAACATACAGAAGCAAAGTTGGAAAAAAAGTGCTAGGGTGATACGCTATCTGTACTGAATCCGTCTGTTTTAGGATAAACTTTTGAAAGTATACCATGCAATAACTGTTATGTAGCACCAAGATGTGCACTGATTCACGTCAAATGAATACAGTGGATACACCCTATTAAAGGACTGAAAATATAGTATTAAATAGGTTAAATAAGAGTTACAATTTAATAAAGAAATTACTGACACACAGAAAACGTTGTTATAAATTGGCGTTCTCAATGAAGAAATCGTCTCTTTTGGAGGTGGGTTTAATTGGAGATTCGACTGCATTGTATACTTTTCGATAATATGCCGTACTACCCAATTAAAGGTCCTATTGATGGAATGGGAACCACAAATTAGAAAGTTGATGTTTAGGTTCGTTAGAAATGATATACGAAAGCCATGATGTTTAATTTCATTTTCAAATAGTGCTTTTTAGCTCCAAAAGTGCGTCACATTTGCGACAGGAATTTTCTCCGATCATAGGCCGATGTGGGACAGCGTACTGACGTCACAAACGCAACCCGCTGGCCGTGGTGTATGTGTTATAATCCAGAGTGCCTTCAGTTTGCCAAGAGTAATGGCAAATACAACAGAGCATAGTGATTTTGGAGAGTTTATGGACCTGGTCTGATGACGATGAAAAAAAAATTCATAAGAAAAGCTGAAGCAGCAGAGGAAAAGATCATTCAGCCTTACACACATGAGGGGACGCCCACAACCCTACCGTTTCTAGTACTGCAGGGAGTGCAGCCGTGGTACAGCCAGACGATCCCAACTTGCCGTCTGGGCAATGATAATTCGTTCCAAAGGGGATATTTCCAATCAAAAATTACAATATTCAATTTAACAAGAACAAGCATGAATGCAATAAATTGGAATTTGCGTCAGGATGGGCCAGGTCTCGTACTAGTGTTTCAAATGCTAGCATTCACGGAAACAGCTACGGCCTACGCCTACGGTATATAAAAGTCTAAACAAACAGTTAATTTTCCCTTCCCATATATGTGCTCTATGTATCATTGAATATAGGCTTGCATTTATGAATATAGCTTTCAATATCACTATAACTCCCACCCGGCAGTGACCTCGCGACCCTTGGAGGGCAGTAATTTACGTTTCTGTATACAATGTCATCAGTACACGTGTTTATGATATCCCTTATTTCAGATCGTATCCATTATGTAACATGGCAAATATTTTCCTGTGACTGACTTATTTTCTGCTTCCATATTAACGACAAAGGTACAATGAGTTGGAATTTTGTACACCCGATTATTAGGAGCTGGCCGTAGATTGTCACAAACACTGGCGCATGACTAAAAAAGATAAAAGGCCAGCCGCCCAGTGGTCTTGGTAGCTGCGTAGGTGAGGCGTGAATGTGGTAGCTATCCAAACAAATGCTGTTATAGACTGTTCAGCCCAAGACTTGGCTATGGAACAAGATCAGTCCTTGTTTGTTCATGTTTTCCACTCATTTTTTTCCCATCAATTGAATCAAAATGGTTAAACACACTAAAGTTTTGTTACAATGTTACATTGTAACAACAGTCTAGACCGGTGTTGTCACTGTGACATTCAATTGATAATTATGTGATACATTGTAACAGTCGTTGAATTACTAGACCTATAGTTTGCTGTAATGCAAGCTTTGAAATCAGAATTATAGTGAAGATTAATTTGTAAATACTGGAAAAAACAATGAATCACTGTTCCTGGTTTTATGAGTAATGTATTTTGGCCAGTTCCACGATTCCTTCCATTGGCCAGCGATGGGACCGTATTTGGCAACAGCAGCAGCTTTTTTTCCTCGCTAAACCTATCCTAAACACCGTTATATTTGACAAATTAAAGTCACTTTCCACAAAGTGTTCGCTGCATTGCTTAGATCAGTTCCCAGGGATTTGCCACTTGTCCCTGTAAATGTTGACTGTGCAGGTCCACGCTCTCCGTAACTTCAGGTTGTAGTAATGAACTTTATTTCTTTAACGAGGATTGGGCAATAGCCATTGGCTAATACAGGGCCCTTTCCTCAAGTACATACAATACCATTAAATACAATAGAACAACAGTAATCCACAATGGAAAAGGAAAAAAATAAAGATATATAAAAAAAATGAAAATATTTCGCAATATATAATAAAACAAAAGAACATGACAATATGATGTAATAGAGCAGGCGCATATAGATGGTTTAAACTATGTAGAAGCCAGTCAAACGAATAAGTATAGTTTCGTTTAAATAGGCACGTATAATTAATCGTCTTCGTCTGAATCAGAATTAACATCAGATTCTTTGCAGAATCTTTTTGTTTGGAAAATAAATTTCATTGAAGCGTCCATTATTTTGCAGTTACACTCAAAAGACAAATTATGGTGACCGAGCAAACAAAGCGACACTTTATCGTTATTAGATAAATTATTAAAATTCAAATTAAGATTACTGGTTTCGAGAGCTGAGGAGATTCTAGCCAAGAAAATGTTTCTGGGAACTGTGTACAATGGACACTGCAAAAGAAAGTGATAAGTAGTTTCAGAATGATGTCCACAATGACATATTTGCGAGTCTATCAAACGACGACTATACATATGTGCATTGAGGGCACTAAAGTCCACTCTTAATCTATTAATGAGAATGTTTAATTTACGAGGCCCATAACGTAGGTGGCCGGGCCTAGAAGGAAAGAATATTTGTTTAACGTACAATTTGAAGACCCTAAAAGACCTGGAGTCACGAACGAAAAGTGGAAGAGAGTTCCAGATTAAAGTTGTAGAGGGGATAAAGCTACGAGATAAAATATTAATCCGAGTTCTAGGCAAAAGTCGATCATTTATGGTGCGTAAATTATAGTTGCGACGACCATTTTCAGGAGGACGAAGATCGCTCAAGTTAACCATTTTGAAGAAAAGTACTACCTTAAAGTATTTCATTCTGTCTGCTAAGCTCGGCCACCCTAGACATTTTAAAACTTTAACACGACTAGATGTATTCATAGCTCCTGATACAGCAAGCGCAGCTCTGTACTGAACTGATTCGATCATATCACTACTCCTGACTGAACAACTGTCTATAACCTGAGACGCATATTCCAAAATTGGCCGAATGCCTGATGTGTAAATAGTTTCAAGAGCATCACATGGAAGTGTAAGCATACATTTCCTTAACCTACCAAGTCTTGCTGATGCTTTGTTACATATTGATAAAACATGTTTATCCCATAACAAATTATGGGTAAGAATGACACCAAGGTGTTTGTTCTCTTTTACGTTTTTAATCGTTTCACCCATGAAAGTTACAGGTGGGTGGCTTTCATATTTAACTTTTTAAGAAATGACCATATCTTCAGTTTTTCCAGGGTTAAAGTCTACTTTCCATTTTACTCCCCAATCCTGAATGGTTAACAGATTTTCATTTAGAGTTATTACAGTTTGGTCAGGAGACTCAACAATTTCCAGTGTGTCATCAGCTAAAATGTAAACTTTGCAAGAAAGGTTGTCAACTAAATCGTTAATGAAGACCAAGAACAATAACGGTCCAAGGACGCTACCTTCGGGAACACCACACTGAATAGTCACCCAATCTGAAGCAACTCCATCCAGCACAACGCGTTGTTTTCTATTTGTTAAATACGAATGGATCCAGGAAAGGAGTGGGTCGCAAATGCCAAGTTGTTTGAGTTTAACAAGCAAGCCCCGATGTCAAACCCTATCAAAGGCTTTAGATATATCCAGAAATATCATACGCACATCTTTACGTTTATCTAAAGCTTCACTAATAACATGCACAATGTTGATGAGTTGGTTGACTGTACTGTCAAGTTTTTTGAAACGTGAATTGCAAGCAGTCAAAAGATTTTTTGAAGTGAGAAAATCATACATTCTTTGGAACACAATAATTTCAAACACTTTAGCAGATTAACATAAAAGAGAGACAGGGCGGTAATTTTTAGGCGAGAAATTTTCGTCTTTTTTATAAAGACCAACCACATTAGCGTCTTTCCAAATGGCAAGAAAGGTAGCTTTTTCCAGTGAAAGATCAAACAATTTCGTGAAAACACCAGATATGTATGGAGCAAATAAACGTAAAACTTTATTCGGAAGGTTATTGGGCCCACCTGTTTTTGAAATTTTCAGTGTAGATAGAATTTTTAGTGTTTCATTTTCAGTAATATTAATATGATTAAGTTTTTCGTCATTTTATCTTCCAGAACAGGTGTCGTCTCATTTTCGTCATCATTGACCCACTGAGACGAGAAAAAAATCATTTAGAGCAGTGGCTTTATCAACAGAGTTAAAGAGGACCGAGCCATTAACAATAAGAGGAGGGATGGGTTTATTTGAACGCCAACCACAAGCTTTTCTTAATTTTATCCACCATTTCTTGGTTTCAGTGGATTTATTTGTTAAGGTATCACTAACTTTTGAGTAATAATTGCGTTTGGCTTCTCTAAGCAAACTTACGACATTATTTCTGAGTTGGCGATATATTTCCCAAAATGTAGCTGCATTTACATAATTATCTTTTTTTGCTTTCTTTGCCTTTTTATATGCCCTGTCTCTCACTCTCATTTTTTGCCGTAAGTGACTTGTCATGAACGGTTTGTCTTTAGGTCTCATCGTGACTTCCCTATGGGGACTACATTCGTTCGCTACTTCAGTCAAAAACTTGGTAATATCCAAACAAATATCATCAACATTCTCTTCGAAAAAATAGAGCATACCATGGAGCAGAATATAAAAGATTGTGCAACTTTTCATTATCAACTTTGGAGTAATTCCGAATTGTCTTTTGGTATGCAGTAGTATTATCAAGAGAAAGTTTTGTACAAATTAATAATGCTTCATGATCACATGTAGAAATTGGACTTAAATTTGTAACAGTAGTATCAAGAGAGTCATTGATTACAAACACTAGGTCGAGCCAGGTCTTTTGGGGGAATGTAAACAAGCTGTAGAACTTGTATTGCTACAATTGACAACAACACACCGACTCATCCTGCGTGGGAGCAAGGACAAAAATGAATATTCCTACATGCATTTTTAATCATGTTGATAAAGAATGAATAAAATATGTTTAAATAAAGTGACACTTGACAGCCATGGCTCGATGGCATGGTCGGAGTCTTCCCTGTCAGCGTTTGTGATGTCACAAGCCTGTCGCGTCTTGTGGGTGTCGGAAATGAACGGAAAGCGACGATTGAAGGCACAGTGAGTTCTTAAAACAAAAATGTGAACTAAAGTATTACTTTCACAAGCATTTTTTTTTTAAATCGCACCGTATGGTGAAAACAGCCCATGAGTCACGCATGTATCAAATTTGAACATGGTCAATCAAGAGGACCTTTAAGAGATAAAGATACATGTGGCTTCAGATTATGACGAGCCTGTTAGAAGCATATACAATATAGTTCGACCATGTTCCACAAATGACGAACATTTCATATCTGACCGTCAGGGAATCGACACATATATATATATATATATATATATATATATATATATATATATATATATATATATATATATATATATATATGTATGTATATATATATATATATATATATATATATATATATATATATATATATATATATATATATATATATATATATATATATATATATATATATATATATAATGTAGGTGCGTACCCTTGTAATTAAAGTCCTGACGCCGGCACGATCGTACAAATTGAAAACATCCAATTGTTGTTTCCACGTTTCATTTAATGCTAACTTCTACGAAATCTTCAAATTTTAATATATATGTGCTGAATGTAAAAAAATTAAATACAGCATTGAGGCTTCATCTGTTCATTGGGATAGAAATGATTGCATCATCGTTAGGATTGTTGCTTAGTTGGAAATATCTGTCCTATCTGGTGGTATATATATAATTTACGGTTCGAATTTCTAACTTTACGAATAAATGCACTCATTTTTGGTAAAAGTCAGGTATTTGTCACGCATAAAGTTTTGTTTGAGGTGTGTTTAAGGAAACCATGACATTGATTCTCTTAGTCTAATATGCCTTTGCATCTGGTATTGATCTCCTGACCATTGCTGAACTGATATAGCTGCCCACTAACAGTTTGATTTATATATATGCATGTACGATGTGAGTAAAACAGATGCACAAGCCATTCTCAAGGCACACAAATTGAGAAAAATATATACTCTATCTGATCATAGAAAAGTTACCTGTATTGTCAGTTATGCTTATACGCAACCTCACAAAATGCATCGAGGTGGACATATATCTAACGGAAAGATAATGTACATTACACGTCACTACAATGTCATGAAATACATAAATCAAATTAAATTGAATACAAAAGCCAAAATTAAAATAAAACAGAAGCCTGGCACGCGATGGATGACTTGTTCGCCAACGCCAAAAAGCATTAATTAAGAAGGAACAGTTACAGAGGATACGACTGAAGCTTATCACTAAATTCAAGCCAAAGCGTAAGCCGACCTGCTAATATAGGTTGTCGATCTGAATCAAGCCAATATTGTGAATATACGATGTCTGCAGCTGTGAGCTCATCGAAGCTAAATTTAGTATATGACTTGTATTTGACATTGGTCTACCATGCTGATCGTGAATTTTTTTGGCCAATTACAACGAAACTCATTGAGGTATTTTACGAGCCTACCACTACGCCACATGACCTTGACTTCCACGCAGTCTTCGCTCATAACCTGGCATTCTTGGTCCTAAAGTATGGTTTTTCTTACAAGGTGAGGAACTCATTGGAGGTGAGTAAAAAGAAAACCGTAGCGTTATATATCCACTTATGTGCACGTCTATATTACGTTGCAGTGAGAATGAGCAGAACTGTGGGCAAAATAGTGGGAAAGGTAAGCCCGATGAACAGGCAGCTACAGCTAAGATTCATCTCCCCGGTGACTGATTTACATGCAACTAGCCATACCATGTGGTAGCCTGATTGAACTATGGTGTACAATTGTTGCACATGGCGTATGAGCTCAACAGAGAAAGTCGTATTTGATAAAATCTCACTATATCATGTTAAAGTTCACGATTCAAGAGTGTAAATTAAGGCAAAACGTGACTGTGAATGATCACTTTCTTCTCAACAGTAAAAGTGCAAATCTTTTACGTGCAGTACAAATACACTAAACGTATCCACTTGGCGTGAGAACAATTGCACACTCTGAAGTGAGTTATGAGGCGAGTTTGGAAGTGCATATGGAAAGATCACATGCGTCACCAGAAGGTAACACAAAGGTTCCTGGTTCGAGACCCGACCGTTCCGTGGTCACAAAACATATATATTTTCGGTGCTCCTTTGATGCTGGAGGACCTACATGTATATATGCACAGCCCCCGGTCTGGAACAGCTCCAAACACAGTACTTCATTGGTGTTGGAATAAATACAATGAGCGGGGCCGTGTCGATTGTGGATTTCACGCAAACCTGCCTCCATTGAACCATTCTGTTTAGAAATGGGGATTTGGTGCAGTTTGTATGTGCGTTTCCCATTTTCCGCTAGGTAATTGGTGCCGAAGGCTGCTGGTTCAGGACCCGGCCGTTCCGCTGTAACCAAACATATATATCATAACGCTTTGGTAAGGGCCATCCCCTCCCCCTGCAGAATCTCGTCCTTATAGGGTTTGATGCAATTGTCATGGGACGCCACAAGCTTAGAGTCGACAACAACATGGTCATCTAAGCGTTTCCTTGGCCGACTTGGCCTGCAGCCCGAGACAAAAGAGACTATAGATAGATGGATGGATGGATGGATGGATGGATGGATGGATGGATGGATGGATGGATGGATGGATGGATGGATGGATGGATGGATGGATGGATGGATGGATGGATGGATGGATGGATAGATAGATAGATAGATAGATAGATAGATAGATAGATAGATAGATAGATAGATAGATAGATAGATAGATAGATAGATAGAAGCTCGCAATATTTGCTGTGTTTCTCTTTGAGGAAACGAGTTGAGGGCTACTTGAAATTATGATGATATTTTAGATTATGTATTTCTGTATCTTTTGTATGAGAAGTAAGGGCTGAGTGTGATGCTCGCGTTACCTGTGCCTGCTTATGTCAGCGGTGATGACGCGGGCTGCCAGTCTCCTGATTCAGTGGTGGCCGCTTTATGAAATGCACTCGCGACAGGTCACTGCATACACGTGCGTGAATGGTTGATTGGGTGGCGGGTGTAAGAGGGCCCTGGGGAAAAAAAGCGTCAAGTTCATACCCTCACTGGTAATGTGAAATTTTTAACAAGGTCAAATGCAAGAACATACAAAGTAGCTCCATAAACATGTACATGTACATGGTTTCCTAGCGATGTTCCATTGTATGTACTGGGAAGGTCTTACTGCTGGACAGCATGCCCTTTTTTGGGGGGGGGGGGGGCATATTACAATCTTACTTAGCTTGAAAGTGCATTTGCTACTGTATTAACTTATTTAACTTTTATATACAGTGATTCAGCTCTTGGATGGACATACCTGCAGTATTCGCAGAATTTGTAGTAGAAACGCAAGGCAGGTATTGCCTATAGATGAAGACTGCATGATGAATGTCACTATGAGCAAAATATTTAACCTACTGACTATGTTTCTTAAACGAAACGCTCCAAGTTGGGACCTACCTAGAGTGTACTCCTACAAAGTTTGATGCAGAATTTGCTTCTTCCCCACAGCCATAGAGCGCTTGAAGAATCTTGTTTGACCTAGATGTTTGATATGGTGACTACTTTTATTCCAAGGGATATATTTTTGTTTTCATGTGTAGCTAAGTGATTTTTTTTGTTAAACCAATGTATTATAGCCCAGTAAAATACATTATTTTACAACCGTGACCCAGATATTTGACCTGGTGACCTAAAATGAAACACTCTAAGTTGAGTGTTAACCTGGAGTCTATTCCTATCACGTTTGAAGCAGATTTGGCCAACGATTTTTCAGATCACTATATCTTTTTACACACAGGTATCATGACATGAACACTTTACAGATAGTTATGTAGTTTTGAAAATCATTAAAAATAGATTAATGTGGACAACACCAAGGCAGTATGCATTGGTCCTTGTTATGACCATCAAGCATTCAAAGTTTGAATTTAATCGGACAAAAGATGTTAGACTAGTTGCAGTAGCAGACGGACATGAGAAATCCAACATAACCCCCCCCCCTTCCCCCACGCGAGGTATAGAAAATAACGACTTGCTAACGTGGTCACTTTGAAGTAATTAAAACTAAGAAGTCTCTCGATATGAATATGTACATACGTACATTGGTGCTAGACTTAAGTTCAAAGCAAGAACGAACTGTCTAGGTCTTGAAACTGATTTAGTACGCTGGGATATTTCTGAAAGTGACAAATGCACCTTATGTGAATACGGGTGCGAGAACATGGAACATTTTCTTTTTAAATGTCCAAAATTAGGAAGTATAAGTAATCAGAACTTTATGTTACTAGAATTAACACTTCTTAAAAGCGGGTATGACCACATTTGGACACGATTTATGAATGGATCATTGTTTGTTAAAACATGTATGTTTCTGGGATGTGAAAGCTTCCCTTTAACAAAGGCGGTTGCCACGGTGTTAGATAGTATATGTAAAGGGTTTCTGAAAGACGCATGGCGTGTACGTCGAGAACATAGAGAGCAGATGTTAGCACCGGACACAATATAGTTGGTGATGTAAATAATGTATATTAACCTTGTTTTTAATATGTATAATGTTTGATGTGATTAATCGTGTCTGTAATATATCATATTCATGCTAGCATTTTGAATTGTACTTTGATTCCATACATTGTAAATATGAGGGTAGTGAATGTTTATTTTCTACATTGTATACCAAAAGTGTATGATGTACATGTCCTTACGCTTTCTAGAGTTTTCTCCCAATGAGTGGTTTGTCTCTAGTTTTAGCGCGGGGGACATGGAGCTATGAGAAGCCTATTGATGGTTGCATGGGCATGTAAAAAGTAAATTTCAAATGGTAAATGGATGCTGTTCCACGTACGGCTCAATGCTGAACGTAGATACAGCCCTACCACACACAAATCTTTACTTTGTAATATAGACGGCTTATTGTACTATACTTGGACGCATCATGGAATAAACCCGGTTCCATTGATGCCGCCGCTGTAAAGGGGTAGTTTTCCGAATAAATTATTATTATTATTATTACGTATGCACAATAATACGTATACAAGTCTCTCTCTCTCTCTCTCTCTCTCTCTCTCTCCCTCTCTCTCTCTCTCTCTCTCTCTCTCTCTCTCTCTCTCTCTCTCCCTTCGTATATGCTTCTTTGGTCTTAAACAGGCATATTAATTAGAAGTCCACAGATATATTACAATCAGAACAAATCAATATATACATGCTGCAGTTGATATGCATGGAAAGTATCAAATATACTGGTTTCGCCGTTTGTGGCATTCATATGTGATCCCGAAACGCGTTAGCTTTCTTTGCAATGCTCCATGTGTTATTTTATTTATGAGGCAACTTCAGCAGACAGATGGAATTTGCCCACTCTAATTTGGACCTTATTGTTATGCATTGAATCCCTGTGAGACCTAAAACGCGCGCTCACGCCGCTTTGTTGTAGGAATGAAATACAGAAAATAGCGCGGGTCTTTTGCATATTGGGCATGGTAATCTTTTATCTGTCGCGACCAAGAGGTTTCCTCCAGTAACGAGCAGTCTCTTTATCTTTCGTGGCAAACAAAGTCAAGATCTTTCCTTGGTGGCGTTTGTGCCCTAATTATCCTGGCAGTGCTTAGGTGATGCATGCTGTTGAGACATTTCCATGTACAAACCTCAGTCAAAATGTTTTCTATTGAAGACACGATCGACTGCATTCAGACAGACGATATATAAAGTCCGGTTAGTTTTGACGTTATAGCGGAAAAGGGTTGAAATGTTGAAAGTCATACATAGCAAAAAGACCGTCTCACATATCGGAAGACATTTCACTTTGTCCATATTCACAGCAAATTGTTCAGGCACGATTGTTTTTCATTTTAGCTCTTATACCATCAAGGCCATGCCCTAATCAGATGGTAAAAGTACGTCGCCAGATTCTACCATGTTTGAAAAAGAATTATTTTGCACACAGAACTAACTCTATTGAAAGCGATCCATATATCTTAACCACAGGCACAGGTGTGCTGACTGGAACTTTCCTCATACATAAAGTGAACTTGGCGCAGCTCTTGTCAACCTTATATGTCAATACAACATCTTTCAGCTCATAGACGAACCAATAAGATTACGCGAGTATTCCAGCGGTTTACTTGACCTTTGATCTCGAATTCACTGGGATCGTATTTTAGATTGTGGTGTATTATCTCCAGGTTCAAATTTCGATCTCTCAGTTGTCTCCGGTTCCCTTGCTCTTTCTGTGTTTAAAGATAAACAATTTGTGTATGACTACAAGAAGGCAAACTTTCATTATCTGAATGCAGTGCTTTCCAAGCCCACCCACCCCCCATCCCACCCCACCCCCGCACTTAGTTAACGAAATCGTCGACTCAGTTAATGATATTTATCAGAGGGCGGCAAGGACAGCTGTTGACCATGGGCGTATAATTTGAATGATCTTCCATGCAAGTTTCATCCAAAATGTGAAAAAATAATCCCTAAATTAGTAACATGCAGTTAGCAGACGACATGAAGATATTAGCAGGAAAAGCTCTCTCTCTCTCTCTCTCTCTCTCTCTCTCTCTCTCTCTCTCTCTCTCTCTCTCTCTCTCTCTCTCTCTCTCTCTCTCTCTCTCTCTCTCTCTCACATTTCTGCTGTTCCTGGAAAAAATCTGATATATGCCAAGCCTCTTAAAAGTCAAACAGGCAGATTAAAAGTAATAATCGGCCTATTTCCTTGTTGTGTAATGTATCTTAAGTTTTTGAAAGACAAGTCTTGAATGCCCTTTAAGAATACCTCTCTGAAAATAACCTACTCACCTCCCAAACTTCTCGCTTTAAAGCTGACGACTCCACTGTAAATCAACTAGTCTGTGTTCTTCACAAAATCTATAACGGTCTGGAACTTTCAAAGAAGCGAGAGAGGTCTTTGTAGACATATCCAAAGCCTTCGACAAGATTTGGCATCCTAGCCTCCTATTCAAGCTACCTAACTTGGCATCTCGGATCATTTTATTGATTGGTTTGATGGCTAATTATCAAACGGCCTTCAACGTTTAGTGATAAATGGCCTAACGTCTAGCTGGCTGGCGATTGAAGCCGGAGTTCTCCAGGGTTCCATCCTCTTTTTTTAAAGTTTAGTTGACGTAGATGACCTGATAGATGACGTTAGTTGTGATGCCATACTTTTTTCCGACGACACAAGCCTGCCTGAAATTATCCAAAATCCCATTGAATCGTCTGCTTGAAACTTGAAACCAACTTGTCAATCATTCACAAATAGGAAAAAATCTGGTGTGTCAAATTCAATGCCATTAAGTCTCTATCCGTTGTTTTCTCAGCCAAGGTGTCCAAACTTCAACATCCACCAGTCACCGTAGGTCAATCAGCTATCCCTGAAGCCAACAAACATACCCATCTTGGCACTGCTCTCAGTAGTAATCTGTCTTGGCATAATCACATCACCCTCATAACCAATAAAGCTAATCAGCGTTTAGCACTTCTTCTTGGACTTAAATATAAACTTTTACGCAAAGCATTGGCTAGACTGTATCTCTGTATGGTTCGACCCATCCTTGAATACGGTTGAGTTGTTTTTTATAGCTGTGGCAAAACTCTGTCTGACCTTCTGGAATCCACACATTTCGAAGCCGCCAAAATATGTACCGGTGCGTTAAGGCATGTCTCGTATTAAATTGTTCCAGGAACTCGGATGGCCTACGCTCGCTAACAGACGCAAACACTTCAATTCAATTCTTTTCTACGAAATGTGCAATAACCTAACTCCCACATACCTTTCAAGCATGCCCCCCTTCCCCGTTTCCACTGGCCGCTCCTTACGTCATAATAGCCCTATTTGCTGTATCATATGCAGAAAAACCCAGCGCTTGAATAATTCAGTTCTCCCGATACCATACGGCCATGGAATAATCTGCCCACCGACGTCAGAAAATCTATTTCTCTTCAAATCCTCAAATTTAAGTTAAAAAACACATTACTAGAAGTAAATAACGTCTCTGACTACCATTCGTTCAGAAATTCGAAAAAATTCAGATCTGTTTTGTTGCCATGCGGGATATTTAAACTGATACGTCTAAATAAATTGCCCAGCCTTCGGGTGTATACCAATGTGTATACGCTGCTGATATTGTTTTTTTTCTACTGAAAATAAAACCTTTATAAAATTTTCTGTGAAAAGTGGGGTCGCAGAAAGACAGAAAACAGGGGGCAGGTTGAGAGTACAAAACATATGTGCTGCATATTTTAAGTCAAACCCAAAAGAAAATATTTACGTTGGTAAGATGAAACATTACCTTATTTACTCCAACCTGCATTTGTCCTTGAAAAACTATTTCTGGGACTTATTTCGGAAGCAATTGCGCGATGGGTAATTTTCCCACGAAACTTGTTTCTTTAGCCTTTTGTCATTCCCATTCATTTAACATGCTGTCACCCAAGCAATAATTTTATCTGCTCAGATTAAATCTAACGCGTAAACGGTTCAATATTTTAGATTGTCAGTTTCTGAAAAAAGGCAAAAGCGTTAGCAACTGACACTCCATTGCTACTGGCTAAACTAATGACCACAGTCCCTGAGTTCGTGCCTGTACCTTCAATTAAACCCAGTAAATCGTTTGTCATAGCTTTGGCATTATTCATAAGAACCTGAGCAGGGTTCCTATTTGTCAAAATGCCTTTTATTTCTGTACATCTGTATTCGATTTATCATATGTATACATGTATATTCTGCAAAATTGTGTCCAGCATGCGGGAATATACAGACATGTCTTTAGAGCTTGAAATTTCGTCGCAGAATGTTTTATGTTGTGATAGGTAGAGTTTTGTATTTATATTCCAGTGTACTCCAATTGTTAATTTGGCTGCACTCTCATTTTTGCACACTTCCTGGTTTGCTTGCTTGGCTGACTCTGTTTCATCTCTTTGCTTCACCACAAACACATTTTTGATGACGTCCTTCCAACACTTTAAGAAATTATTTTACGTTCGTCCGTGGTGGCGTGGTCGTAGTTTCTGTAAGCTCACTGATGTTTCATGCACCTTTGTGTGATTTCACACAATATCCAAGAAAGCTGATGACAACCGTAACGTGGTAGCAATGTCCAAGAAAGTGGATGACATCTGTGACGTGGTAGCAGCACAGATTGCTGGTAGGCAACGCACAGAAGGCCACTGTCAATTTGGCTGAGTTTTACATATACAAATACTAACCCCACTGTTTTGTATTAAATAGCTTTTAAAAATGAATCTCATATAACATTGAGAACATGTCCGAAGTAATGAATGGAATTTGTGTTTGGTAACTCTACTTTAAACTACTTTAATGGCATAAACAGTGGACTTTGTACAACTGACAGATGTGACGTTTTTTCACTTGACATACCTGGTAGTCGTTGGTTCCAGTGTCCGAATGAATAACAGTCAACTTCCTGCTTTATATATATATATATATATATATATATATATATATATATATATATATATGTAATATTAACATATATTATGTATAAATAATGCCTATGTATAAGCATATAAATAATTCAAATGACCCCTTTTACCCCCTCTTGCCGACACATCTTACGTTTTTTGCTAATGTTTTAGATACAAAATTTTTGCTAAAACAACTCTTACCGATTTGAACATTTCGGATCATTATCTTTCAAATGATGTACCTTTTCTATGTGTGGCTTTTAAAGGCTTAGCAACATGTACACACATCGCATCATTAATGTTATCTAATTGTGACTGGTTTTGTCTGAAACACGTATTTATTATATACATTTAAGATGAGCGTGTAACGTTTTTGCTTCTTCAACTTTCTAAGGCGACTGGTTCATGTAGTTATTGACATCACATCTGAGAGTCTGTGCATCAGTGCGTGCGTCCGTAAACCTCTTAAACGCAAATATTAGTCAGCAAATCAAGATACGACCATCAAACTAGCACGCCCGAAACATCTTATCAAGACCTTTGACGAATGGACCCCGTTGATTTTGACGCATTTTTCAGTTTTACAGGGGTCGAAATAGAAAATTCATAGATTATTAAACATTCTATTTTGAGAACAAATGAAGGAGCAAGCATCAACCTTTGGCAGCTGAAGCATTTTAAGATGATCTTGGATGAGTTTCCTCCCTGGTGACCTTGACCCTATGTTCAAGGTCCCGGGTTCAACATCCAAACTTCTCATGAGGTCTCAGACGTAAACATAACACTTTATGATACTAGACCAGCGTGTCCTAAGGTCGTTCCCGCGGTTATATTTATGAATGTAACGAAGATTTACTAAGTTTCTCGTTTGGGAGAAACTGGCTGTTTTGCAACTTTCCTTTCGTCTTTCTGTTGAGCAACACCTGGTCAGCGTGGCATGTAGTAGACGCTTTACAACCAAAACGTAAAGCCTCAAAACCCTTTACAATTTCCCTAAAATGTGAATATTCGAGCCAAATAACATGGGCCGTTGCTCTTTCAATCGAATGTCTTTATACTACTTTGACATCCATTAGATAGTTTTTTATTTGGTAATTGGACCTCCTCATTCGAGTCAGCCTACGATAGTGGTTTTAAAATTTGATTTTGTCTTCGTCTAATTTCAAAAACCATGGATATTGTAATGGTTGTAATACCAACAGAAACGGATCAGGAGAGGAAGGTAACTCTTTTGATTGAACCTATTTCCAGTTGGTTGCGAACAATGCTGTTACACAAGCTTGAAGCTAATTTTGTATATACGTGTTTTAGTTTCTTAGCTGACCATCTATATTCTAGATTGTTATACTAATAAATTTATCTTTCGCTTTAAAAATTGTTCAGATATTCATCAAAAGTTTATATGCCACAGCCAGCACATTCCAGCTGAGCCTGGCATCTTGTTTTGCAACAAACATCATACAAGATTTCACATGTTGGCTTCGTTCCTTACCGCAAGTTCGGTATTTTCCTCTATCGTGTCTATAGATAGAATCTACTGCCAAGAAGTCAGTTCTATCAATTTATCTGCGAAGAAGCACCACAGTCAACAGAAACCTGAGTCTTCCAACGGGCCCTTTGATAAAAAAAAAAATTAGCGCCTGCATACAATCAACAAGGAACTCCTGGAACTGCGATAGGTACCAGCTTTTACATAAGTTTATGCTAATTGCAACGCAGTCCTTTAATCTTAAACCCCGAAACGGCATATGGTATCGGTATCATTTAAAACCTTCAGTACATCATGTAGTGTTGATATTTCATGTTTAGGCGACAATGGTTTACTTCAAGTTATCTTTATCTTAAACACATTTCCTTCCCATATCGGTCAACAGTGAAAGGCAGTTTTACAGGTCGTCTAGCAATTTAACCTTTTCATCAAAATGATTTATGCAAAGTCTCAGAGGCAAATTTTGAAGGACAGCGGGTCTGCATCAAAGAAACCACTTGGAACATATAGGTCAATGTCAGGGTTTGAATTACCACTTGCCCGGCGTCCCTGGACTAGGTCAAATGCAGTCGAGCACGTTCATTTTTAATTATGGTTTCCCATCGTGCAAGATAGAAGTTGGCAGTTAAAAATATACATGTATAAAAGTTATTCATTCAAGAGATCTAAAGTTGCGGAAGATTCCCTCCCGGCGCGCACTGTGGGTAAACAAACGGCGTAGAGCGCGGGGGGGGGGGGGGTTACTCATTGTCAAGCGATTTCAGAAAGACCCCTGTTATGCGGCAATTTGTAGTAACTGCCTTTTTGTAATAAAAAATGAGCAGAAATATGCATTAATTTGTAATACTTGCGGCAATTTGTGATAAGTTGCGGCAAAACCTAATATTATAACATTTTGCAGTTTGCAATACCATCTTGCAAAAAAATGTAATAAATCAGATAGGCCTGGTCTGTAAAAACAGTGAGCTGAAAAATTGTAATAAAATATATCAATTGAATGGAAGTATCATTTATCTAATTTTATTTACAATCATTCTTAGGTAGAACGTTTTCTTGAAAGCTGAATAATAAATGCCCTGAATAGCTAGACATTGTGACGCTCTGTGGCAAACTGATTAAATTCTCGTTTGCTTCTTTTGTGTAAAGAGATGTGAGATTTTGTTGAGACGACCCTTGTTAGCGACATTGTTAAAGATGGACAGTCTCTACAAGACCAACGGATTTTACATCGATTAAATATATATTCATATAATTGGAAAGGACGGGTTCTAACCGATCTTTTTTTTAATTTAAAAAAAAGACTAAGTAATGGATAGAAATAGTCCCAAAACAGGTATAAACTAAAAAATTTTCTATTAGAATTACATCACACTTCCAAAACTCATAAGTTTACACGGCCACTGCATTTTAATGTAACAGCACAAGGTGCCACGGAAAGAGATTAGAGTGTTGGATTATAGGCCTACACATTTGATTAGTTCTCCAGTAATGCTCTAATGACATGACCTTTAAATTTTGATATTGTTTCCAGTCTGTCTGTTGCTTTAATAATTTAACATATGGATCGTATCACTATATTTTGACATTAGGCCTAATTTTCATGATATAATTCTAACTTTCTTTTCACCGAAGCCTTTTTTTTATTCAACTGATAGGTCTAAAGAAGGTATGCCTACTTATTCAAAAAGGCCATATATTTGCTATCTAAATACTATTATTTTTCATAAAAGGGGGCCTATTTAGAATTTAATTCCTGACCTATTATGTCACTGCAAACATTTGTAAACATGTTTGACATCTTAAGATGCGGGCAACGATAAAGACAGTGGAAAAAATAAAAACTGCAGGCCTATCTATTTTCTTACAGTTTCCTATGTTGTTTTTTTTTTTTTTTTTTTTTTTTTTTTGTCTTCTTTTGACTTAACAACTTGTTTGCTCCTAGAACAATGTCTGGACATGGGAAATACATGTTTTGAAATTTATCATAAGGTTTCACGGTGTATTTCTATTATTTCCCTATACATTCATCTGGGGCTGCTTTTTGTGCCATTTTCTGTTATTGGGTCCATTTTCTTGTGATAAGGCCGAACACAGTTTTAAGTCTTCACAAAGAAATTTATCAAGGCCTGGTCGTATTTTTTTTATCAGGGGAGTTCTAAATTATTTATCATGATGCATGACATGCAATTTGGGCGATCCATGTAATCTGTGATTGCGATATGCCTAAGTATCTGGTCGATAGGCCTCAATATGATAATTTTTTTACAGGCTTAAGGATTGATGGATTAACCGTGATGTGGAAAAGCATAAACAAATTACTGTGACCTGCAAGCTGAATCAAGAGCGGATACCAAAACCCCTCACAAATAACCTTCCGGACGAGTCCAAGTGGGCAAGGCTTAGATCGGAAATGTTGGTCCCAGTGTTTAGCGATCATTGGCCGTGTGATTAAAATGACAAAACGCAACAGAGATCCCACTGGGTTTTTTATGTAAGCCTGAAATGGGCCGGGCAGTATGATAAATATGCAAAAGTCTGTATCAATTATAAAAAAAAAAAAAAAAGAAAATGGGTTTCATAGAAGGCAATAGCATTCATCTTTGTGACACTAGTGTACATGAGTATGATCGTTCGGTGAAACGGTCCCTCGCTCAGAGTATTTGGCTTTGGATAGCTTGACAAGATCTAAGCGAGGCTTTCAATCCCCTCCCATACTCCCAGGAAAAGCCTCATTATTTCCTATCCCTGCAATTTGTGAGAAATTAAAAAGGCAGTTTTTTTTGCTAAATTTGCCAACCCCCCCATATTTTTTAATCCAAAAATCATTGGAGCGAGACCATTTCAAAAGATTTGGAAGCCACTTACTTAAGGTACTTCCCCACCACATTTGAAATGAATTTGACCGATAATTTTGGAGAAGTTAAATGGTGAAGTACCATAGGAATCCCATTGACTTAACATTATTCTCAGTAACAACTGCATAGCCTTAAGTACTCCAACTGAAAAGAAATTATCAAATATCAGTAAACCAGAGTAACGCCACCTGCTCATCGACTTTCTTTGACCTTTGCACATGAAAAATTTCTGCCAAGCTTCAGCATAATCTGCATGATGATTTTGGATTAGAATTTCAAAGTAGCAAAACATCTAAAAATGGGGTGGGGGCGCAAATACTGGCAACATTTTTTATTTTTTTAATAATGTGTATGGGTCCCCAGACGTTTCCCTCTGAAATTTCAAAGTAAAAAAAAAACAAAGCTATTCTGCACAAGATTTAATTTGGCCATGATTGCACCTAAAAAAAAGAAAAAGAAAGAAAAAAATTACTGGCGTGTTACCATGCCAAAAGCTTTGTAGAGACGCACCCAAAGTATATCCCTACCAAGTTTTAAGAAAACTATCCATCTGTTTTGGAGAAGTAGTCGAAAATGTGAATTGTGGACGACAGACGACAGACAGACGAGCGACGGACGAAAACCTTCATCGTAAGCTTGGCTGACTGACAAGTCAGCTGAGCTTTATATTTTCCTGTCCAGTCCTGTGACTGAATATCATATTAGCAAATATGTGGAAGTATACATATTTTGCAAGATATTCTTTCATCACTTCGAATGATCATAAAAATCGTTCGAAATGCTTCACAAAAGTTTGATAGGTTAAGTCTTTGGAAATTCATGCAATTTTCCATTCATTGTGTATAAAGTTACAATTGATAAAGGATCGCGGAGCCCATGAGATGACCCTTGCAAGCACAGTATTGGACGTTCAGGACCTGAAGGATTCACATCGATACGAAACGCCATTTATTTTGATCTGGTCAGGAGGCGCCACTCTTTGTGTACTGAGAGCTAACGTTTTAGGAGGAACAGTTCATCTTCGAAGGGGCGTGTGTGTGAAAATGTTTGTGAAGTGTTTTGGCCGTGGAAGCCTGCCAATTAGCTGTTAAAACCAAAGGCCCAGAGTAGAAAGGAGGGGAGGAGAACTTGTCTCTCCGATTGTACCCGATATATTTCCTGCACTCGGCAATTTTGAAAAATATCGAGATTATAGATATTTAGTCATAGTGTAAAGGTGTTTTGAGTTGTTTCATGTTGACTCAATGCGGAAAAATTTAGGTCTGCTCTTATATTAGGTACAAAGGATTTCACGTTTTCGGAGTCATTATAACGGTACTAAAATTTATACACCAATTGATGTGATTAATTAAAAAATGAGATTGTACATCTTTAGGAAATCTAACAACTGACGGGGTCATCTCAACAATACCCTTTACATTGGTGTGGAGGGAACAGAAAGAAAATTAAATCATAGCACCTCGGAACTTCTGAAAGTCTTTGCATTTAATAGATACATGATTGAGCTTTGAAGAAAACACTTGTCTTGAAATCAGTATTGAAGAAAATGTTTTTCATGGACACTTCAGTATGAATAATACATTTTATTACATCCTTAAAACACACATGATTGGTTACATTTTACCGCAAGATATTATTACAAATTGCAAAATGTGATAGTATTACATTTTGCCGCAACTTATTATAAATTGCCGTAAGTATTACAAATTAATGCAGACTTCTGCTCGGTTATTTTTTTGTTTGTTTGTTTTGTTTTTTTTTTTAATTTAAAAAAGGCAGTCATGACAAATTGCCGCAACTGTTTCAAATTGCTGCATCACAAGTCCCAACTGGTTCTAATGAATCACATGTCATTCTCAATGATCAAGACACATGAATTTCCATATACCCCGGTTCCAGAACAACCAATCTGCTTGTTCAATTCTTTTTTTTTTTTCAAATTTCTATTAACATATTTTAAGAAGGTCTTGATGTCTCAGCACTTTAGACTTGGACTTTTTCACAGAGAATTGCATGTATAGGTGTGGCCTCTGACACAAATAAACTAAAAAACCCTAACACATGTATTATTGAAATTCACTGATATAAATGCTGGGGCAAGTTGGGTACACATGTAATTTGTCCTCAGGGCAGGTTACACAAATAGTAATTCTAACTGGTCACTAGAAGAGGTGTTTCCTCTCGTTAATAAGTTCTTTTATACACACATAAGATACCTTCATGTTAAAGTTGCCTCAAATTTTGTCACCTTTTCATTGCAAAACCGAAACTTAAATTTTACGTGTCAATATGTTTACTACAACAGCATTATGTGTAAAATACGTGACGGCCATCTCCGACGTGACGTCACGTAGTTCATCATAGAAATCCACTTGGGTGACGAGACTGGGATATGCTTTGAATAGGAAGAAAAATTATCTTCAGCCTATAGTTTCAGTCCTCCCATCAGCCTTGCAGTGACCCTTTAAAAATGGTGTTATATGTATATATATATATATATATATATAATATCCTAATGTCAGTACTTCGTGCGTAAAACAACGTTTGATTTACATAAAGTACATGTATCAAGATATATTTAATTCGTATCTGTGTAATGCAGACATTCTGAGTCTAATTACGACTTGACCACAACTAAAGTCGGCAGCTTTTAAGTCGCCAATGATAATGTATGGATCATAAAACTCCTGGATAATCTGCCTTGTAGTCGTGAAATCACTATTAGTTTTATATGGAAAAGAGCAAACTGTGATCCAAATAGACAACATAAATGGCTCGGTGTCCCTGAGCAGCCATATCACAATGTACTCTTGTATTTGCGTGTTGTAGTTTGAATTGCTTTTCAGTCTCCAGGGATGTTTGCATGATGGCTAGCAACCCTTATGAAATATCATGTTCACCTTGGCAGGTCATCGTAGCAATACATGAGACTGCTTTGACAATATATCGGACTCCAACAACCAAGGACCACCAGCTCAATCAGTCTGCCAGGGATTTTACTCATATTCTCCTTGGCCTATAGTGGGCCAGGGGGCCGATGCATAGCAAATTGCCCATTCAATGTTATTCAGTTCCCTTGTTAATTGGCTCTATGTTAGAAGTATCACTATGGGATATATTTATGCGAGGAGCATTCCCTGGGTCAACAACTTACATTGCCGCCGGAATTCGTTTAACTAGAAGTCCTTTGACTGGTACTTACTCTGCGCGGAAATGTGCATTTAAGAAGACAGTATATCTAAATCGGTCACAGAAACGACAGTTCCTGTTTCTGCCTCATCCCGCGGTGCGCTTGGGCCATTTCTTGTAGCATATTTACAGGTTCCCCGCACTGTACTCCACGTTTGCATGGCAGTTGTCAGTAGTATGAATGCGAGGGTTATTTTCATCATATCTCTTCCCCTATATCAGTTGATGTTCAGTGATTAACACAGCTACTTCGCAATCTTGCAGACACTGGTCTATTTCAGAGGCCACATGCAGGTACTAACTTTCTGTACCGCCCAGGTGCATGTTATACATGAAAATATGTGATAATTTTGGAAAAATCAAAAATACCCACCCAAACAGTTTAACATTGTCGCTGTACCGAGAGTATATTACAAATTAAGTGCAAAAATAAACATTCAGCAGCCGTATACACTTTTGAAAGACGTAGGCTTTCGCACCATTGTCAGATTTGCTGTACCTGTAGAGATGCTTCCCGCATATAGGAACATTATACCGCGGATTGGGATCAAGCGTTTTGTAGAATTTTAACTGAACAACATCGATTGATGCTCCCAAGACCTTGCTTGAAGGACAATGAATGACCATTGGTAGTAGATGTGTAACCACTATATATATATATATATATATATATATATATATATATATATATATATATATATATATATATATATATATATATATAAACCATGGTCAAATACTCAGGTTTCATCGCATTTTTTAAAGTCCTGATTAGAAACTAGGTCTGAACTGATAAGTTTGCTCCGTTAGCAGGTCAATTGAGGTTTAGAATAAATATACCTGTGACATCTAATTATATATCCTTAAAAAAATATATTTAATAAACTGTTGCTGCTGGAAATTCCTAGAATGTACAGGGCACTGTTGAGAGTCAACTTAGGTATTCTGGCTTTGGGCACAACTGAATATGGTATCAAAATTTCAGTGCCATTCACATCATTAGCAATTAGGAAAAGTCCAAACACTGAAAATTTCACCCCTTATATTGTAGTTCTAGAGTTTTTCTCACAAAATAACACAATGGTTATATTCAAGAGTGTTTTAATGATAGATATGGGTCAGCAAAGTAAGCAAATTTAACATGCAAGTGAATGGGAACTTGAATTGGTGTCCCCCACAGCCTCATTGGTGTTTCTTCCTCCAGAGGTCAATAGTGTTCCAAATATGGTAGGGACTTTTGAATGGGGTGTATTGAAAGTCGTTTACGTAGCGGAATACTTCAAAAATCTAGATGTTTACTTCATCTTCAAATGGAACTGTCATTGTTCGCATGGTGGTCGTTTCTTCAGTGAACAAACCCCTATATCTTATAAATCAGCATTAGGATCCATAAACCCATCCGTACTTACAATGTTACAACCGTAGTTTACCAGCAAAAGTAAGAACAATTCACAGGCCTGGATTCACTTGGCACTTGCGTATTTTCTGAATGATGAGTGTGGACCAAGACAGTGAGCATTCTAATTTACTTTTTGCGAGGAACTGGTGTGCCGTCAAGTAAAATTGCCTACGGTTGGGGCAATCTGACGTCACTTCAGAACAAGCCGCGGAAATAACCAAACAAATTTGAATACGTCAGATCAATTTGTAAGTATATTCACCATTAACGGCGGGTCCTTCTGTACCGCAAATAGCTAGGCACGTCCCAGAAGAATATTTCATGGGAGGGAAGAGCAGACAACCGAGGCATTTTTTTCATAACTCGCAACACAGGAACAAAGTTAGCTGTCAGAGTTCTCAATGAACTCTTTCAATGCCACATTCAGGACAGTCAACTGTTTTCTTCGACTCGCTTTAGGCGCAAAATTGTTATATTCCTATATTCTATGTAACATCAGACATGCTGGTACTTGAATGAAAGGTCCTTTAAAGAGTAACATGAGTCTAGCACCCTTATTATAATCCAGAGCAGTTCGTTTTCAGCAGTTCGTCTTTAGTCGTCGTTGGAACTGAAAGAGTACATGGTGCGGTCTATTTTTAACATCGAGTCCAAAAAAGTTAAGTTTAACCAGTTTCCGTATCACAGCAAGAGGATGCCACCCTTTTTTTCTCTTCTCCCTCTTTTCTTTTTCTCTGGTGGAAAGGTAAAAAGTGAGAAACAGAAAACAATCGACTACAGCTTTAACTGTAATAACAAGCGAATCGATCTCGAGTGACTAATGCGAAAGGTGTATTAACGCTTGGTTAACCAAACATTACACACACACACACACACATATACATACATATATATATATATATATATATATATATATATATATATATATATATATATATATATATATATATATATATATATAGTGAAACCTCATTTTAACGACACTCGCATATCCGACATATTCGATATAAGGACCCAAATTTAATGGGAAAAGGCTCATTTTCTTCGTTATTTGATTCATTTATCTGACACAATTTTAGGGAACAGATGGTGTCATAACGAGGTTTCACTATATATATATGTATATATATATATATATATATATATATATATATATATATATATATATATATGTATATATATATATATATATATATATATATATATATATATATATATATATATGTATGGGGAGACGTTTCTTGTTTCATTTAGTATTTGATCATGATTAAATATTTAATCAAATGTACAAATATTTTATCATATGATCTAATTCATTTGTTCATACGATCAAATAGGAAAAGACATACCATGATACATTCATATGAATAAAAAGGACTTGGGCAATAACTAAATACTAAGTAATCCCTGGCCGGAAGCTAGGTGGAAGAATCTCGTATCTCTTCTTGTCGGTTGTCAGCAGCTGCTGTACTTAAATTTCCCTCCGGCGTTTCGAACACGCAGGAAAGCACTTATTAACAAGATCAAGCGAAACAGGAAATATTTGATAATATGAACAAAAACCATTTCAGCGCATGAAAAAAAATCGTTGAACTATTTGCGCATGTGTGATGGAAATGTTTGTCCATGTGCAGAAACAATATTTGATCAGATTAACAAATCGATAAATTGATTTGCGCTTGTGCGAGGGAAGTGGTTTGAGCACATGAATAAATATTTGATCATATTAACAAATCATATACGAGATGGAGCATCAATTTATTTAGTTTTAAGGTTATTTGATGATATCACAAAATAGATTTGATTATATAAACAAATACATTTGATCATGTAAACAAACATTCTCTAATTGATCATATAAACGAATGCATTAGTTCATATAATCAAATCGTTTTCTTCCTATGATTGAAATTTAATTTATTTTAATCATATATCCTGAATAAAACGAGAAACAGCTTTCCCTAATATATAAATATATTATAAATATACTGTAGTTCTAGAAATTTTCGCGCTCGATTTAATTTCGCGCTATTCGCGCTACCACCAAAAGTGCGAAATTAAAATGCGAGAAAATAAGTTGCATTGTATTTTACTATATTGATGGCATTGGATTGCGCGAAACTAAAATGCGCGAAAATTCTGTAATTTCAGAAAAAAATGAGTTTGCGCGAAATTAAACACACGCGAAAATTTCTAGAACTACAGTATACACACACACACACACACACACACACACTATATATATATATATATATATATATATATATATATATATATATATATATATATATATATATATATATATATATATATATGACACCAGTAATCACACAATATAATAAAAACGGTCGACAAACTATTATGATGAGGCAGCCAAATTTTATATATTAGAACCAGGTATCTTCGGCCTCTGCATATAGCAGTTTTTAAATTGTATCAACATGTCAAGTGACATGATTGAAATTATTCTCTAGATTTTCTGCAACCTATGATGTCTTTCTACTGCTTCATTCAACAAAAGTGTATGTGTGTTGCCACTTGTGCACATACATCCCTTAGACCTACGTTTCATCTCAGCTATAGAAAGTCCCGTCAATGCACATAATGGATTATAAGACTCTTTCGTCTCTTTATTTCTTTAGGTATCTCATCCAAATATAAATTGTTTCAATTGTCCTAACGTCAAGAACAGGCTAGCGTGACAATTTGTAGCTTTTTGAAACTGACAGAGAAAATCCGTTTCAGTGGAGCTGCTTTTTTGTCGCAGTATCTCATAAAATAATGGACATTAAGTTGTAACTGTAACGATATCTGACAGACCCATGTACCTAATAATAACACTGGTTTTGAGCATTTGATAAACAGTAAAGATTTAATTCTGTAGTTGTTTTGGAGAATGAAAATTAAAAAGCCAGTTTTTCTCATTTGCAAACATTCAGTTTCAATATTAAAAAATAAATAAACTAAGCACACAGCAAGATCCAAGAACCGAGAAAACAGTTTGTAATAAAACTGACATTGCATAAACTGCATGGATACTTGTTTCGATGCTTTCATTTGAGTTGCATCTATATCAGTAATTCAATTTCTTTCTTGGGTTGTCGAAATGCAAGGTGACTGATTCTACTGAATCAGATAGACCACCAGACAGTTGTAGCCTTTCAAAAATATGAAGAGTGGCATTACATGCATGCTATTAGGCCCAAGAAGCTAAACTCTCAAGTGCTGTGTGGAGATGTAGCCTATATCACATAAGATGTGACGTATAAATAGGATCACTGGGTAGCAAAGTATGCTTCGTTTTATCTTCACCATAAAAACTTAGTCGTACTGAGAAGCCTAATCTGTTTATCATTGTTGTGCGAGGAGTGTTAAATATAGCAGCATTAGCTGGGCCTATGTGCACTCGGCGTCACTGTTTAAAGTTACTTTCTGTGGCATCTACGAATATATGCGCTCCGTCATGAATTTCTCAACAGATAACAGGCAGCTCCTGGTGATGATGAAACAAACCAGTGCCATGTTAAGTTCAACTGACAATGAATTTATTCATTGACGGGATATATATGTAGATAATATAACTAACTATCTTGCGCACTCCACGCATTGCCCTCTGCATTGTCACGTTTCTACATGCACCACCATGCGCGACCACCTGTGGGCAGCCAATCAAAATACCAGCCAATTTAAATAACTATTAAAATATATTATAAAAATTAATGAATTATATTATAATATAAATGGATTTTTCTTGGATTGTCAGACAAGTATTCGACAATCGCGCACTTCAGTCTTTTTTTCGAAGGAGAAACGTCGCTTGACTTTTCGGCCGCTTCTGTGCTCTTCTCGGCGAGTCCAATGCACAAAACTTGTAATGCATATTTTGTACGCTGTGGCTTTGATTTTGGATGGGACTATCACAGAGTCTGTAAGTAAAACTGGAAGATCTGTTCGTAGTTTTCTTCACCTCAAAAGTTGACTTTGTGATGATGTAGTTATGGTGGTGATAGCGCTGGCTTTTGCCAGAAGCCACAGTCAGAATGGAAACTTTTCTCGAAATAATCTACATGTAATCTACCACAGCACACCAGAAGCTGGAAACAAGTATAAAATGCCCCGTAAATCAAGTAGATCTAACATATATTTTATGAAGAGCCCACTTCAGCAAACAAGTGGTGTGTGAGGGTTTTTTTTTTTTTTTTTTTGTTTTTTGTTTTTTTGTTTTTGAGTCGGCATATAGGTTGAGCCCTTTATGTGAAAAATATACGCTGACCTGTCAGCCGAAGCGTGCAGTTTTCACATACAGGGTTCTGCTGCATAATAGTGACAACGGAGTGATGAGAGGGGCATGGATTCCATTGAGTTTAGAAAATGCCTCTAAACGTGTGATTCAAGTTTGGTTTCCTTCCGCGTGACGCCCCAGGGACCAAAGCCGTGATATTGGTCACGCGTTGGACTGAGTCCTTACCCGAACTCACCATGGTATGATTTCAGTCAAGATGCCTTGATGAGCACGACATTTTCTTCCAAACTACTTTAATCGCGCCTTGACCAATATGCTATGAATAGAATAAATTCACAGTTAATTATATGCTGATGAGTATAACGGCGATCATACTGCTTCCCTTTGCTCAAGTGGAAGCAGTGCGACTGCCTTTGTGTGTGGTTTCTCTGCTGTGGGTCATCGTTCCGACTTTGAAATTACGTCTACGTAATGAAAATGTGAGTTTATAGAAATGCCCCACCGTGTTGATGCACAAGGTATATATGCTATAAACATCACCCTAGGTCAACGGTCAACCTTGCTGAGGTTCTCCCGATAATTCAGAGGTCAGAGTGTTGGACGTTAAACATGACTAGGCGGTGGTGCCAAGGGTCCAGGGTTTGCATTCCACAGTAGGCTGACCAAAAAAATCCCGTTATATAACTTGGTACTAGAATCCATCTGAGTAAAATATGTGACAAATACCTTTATGACCAAACTCCTTTGCATCGTATAATATATTTTGTAGTGTCTTGTCCTGTATGCCATGCCTGTATCTGTTGATATTGAGTATGTATTTAGTTTATAGTTAAGAGTATTTTGAACCTATATACTGTTTTACTTCAAGTTGTTTATTCATAGACGTATTCATACTAAAGTTGTTTATAAATTGTGCATGAATTTTAGAACTCAAAACTTGTTTTATTTGACATACAGTAGAACAAACAAAGAAATCACGGCGTTACAATTAGTTTGGTAAAAAATAGTTCACAATATGAAATAGCACAACAAACTGCGTGTCAGGCAATCAAAGTGACCCTGGCTAAGGATACAATATCCGCTGTCAGCGAGGCCACCTACATTTTTTTAAATAGTTTGTGCCGCGACATTAATGTATGGAAAACATAGGACCGATTTTCTATATCAGATCAAATACATGAATATTTTTTTATTTTAAACTTTCTCGCTGTATATTTTTCTCATAAGCCGTTTCTTATGTTTAATGTCCATCTTCAGGATTCAGTGTTGCAACAATGTGTATTTGATCAATGGTGTGTGGCAAATACCCGTTCAGATGTCTCAGATTGGATACAAGGTTGCATCCGCCAAACATTCCAGGTACATCCTGTCAAACACGAACGGTCATTTGGTTTATAGGGGTACCCTGTTCCCAAAACGACATTAGTTAAACTTATGACCTTCTTCAAACTGGTAAATTCTAAATTTGTTGCAGAGCCTTTGCATGAAATAATTTACTAATACCTTCCCCTTCTGTACATCTGTCTGCATATATACAGCACGTTTTCTAATTAAGAACACCTCCATAAAGAGACAATTTCTTGTCAATATTGACACGATGCATGCATATTCGGACCAGAAATTCTCAGTCCCGTTTGCCTTTATCCTTAATTAAGTTATATCGCTATCATGATCACATTCGTTGGATCCCTTAGGTGATCTCAATAATGAGATTATATATATATATATATATATATATATATATATATATATATATATATATATATATATATATATATATATATATACACATATATATATATGTGTGTGTGTATGTATGTATATATATATATATATATATATATATATATATATATTAAGCGTTTTCTATGTGCTTTCAACTATATGTCATCATACTCAATCAACACAGATTGCTTTAAACGGTCACGAGCCAGCTTAGCTTTTTGTATACATATTGGGAGGACTGTACGTAATCGCACGTACAGTCCTTCCCCTGGAAGCTCTTTTGCATCGCGTGGAGACCGACTATGGCGATGGTAGGAATTTTGTGTCGGTCTGGGGTTCTTGGTCGCTCACCTGCTGAGCTCCGTAGTTTTTTTTTTCCTTTGGGTACTCTGGTTTCCTCCTACATTAGGTTCGGGATTATTGAGCTAAGGTATGCCTTTTGGCCTGTGGAAAAATAGTCCTTCACTTAACAGGCTATCCAATACAGTAGAATCTCCAATTAAGGCCATCTCCATAAAGAGATCATTTCTATATTAAGACCATCAATTTACAGACCAATTTTTGTTTTTCCTTAATAAAATATATGCCCTATTAAGACCAAATTTTTCAGTCCCTTAGGTGGTCTTAATAGGGGGATTCCACTGTATAACGATTTTCTATTATATTTGTCATTACTATTAGCATGGCCAATCTCATAACAGTTCATTGCTTGCTCGCTTGATACTAGTATTCCCACGCTACTTGATCTTCGAAGAATTGGTTTGAACACATTTTATTAAATTTATTCAAAAATTTATTACATAGTTTTCTTGCAGTCCACTTATAGGAAAGAGGGCTTCGCCGTGTGTGAATGTTTCTCGCTGTGAAGAAATGACCGTCAATGCAAGGGAAACGAATCACACAATGCGCACATGATGACCCAGGTTAGATAAACGTTAGCTGGGTGATCACGTGAGTGCTACAAAAAGAAGGGGACACTCACTATTACAAGATAGACAGAGGAGTCATTAATGTAATCTATACCTTGAGCGGCCTATTTGCAACTCGTTAAATCAAGTTTGCATTAACCTATACAGGATGGCTTGAAACGTTTCGTTGCTCCTATAAAATCATGTACTGTCCGAAAAATCTTAATATTGTGAGCAAAAAAGCGGTTTAAAGAACCATCCTTTACAGATTATAAGGTAAACGGGGCTCAGGTGGACACTTCGGTGTGTAGTCTGGACCTGGGTTCGATGTAAAGGGGACAAGCAAAGAAATGATGCCTTGTATCTTCATTGTCTGAACCACAAGAGCTTTTTTGCGAGTCCTCGACCCCAATTCTGAAAAGATGAGAATTCAGTTGAGAGGCTCCGAGACGCAGGCGAGTGTGCATAATAGAAGGAGAGCAATTTCTATTATAAAGTAATTCAGAAAATGAGACAGGTCTTTCAACAGGGGCAAGTAAATTAGATTTAAATTCCTTGAGTGCCGATACTTGCCGAAGGTTTAGAGCAAGCAGGTTTCGAAGGATTGAAATTGTCTTTCTTGTTGTATTTTCCGTCTTCTCCTTCCTTACTAAAATAATTGGATCTGTATTTAGGCCACTCTGTTGCTTTTGGTGAAGCCCAAGCCGGCTGGCTCCGTGATCGCTTAGTCTGCCACGGGTGGGTGAGAAGGACATGGAAGCACGCTCTCCCGCAAGCGCCGTACCAGGTGGCCCCAGCTGGAGACCGATGGTTGGGGTTTGGGCGAGATTGGAGAGGACGGTATTTTAGCCTCTCAATACTATAAAATAAAGCCACCGAGCTACCGTTATACGATTCCGTGGAGTACGAACTGATAGCAGTCCTCACAAATGTATTTTCACTTCTTTCTTGTGAGTGCATTTTAATCTCTAATTGTACCGACCTGAATTGAAATATGTACTGACTTAACTTTTGTTATCCCGGTCTATGGTGATGATTTTGTTTCTGTGTGCATTTGTAACATATCTCATTTGCTATAAATAGGCCTGCATATAGTATCTGTACGTTGATTTCAACATATTTATTCCTTTCTAAAAAGCCATTGGGGAAAGGGCGAAGCCCTACATGAATCCCGTTCGCACACCACAAACAGAAAAAAGGGGGAGACAAGGACCAACAGTGAAACGCCAATGTCAGAATAAATACCACAACACACAGGCAGATCGGACAGCAATGTCACAAAATAAAAGGTCTTGAAAGGACAAGACGTCACAGATAGGAAAGAATAGTGGGGTATGCTATCATAAACAAGCATTACATTGCCACCTATAGTTAAGAATATTTGTAAAAATCATATAGTAGTCCCAGGCGTGGATTTTTATTTCATGTATGATTTTACAGATTGAAAAAATAATCTAGTTTACTTGAAAAGTGCAATTTTTAAAGCCAAGTAGTAAAGTTTGTACCATAAATAAAGCAAATGTAATTTCGATATTTTGCAGTCCATCACATTCCACTGTAAAGTTCACAAATGCGAAAAAGTAATGCAAAAAGTCCTCATTTACAACACCACAGGCACACCTTGGAGAGTTATCGAGACCATATTGCACTTCATACCCAAACTTTCATGTAAAACCGCTACATTGGTAGATCCAATGTAAAATAATGGTTTAACTTTAGGTCCATTATGATTTAGTTTAGTTTTAAATTAGTCTTAAAGCTGGGCATTACGAGTGGCAGATGATAAACCGTTCTAGAGACAAACCGCTGAAGGTAAACATGATGCATTGAATAAGTTAGTCCGTGCATGAATTAAAGAAACATTGTGTGCAGATCTCATTTTACCTGTTTCGTTGCCTAAAGTAACTTAGCTATAAATCTGTCAAATCTTGAGGTGCATGACCCTGGAGAAAGCTGTCAAACATAATAATTTTATTTTAACGTCTTCTAGCTGACAATTTTTCAAAACTAGATTCCTGAAAGATTATAGATCGTGAGTCGTTCCAGCTGTCGGTCGCGTATCGACTCTTCCAGCTTCTGGATTGAGTTTTTCTAGTTCCTGACAGTCAATAGTAGTACAGCCAGACCCATACTCTGAAATGGCCGTATAAAGTAGAGATAAAGGATTTCCAGGAATTTTTTGCTTAAACGATATAATTGTGAATGTTTCAAATGTTTACCATCTTCATGCCTTTGGTGGTTAACTGATCAGTATAACTTGATCAGCTTAAATCTGACCGTGTCAGTAATTCCATGTGCTTATGTTCTGATTCATTTTCAGTAATGATTTGTCCATCAAGTCATGTCCGGATGATTATTTGTACGTTAAGTTCTCCGTTTCTTGGACGGAGTCAATAAATTTATCGTCAAAATTCCGTTATACACAGTGCACAAGCTAAACCATTTCTTTATCCCACTGAACCCAAAAGGCTATTACTTTGTCAAAAAAGCTAATGTCCATCGAATCTATAAGGGCAAATATTTTTTATTTTATTTTATTTTTTTTTTATTTTTTTTTATTTTTTTTTTTTTATTTATTTTTTTTTTTTGCCTTGGTGTTCGAATATTGCCTGCCACACTTACTTGGCTTATAAAAAAGGTACATGCAGACGTAAATGAGTGTGATTACAGCACCCGGTTTCTATTTGTAAACAAATTCATCAAACTCTTTTACTAACGCTAATGTCATGGTTTTCCAGTCTAAATTGCTTGATGCCGCCCATACAAGTCAGCTGTTCCACACATGCCAATCACAGACCTGTTGCGTGGATTTGTAAAGAGAGTCTGCAAAATTTACTGTGTATGTTGTTTAGCGACAGTGGTTTGAACCAGCCGGTGTTTAGACGGTTTAACTAGCGCGCATCATTGTTTTCAGGTAGATGACAATGATGGGGCGAGGAACCAGCGTTTGGCGTTGGATGCTTGTATTCGCTACATTGTACAGTGTACGCTGTATCAGGTGAGTTTTTTCCTAGATGCTTTTGTCACAAGCTCTACGAGCACGGCAGAAAGTCATCCTAAGGTTACTTCACATATCATTAGCTGCAAGACGTTGCAGCAAATACGCTGTTTAATTGTGACTCATTTGAGACTGTGAAACGGTCCCAACCATTGTACGCCTTCGCTTTTTTCTCTGATGGTAACTTCATTACAGTTCCTTTGCCACTGGATGGCTCCGAGTCAAAATAATTTGAAATGCAGCACAATGACGATGAACTATGTTGTACTTGGTTGGAAATGTCAATTGCGAGATCCACGCTTGCACTGGTGGAAGCTCTATTATACTCCTTTACACACTCCCTGGGCACATGAAACCAGGTGTACCACCTGCTGATGCACTGCGCCCAGAAGGGCGTAATTACTCTAAATGTTACACCGTTAGTGATACTTTTTACAGCCTATACAGCGGCATTCTAAGGCCATTACCCAGGTTAAGTACACACGCAGGAATTTGCTTCAAGTACTTAACTACAGAACTGAGGTCAATTGTGGATTCTTAGAGCTACAGAATCAACATAGTGGCTTCACCCAATGGGATAGTATATGTACATGTGTATGACTGTATTCATTAATGTATGTATCATGTCTGATACTTGCATGGATTGAACCTTCTATTGCCCTCACTCTAATACCTAAATTTTTCAGATTGCTTGAAGATTGGTTTCGTTTAAGGCAATAAGAAACTAATTTTTGGATAATTTCGAGATTTGGTGACATTTTGTTGAGCATGTATGTTGCCTATCATACCTCCAAAGTTATTAGTTCTAGCCCTAATACAATCTGACGAAATTACCCTAATATTTTCAATGTTAACATGGCAATCAATGGACCGTGTTCTAGATCTAAATTTACTGACAATAGGTGTCTGCTTAAAAATGTCCGTTTCTCATGGATATTTCTCTGAAACGAATTCTCTGATTTTAATCAATTAAATACTGATTTAGTATGAAAATTCTCAACAGCAAGTACGTATCAGGGATTTTCTAAGAAATGAGCAGTTCTTTTTAAATGCGTATTAAAATTGAAAAGTCCCACAAACTTTGTAAATTACACAATGACAATTATTTTGCAATTTTTGTATCACCATCGTTAATCAACAGATACAGTCATGAAAAATCCCTGATTTGCTTTTGCACAAACATAAAAATAAAAAAATTGCATAAAAATACTTTATATTATCCGAAACGCAAATGCCTAAACAATTTTGAATTTTGAGTTTTAACTCTAGTGCACACAGATTCTGCCAAATGTGTTGTCAATTGAGTGTATTTAATATGTTTATTATGTCAGGTATGCATGGTTCTGTGATATTTAGCCAAAAATTGAAGTCACTTTTTCAGGTTGGATATTACCTGCTGAATCAATACTGCATCTATGCAGCCGTAAAGTGTTGTGCTTTCGACTTATGCCAGTACCAGTTTGAAAATCGTTACTCTTCATTTCGCCCATTCCCCATGTGCATGATGTTAAAAAAAAATAGAGCAATTCAAGGGCTGTGTGCGCTAGATATATACGTATGATATTTCAGGAACTTATCCTACGGGCTTCCAATAGGATTAGCAAAGTATCATGACGGGATTGTTCGCAGGTAATAGCGTATTGTGGACGCAACTCAGACGCTAGGCCTGTCAGTGTGTTTTGACCAATCCGGACCTGAGAGTTAAATTAACGGTTACTGGCAGCGCTCAGAGTAAGGCGTTTCATTAATTCCTGGTGGAAATATGATGCACCATGTCAAGACATGTCCAATTGATATTCTTGTGATAGATGGAAGAGATGCAATGTAAATTCCAAATCAACACAGTATTGGCGGCGAGTCGCCTCCACATCCAGCTGTGAAAAGATAATGAAGGAACACGCTTGCCCATCGGTCTCAGGCACCTGGCTCGTCACGACTGCCCTCCATCGACTCAATACCAAGTACACAATGTAGATACATTCAACATCTGCATACGGCATCAAGTTTAGGTCCTGGAGTTAAACTTGCTGTCAACCCCCCCCCCCCAACAATTGTATACGAGTACAGTACACAACCCTACACCACCTGTGTAAAAAATTATGAATGGTATGGCATGTGTCATAATGAACGACTCAGGTTTGACCACCATGTTTACCATGCAATCAGCACACCGCTCACTACAGTCGTCCCCGAATCGTTATCTCTAATAGTCACAATCAAGACCAAACTTTGTTCAAGCGTACAGAGCCAGGTCGATGTGCTGAAAATTGACATGACGATGGTCGTTGACACTGTCATAACCCGATACTGAATGAGTTTGAAAGGAACTTTTGTGTTTTCAGAGGGATTTAAGCCATATCCTATCAACGTCACCAGAAGTGAGAAAACATCACGATTTCCTTGATGTTAATTCTTTTTACGGTACATACTCGTAAATCAAAATAGAAATCTTGTGGCCTAAAGGCCAACTGGATCCGCCTCTCTACGAAACAATCATTTATTGTCTTGTGATTGAAGGCGTCCGCATTTCAACATTAAAAACGAATGATATACTTGCATTGCACGTACTGAACATTGAAGGCCGGGAACTGGTGTCGGCCATCAGATGCACTACAAAGGTTAACCTTGTTAAATTGAGTAACGTAGTCCTTGGCTTTCGAAACAAAACCCAGAATTCCCGTTACTTAAACATGATATGTGCACGTGCTATTGACTGAAAGATGCTGATGCATATTTCATTGCCACAACAATGTGATTTCTGACAGGTCTTTTAACTCCGTACAGATAAATGTGCAATGTAATATACTGGACGCAAACTATAGCTACACCAGGCAAAACCAGCTGTTATCTGTTGACTGGACCAAAATATCAGAAAAAAATCAAACAAATGGTAGGGTGCATTATTTGCATAAAATCTAACTGCCAAGTGAAGATTAGTCCGTGGAAATGAAAATAGTTAACTCGCAAAATTCTAGTTTGAACTATTTTAATTTACTTCTTGTATGATATGTATACACACACACACACACACACACACACACATATATATATATATATATATATATATACATATATATATATATATCAATGTGTAAACCACTAAGTCCAGAGTCATTTTTGTGGCAAACTGCACTCTATAGATTATTTTAAAGCAATTACTTGATGGACGGAGATGGACCTAATAAATGTGCATTTTTTATAATATGGCAAAGTTTTGAATAGACACCACACGGCAATGTAAACTAATGAGGACAGCTTTAAGTTAGGTAATTGTGAAAATTATATAGATATTAACTTAAACAATTGTTATTGACGAAATAATTCTAATGTGAGAAGCAAGTCTCTCTTGCGATTTCAAAACTACAAATTGCTTCCCCATGGGCCGCCATATTGGAATCTCTCTCTTTCTCTTTCTCTGTATATATATATATATATATATATATATATATATATATATATATATATATATATATATATATATATATATATATATATATATATATATATATATATATATATACATATACATATATATATATATACATATATATATATATATATATATCCATCTATCTGTCTATCTAACCGCCTTATTGCATAAAAAGTACAATAAACAATGTTCTATTTGTAGATTTCAACAAACCGTATATCTATAAGAAGCATGACAGCAAGGTATTTTATAGGGACCTACAATAATCCACCACCCACAATACACACGCCTTTACACTGTCATGTAGCATGCGAGAGTGCACACATGCACTACAATAGGTTGCAGGGAGAAATATCACCATCGCCTTCTTTTTACGTCATATTGGCTTTCGCAAATATTATTTTCTGTTGAATGAATTTCGTGTTACATTATAGGTTTTGTAAGTATTTGATTATTTTTGTTTTCTATTTTTCACGTTTTGTGTTTCAGCGACATGAACACGACAAATGAGGCTATAGCATCTATCTCGTTGAATGAACTGCTTAATAATACTGACTACAGAATCCGACCTCAAGTGTACGGTGAGTCTTCAGTTAGTGATTAGAGTAAGAATCAGGTCTGTTCGGGGCGAAACAGGCTTACAACACAAAAAGACGTGAAATAACCATTGCATCAAAGAAAATTTTGCAATTATACCGAGAAAAAGTGTCTCTGATTCAAATGTATGAGACAGATAGCTTTATTTTTAACTTTGTATTTGAGGTAATTCGTGGAATGCAAGTCAAAGTAAATATTTTTTTGCAAATAGTCTTTCTTGAGGTTGATGCATCTTGCGTGGTAGCGCAGCCTTGCGAAATTGTGTGGTGGGCGTGCTTGCTGATCTCCAAAACACACAGAACGCTTAAGCGCAAAAGTCATCATCCAATTGAAGTTAAGGGGATTCTGCGGACTTGTAAATAGTTCAATTCATTCTGTCACACACCTGTGTTATTTTCCTGTAAATATGAAAAGCAGATTTTACTCTGAATACTGTTATAAAGCGACTGAGCCACGGCTTTCCATGATTTGTGTTTGAAGTGTCCAACCGGCTGTCATATGGGCAAATATGGAAAAATTTGCACGCGATTTCCCATTTTATTTATGGATAAGCATGCGTGATCCACTCCAATTCAAATGTGCTTGACACAGAACTTTACGATTTAAGCACCATTCACTGCATACGAATGGTATATTGGGTCCAGAAGTGCGGCCAACTACGAAAAAAGGACTATGTAACATTTTTGAAGCCAGTTATACCTTTAGGTATTTTAAAAGGTTCTGCTTAATGGTAATAAAGTAGACAGTAAACACACTTTCTCCTCACGATAATGAAAAGCACAAGAAATTGGCGTCAATCAAATCTGCCCCCCATAGATATAGAAAGGAATCCGGGTCGCAGGCATGGAATCCAGTTGTAACGTGTAGACAAAAACGGTGTCTCAGCTGCTACCAAGTTCAATGTTATCGTGTATGATGCCCTGACATGCTTGGTCTGCAGGGCAACTCCTCTGACCAGTCAGAAGTACAGACGATGTTTGTCACATATAGACCCAGGTCCGCTGGATTCAGTAATTATACCAGTTTTAGACAGTTGATGAGTTTTTTCGTCGGAATAATCTCGGACTTTATGGTACATTTTAGGGAGTTTAACTTGTTTATGTGATACATACATACATACACACACACACACACACACACACATGCACACACATACATACATACATACATAAATACATACATACATACGTCCGTACGTACGTACATTCATACATACATACATACATACATACGTTCACACGCAATACACACATTCATACATGTATGCATACATACATACATACATACATGCATGCATACATACATACATACATGAATGCATGCATGCATACATACATACATACATACATACATACATACATACACTTTTCTCATCCACAGCGCAGCTTTGATGAACATGGTTTTCGTCTAAGGTCACAGCAGCAGCTTACATTTTCCAGGCCTATTCTTCATGTCAGCGTGCGTATATATATATATAGATGGTTCGCATTCCCACAGCCTTTATAAGAAGCACCTGCCGTCTTATAGTCATAATCTGTGTGCTTGCCATCCGACGCAACTTTGCATATTCCGCCTTCTTTGAAGCTGATGGAGGAAAAATCATACGTCTCAGGCGATAACGTATGATCGAAATCAAAGTTCAAGCAACCAGACATACATCTGCAGATCGTTGACACAAGACACACATTTATCACGGTGCAAAAATTTAGCTTGCACACCTACTGCTCCATGAAGTCATTAATTACCCTTACAGATGGTTCAAAATGAATGATGTAGATGCTTGCAAGGTTAAAGTGACCTCGTCGGTTGCATGTATCCGGTAAATCCGTAATTTTTCTCACTCAGGTCCACCCGTGTTAGTAACCTGTGATTTTTTCATTGCTGGATTGGGAGAGATCAATGAAGTTGATATGGTATGTTTCGTTATATGTATTTAATTTAAAGTAGTCATGATCATAATAGACATAAATATATAATAAACGTAATTATATATACGGGCATACTTGCGTACAGGCATGATGAACCGTGAAACAGAACTTTTCTTGGTCATTATTTGCAATAATGCAAATAAGTTTAAATTCATATATCTTGCAGGTCACACTATGAGCAGTGCTTAAACAGACAGCTACTTTAAATTCAGAAAACCTTGGATTAATCGTGATTTTTTTATATTTTGGAAGTATAGTCATCATCTGCACAGTAAACTTTTAAGGCGGTCTCAACCTCAACCCTTCGTGCCATCGTGGAGCAAATATGTCATCCGTTATTTCCAATACAATTTTTCCTCCTTTTTATCGTGCTAGGAACCAACATATACGTCTAAAAGCGAGGTTTACAGAAACTTTATAATCGTAAACGTTACCACTTAGACAAATGATGATACGAACAGTTTGCCTGGCATAATTACTCGTATGAAATACTCTATAAGCGCTATTTCTAGTTCCGTTTATAGTTGTTTGATATGGAATTGTTCCGTAATGTTTTGGAAGCTGACAATGCAATTTGCTTTCAGGATTTTCTTCTGGACATATACTTCCGCATGGAGTGGCAGGATAATAGGCTGGTCTATGGTGACGTGGCAGGACCAGTTGTCTTAGCTTCTCACAAGGATCCAAACGTCATCTGGACACCAGATCTGTACTTTCCAAACGAGAAGCAAGCCAGCTTTCACTATGTAACTCGTCCAAACCGAAGACTCTCAATCTATCGCAATGGGACAGTCAAATACAGCACTAGGTAAAACTTACGTGAGAAAGTAACACTGTGCCCAAGGCAAAGGATTATTATATTTTGTTATCAGTTTCTATATTTTACGAAACTAATTGCGTCTGTCTATTGTCTAAATTACCTTATTTTTAGGACCAAACTAAATCATGCTATTGGAAATTTGTTGGACTCACTGGCCACATCCATCATTCTGGCACCTGCCTGGAAAGTTGATCACTGGATGTTTTTTTTAATGTAGTAAAAATATGAAAAAATAATTTTTATTTTATGTTGACGAGACGGAGGTGTGCATGAATTGTCCAGAATTTCATTCTGTTTATCACGTCTCTCCTTCTGAATCATGTGCTTAGACGAATACAACAACCAACCGTTATGTTTGATATACTTTCGATCTATTTCATTTTTCCCTTCATCTTAATGACCCAAAGTAAAGTTTGGACAAACAATTTACATAAATATTGTCAATGCACAAGTCAAGATTAGAGATATATCATTTAATTTTTTCCAAATAAATTGCCTATATATATATACATATATATATATATATATATATATATATATATATATATATATATATATATATATATATATATACATATATATATATATATATATATATATATATATTGAAAGCATGTTCTAGACATTTTAAGATTTCATGATTTCCGTTTTTAGACTCACCCTAACCCTGACTTGTCCAATGATCCTGACATACTTTCCAATGGATAACCAGGAATGCTACCTCAAAATCACAAGTTGTAAGTATGGGAAGCATGTCTTGCATTCATTTTCAAAATGTGCCAAAAGTTTGTTACATGACGGAATTGTTGAATGTGCATTGTGTATGTTTTATGCAAATTCTGAAACAAAGATGTACCACAGAATGAATTTAACTGATGAAGACGTCCGACGGACCTCCACCAAGATAGTACCGACGCTTTATAATTATTATTTAAAGTATAAACATACATAAAACGGAAAAGTACATGCTTAATCAATAAATATTTTATTTTTGTAACTTGTTTTCTTCACGTATCCTTTACAATTTTTTTCCTTAGCTAAAGTGTCAAAAACTTATGAATTTATTGTAATGTCAAAACATCATGTTTGACTATATTTCAACATCGATAGAACAATAATAAAAGTAATAATAATCATAATAAGAATATTAATAATTATGATAAATATAATAATAATAATAATAATAATAATAATAATAATAATCATAATAATAATAATAATAATAATAATAAAAACAATAATAATAATAATAATAATAATAATAATAATAATAATAAAAACAATAATAATAATAATAATAATCATAATAATAATAATAATAATAATAATAATAATAATAAAAACAATAATAATAATAATAATAATAATAATAATAATAATAATAATAATAATAATAATAATAATACATTTGGAAAACTACCCCTTTACAAGAGGGCACCAAAAAAACGGGATTATTTCATGGTGCGTTCTTACATTTCCTTTGAATTCATTTATACAATACAAGTGTAAACGATAAATATTACAAGTATTCAGCAAATTAATTCCGTTAACTAACGTAAATGATGTACCTTCATGATATAAAAAAACCTCATAGTGAAAACAAACACACACATGGAATTATGAAAATCCCAAGTTACTTCCCTTGCTTCAAAAGGTACCTGCACAACACCCAGCCGGTAAAGAACACATAAAGTTAAAACCCGTAGGTACCCCAGACCGCAAAGGCAAGCACCCACATTTCTTCAATTTTAAAATGATAAATCTCGGTAGAAATTTATCACCCCAAAACTGATAAAGGCTTGCAAAATAGTTCCCAAAGCAAGTTCAAAATGCAAGACGTCTCAGTCAATGCTAAGAATCTACACAAATGTGTCATAGCCAGCACCTTCAAGAGCTACCATACGGCAATGCCATTCTTAGTTTTGGAAAGTTTAGCAACCACTGTCAAAGATATCATTAATAGTATGGTCATAATTGAATGATATTCCAAGAGTAGCATAAATTTCGTTGTTAAGGAAGAGCGAGTAAAATGTCCCCATACATGGACGTCACCATGTTCCAACAGACATTTTTTCAAGTTTCGTCAAATCTTTGTTCTTAGTTTCTTGGGCTATTTACATGTGAAAGAAAACTGAAATAAGTCTGTTTACAAATTCCATTGGAGAAATTCCACCTTTGTAATGTTTCTTCCAATTCTAGACATCGGGTTCTAGCCATGAATTTTAGTCTAAAAGCCTTGCAGTCAATTATTTTTAACATGTATCTATCTATGCGGGGACTATTTAATCAATTTGTATATGACAAGAAAGACATTTCTTCAATAATTTAGAAAAAAAACACACACGTAGTTTTGCGTGTACAAATTACAATTTTGGTGGATCCAGTCACCATTATTTCTACAATTTACATTATTTAGTCCAACTTCGGACAAGATTGCTGTTATAGCCAACAAGATTTATGACCGGAGTGAAAATTTGTTTTAAATCACAAAGTACCCGTTTACACAGTCTATTTGCCGCAATGTTATACTTTACATGATGACAATATTTTACTCTTTGTTTATATGAGTTGGGTATTTGTGGTAGCCAGCCAAACTCCTCCAGTGTTGGCACCATAGCAGCGGTACCTCTTACTTGTAGAATAGCTCGTGCAACTGTGTACTGGAATGATCGTACGATAGCTGTGTTTTCCAAAATATTGGTTAAGCATACTGTACTGCAATGTGAGAGTGAAGGCATTATTAAGCTTCTCCATATACTGTCACCAAACTTTACTCTTTATATTGTCGTGCGATGAGAATATACCTCTTATATATCCATTTAAGCGATTAAGTTTACCTTTCAACTGCTCGTTTAATATGTGTGAAGAGTCTTGTTATGACTGGGCACATATAATACCTCAATATTTATACATAGTGCATTCTTCGAAAGTCAAATTCCCCAAAACCATTTCCTTGTCAAATCCATTTTTTACCAATTGCCATAACTTTGATTTTGTGTCATTTAATTTCATTCCCCATTTTATAGCGAATCTATGTACAATATTAAGCATATCCTGTAGCTGTTTATCATCATTTGCCATCAAACCAATGTCGTCTGCTTAAAGTAAAGCAGGAATAAGTTCATCATGATATGTTATGCCTAACATCTGCTCATTAAATATAAAGATTAAATCATCCATGACTATAGACAATAGAGTGGGTGATAGAATGCATCCTTGTTTTACACTATTAACACTTTGGTACCAGTTGTTTTCAAAAGGACCAAACAAAAGGTTGTTTTTCACCTTTTCGTACAGCCTATGCACTAATCGCCATGTTTTATCTTGAATTCTAGTATTCCGCACAGCTTGCATATCATCCGATTCCTGTTTACCTTATCAAAGGCTTTGCTGATATCAAGTAATGCTAACCATATTTTTTCTTGATTAAAATACATAGGCCTTTGAGAGTCCACTTTTTTTTTAACAACATGGACCTTTGAGAGCATAAGTAGTGATCTTCCAAAGTAGGACCTTGTCTATGTGCGACAATTTGTAATAACTACCTTTTTGTAATAAAAAACCATCAGAAATCTGCATTCTTTTGTAATACTTGCGGAAATTTGTAATAAGTTGCAGCAAAATGAAATATTGTTAAATTTTGCAATTTGTAATGATATCTTGCAGCAAAATGTAATAAATAATGTGCAATAAGGATGTAATAAAATGTTATAATCATACTGAAGTGTCCCTGATAAACATTTCCCTCAATACTGATTTTAAGACAAGTGGGGTTTTGTTTCAAAGCTCGATCACATATTTATTAAATGCAAAGACCTCCAGAGGTTCCGAGGTGCTATGATTAAACTTTCTTGCTGTCCCACCCACACCAATCTAAAAGGTATTGTTGAGGTGACCCCGTCAGTTGTTGAGGTTGTTAACGATGTACGTTCACATCATTTTTTAATTAATCACATCAATTGGTGTATAAATTTTAGTACTGTTATAAGAACTCGGAAAACGTGAAAGCCCTTGTACTTAAATATAACAGCAAACCTATATTTTTCCACATTGAGACAAAATGCAAAGTTATCTCAAAACACCTTCACACTATGACTAATGTCTACAATCTCGATTTTAATCAAAATTGCCGAGTGCAGGGAATATGTCGGGCACAATCGGAGAGGCAAGTTCTCCTCCCCTCCTTTCTATTCTGGGCCCTTCGGTTTTAACAGCAAGTTGCAGGCTTGCAAGGTCATGCCACTTCACACACACGCCCCTTCCAAGATGAACTGTTCATCTTAAAACGTAAGCTCTCAGCACACAAAGAGGGACGACTCCTGACTGGATCATAATAAATGGTGCGTCGTATCGATGTAAATCAGTCAGGTCCTGAACATCCGTTACTCTGCTTGCAAGTGCCATCTCATGGACTTTGCGATCCTTTATCAATTATAACTTTACACACAATGAATGGAAAATTGCATCAATTTCCAACAACTTGACTTATCAAAATTTAATGAAACATTTCCAACGATTTTCATGATCACTCGAAGTGATAAAAGAATATCTTGCAAAATATAAATACTTCCACATATTTGCTGATATGATAGTCACAGGTCTGGACAGGAAAATACAAAACTTAGCTGACTGTCAGCCAAGCTTAGAGGAAGGTCTTCGTACGTCGCCCGTCTGTCTGTCGTCTGTGGTCCACAATTCACATTTTTGACTAATTCTCCAGAACCAATGGATAGTTTTCTTCAAACTTGGTAGCGATATACTTCCTTTGGGTGGGTCTCTACAAAGCTTTCTTGCGTGCTCACGCCCCAGTGATTTTTTTTCTTTTTTTCTAAAGGTTTAATCATGGTGAAATTAAATCTCGTGCAAAATAGATTGGGTATTTGCTTTGAAATGCATAGGGAAACGTCCGGGGACCTCTACATCTATTTTATTTCAAGAAATAGTGTTCCCAGTATTTGTGCCCCCCCCCCCTTTTTTTTCTTTTTTAATGTTATGTGCGTTTGGTTACTTTGAACTTCTTATCCCAAATCATCATTGAGATTATGCTGAAACAGGGTAGAAATTTTTCATGTTCAAGGGTCAAAGAAAGTCAATGAGCAGGTTGCGTTGCTCTGGTTTACTGATTTTTGGTAATTTCTTTTTAGTTGGAGTATTTATGGTTAATGCATAACATTTTTATTGATAATAATGTTAAGTCAATGTTATTTCTATGGTACTTCACCATTTAACGTCTCCAAAATTATCAGTCAAATTCACTTCAAATATGACGGGGAAGTACCTTTGGTAAGTGGCTTCCAAATCTTTTGAAATGGTGTCGCTCCAATGATTTTGGGATTAAAAATGGGGAGGTTGGTAAATTTAGAAAAATAAAACCCTTTTTAAAACTGCCTTTCTAAGTTCTCACAAATTGCATGGGAAAACGTTTGAGTGTCCCTAAAGCTCAATTCATCCATAAGCTGGCGCTGTGATTTCCGTTTGTTGGGTGTTTACGGTAAATCCAACTTCAACCTAAGCATGTGCTTGATTCCTTTCTAACATGCAGGGAATGTCCGTTGACTCAATCTCCATTAAGTGTGTTCACTACATGATGCCGATTGCATTTCCTGATTTTTAATAAATTCTAAACATTTTGCACGCACCTTTGCAGGAGCAGGAAATAATGATACCTCCTGCTGGGAGTATGGAGGGGGGGGGGCGGGAGGATTGAAAGCCTTTCTCAGCTCTTGTCAAGCTATCCAAAACAAAATACCCTGAACGAGGGACCGTTTCACCAAACGGTCACACTCATACTAGTGTCACCTAGATGAATTCTATTGCCTTTAATGAAACACAACTTTCTTTTTCGTTTCTTTTTTATAATTGATACAGACTTTTGCATATTTACTATACCACCCTGCCCATTTAAGACGTACATCTAAAAACCCAGTAGGATCTCTGTTGCGTTTGCCACTTTGATCACACGGCCATTAATCCCCAAACACTAGGACCAACATTTCCGATCCATGCCTTGCCCACTTGGACTCGTCCGAAGGTCCATATCTATCCCTACTTGCATACCGTACAATAACCTAATAATCAGAGAGATTATCATTCTTTCAACCTTATGGAATAAATAAATATTATAGGCCGATGGATATGACGAGGTATTGAATGTTTATGTTGTTTGTGTACAGATTCATATTCTAAGAATGATTTGGTACTAAAATGGGCAGAAAACACCCCTATAGAGACACCAGACGATAAGCTGACTCTGCCGCAGTTCCTGGTTCAGGAATACACGCCCGATACATGCAATGAACGCTACAAAACGGGTAGGTGGACAAAAATTACACTAAGCTCTTATCTGCTATATTTCGTTGTTTTTTTTCTATTCTGTGTTTTCAAAGCAAATTATAGAACAAACGTATTTGAGTATACTCGTTCATGTAACTCAGGCTTCCTCATTTTACTTTGGGAGACTGCACTGCCTCAAAATGTAATGTCAGCACAAATTGTAAACCCGTGCCTTGATTGGTCGAGATAAAAGTTTCTCTCATATCGTCTGCACTGTGCACATATTGGTTAATGCATCTCCATAAGCCCAGGTTGCATAACTAAGCTGAGTCATGGACATTAACACGAGGCGCTATTGGTCATGGAATTTTCTTGTAGAGGCATTTCTGATTTAGCGACGGGAATAAAAGAGAACACTGAATGAAAGTAAAAAATTGTAAGAAAAAGAAGGTAGAATGTTTGTTTGTGACTATTTCACGGTGACACATACATACATACATACATACATACATACATTCATACATACATACATACATACATACATATGTACATACATACACACATACGGGAGGAGATGTCACCTTGTTCAATCTGATATTGATTTGACGAGATTTTTTTGTTTCATTAAGTACCTTGTTATTCATACATATGATTTAGCAATATGATGACAGGCACCACGTCTTCTGGATGAAAGGAAATGGTCCATTTCGAATAGAACTATTTTTCAGGCTTCAATGTAAAATACAGTTGTTCTACGTTGTCATGTTTAACCGAAAAAAAAGTAAAAGCTTATTTTTTTTAATTTGGCCGCCAAATTTGTACACTTTTCTATTGCTTTGTTTAATTGATTGGATGTCTATAGAAAAATTATAAAGGATTTATGACGTTGTTTCCTGTAAAAGTAGACGTATGTAAATGATTTTTTTTCACAGAACATTTAGTCTCCAAAACTATACTTACCAACGGAAACGAGTTCAAATGTTCACCTGTTCGAGCAAAAAACGCGTAAGTTGAAAATTATGTGCCCGATCTAGATCAACTGTTCAGACCTCACACATCTGTTATCACCCAAGTGGGTGGATGAAGGAGGAAGTGATCCCAGCAGTGTGCAATGACGATAAACAGCCCCGTAAAGAGTGGTCACTTTGCAGCATGGCCTGTTGCCATCGTACTGATCAAACGTTTTCAAAACTGGATATAGGAGGAAACCTCGCTTGCAACCCCAGTTTTGAAAACGTTCAGCTTGCCACGTGTACATGGTATAAACGGGTGTTGCTACGGCAAATGTCAAAAATATACTCATGATTATGATGTTTGTGTGTTTTATTTGATGCAAAGTGTATCAAGAAACATTTATAGTTTTTTATTGAGCTGCAGCGGGAATATGCTGGTTTCTCACTGTTGAGATGACCGACTTCTTTCCGAATTATCTTAACCTCATGGCCCGTTTTAACAAAGTTGATGGGCTCTACATTGACATAATAATACAAGATGTATATTCTTTATAAACTGATCTGTATTTAAATAACGTACAACATGCCCACCGTTGTAATAGACAAAAAGAATCGGCCAGGACTCGATAAAAGTGACCCTCCCAGGCCAGTATTTCAAGGCAGATACTTATTGTTACTGTTGACAACAACATAACATCCAGCGGACGAGGCATGCCACTATTGTGTGCTGGTCGTCTTGTGCAGATATATCCAATTGCGTCAAATTCATATAATTATCGGACTGCTAATGCTGACAAAGCTCTTTTTTAAATAGTTTATATCTGTTGTATTGGACTAACAAGTTAAAACTCCGTTTTACCATGTCATGGCCGCAAATCCCACGGTATCTCAACGGATTGTCGGGCTAAAAATAGGTTTTGCACACAAAATCTTCTTCCGTCACATTGTGATCCGTTTGGCAGCAAAGTTCAGAAAGGATGATACTGAACATGCGCAGTTGGTGGGCGTCACTTTTTTTATTATATTTCAATACATTGCGTACTAGTGTTTCCATTTCCATGTATTTGAACACAAAAAGTGAGACTTCACCTTTCTCTTCTTGCTTGCATTCTCCTGAGAACGAGGGTAATGTTATTCTTGTTAGTAATTTCATATCGGAACAGGCCTCGGGAAGGCAACTATCGAATGCGTTAGAGAGACTTTAGTTCCGCCACGCTTTACCATAGGATTATATTAGTACATAAATAGCCTATGGTCAAACGTTTTTGTGGCTGTCAACGATCATGAAAGGCATAAATACGCATAAATGTGATACAATATCTCAATGACGGTATACGCCATTTGAAAGAAGAAAGTCATTACGCCGTCTCAAAATATTAACACTTTATGTCTTTATTAATAATACACTTTGCACGTGTATAGACTGCTCATCTCTCAATCTACATGTCAAGTGTTCAAATAAGTGAGTAAGGGTTTATTCACAAGTTGACGTAAATGTATGTCCACATGTAACACACATGTGTGCATTTCAGAGATGTCTTCGCAAGGAAGAGACATATGGCTATATAAGACATATAAGCGTCTTTTGCAATTGTTTCTTGTCATATTTTCACTACCTCCGTTAATTTCAGAGTAAACCATAAGTTTGTATATTTCAACTCGTTTGGTGCAAAGATTATGTTTTTATTGAAGTGCTCTATGATCAGACAATGTAAAATGTTTTGCTGCTGTTAGTACAGAACTAACGGATATATTCTTTTCAAGTGTGGTTTTTTCGCAGATTTTGTAGGAATTAATTCTTTTCAATAGCCATATCCATACTTTACATGGCATATTTGCATGTTGTGGGGATTAGCTTTTGTGTGGGGGGGTTGCTTTTTGGGGGGGGGGATGGTGGTGGTGGGGGTTGGTTTTGGGGGGGTTGTTTTTATTGTTTTTTTTGGGGGGGGGGAGTCTGTAGGTCTGATTTCTGTGTCAGGTTTTAATTGCAAAATGAGACTATGACCTGGTGCTTCTACCATGAACTTTTCAGTTATGAAATGGTAAGGCGTGGCTGTTCCCATTTCTGTACATAAAATGTTGCAAATCCTAAAGGTGAGATAGAATAAAAGCACATTCTCAGTAAAACTTCATGCTTGCTATTTGTACAATAACTTGCATTTTGCAGGTGAATTTTCATGTCTGAAGGCTAGGTTCAAAATGAAACGTCAGTTTGGATTCTTTATGTTGCGGACATACATTCCCTCCATATTGATTGTGATTTTATCCTGGATTGCATTTTGGATCCACAAAGAGGCTGTACCTGCACGTATTACACTAGGTGTCACTACTGTGCTGACCATGACGACACAACTTGGCACATCTCGCAGCGGCAACGTGCGGGTATCTTATCCAAAAGCCATAGATGTATGGTATGCCTTCTGCATGATCCTGGTGTTTGCTGCTCTCATAGAGTATGCACTTGTTAATATAATGGCTCGCAGGGAGAGTGAACGAGAGGAAAAGGAAAAGAAACGAAAGGAAGGAGACATCGTACGTACAATATTTTTTAACCATGACCCAACAACAAGATCAATGTTTAGCTATCATATGGTTAGAATTTTCATGTTTGCATGAGTTAACCTGCCCAAACTACCATTTGCTCCGACGCCACAATTCTAACATATCATTGCTCCAAAATGTGCCATGGGGAAATGATGTAGCTGGGCTGATGGAGTATCTTTCCTAAAAAAATAAATTCCCACAGCGCTAAAAATCCAAATTTCCATTCAGTTGATGATAGTGCTAATACTCAACATCAATCGCCAGATGTCGCCAAGACTTTTGACTATTTTTGACATATGGTTATTGCCCAAATTGTGTTTTTTTTAATAATCATAAATCAATCGTTTACTGTGTTTATCGAACACGTGTAATGCAACAGTGTGCTTATGTTGTTTTGGTATACCGGTACTAGTGGGGACGACATCACTAAATATCAGGTGGGTCATGAAGATTCATTGATAGCATATTTTTATGACTGGCTTTGGATGCACATGTAGGTCAATTTTTTTCCAGGTAATAAAGGGTTTTTCAAGATTATCTGTTGAACACAAAAATTAAAAGATTAAAATAAAGATAAATTTTATGATGTTACTGTATTTATACTGTAGAGGTAGGCAGTACCAGGAATGGATATGGATAGTATAGAATGACGCTCACAGATTTCGTGCACTGATGATATGGAAGTGCTGATAGGCAGTCAACTTTTTGGGATAAAAAATATATGCAATACTTGGAAGTAAGAAACAAGAAACTGAGCCAGAGAGTTATTCTAGGTTTTGGGTTGTTTGTTTCTGTTTTACTGCACTAGAAATCTTTGAACACATTCAGTCAACACTTTATTAGTTGATGTTAGGAGCAAATAGACGTTTTTATCATGACATCATTGATGTTCGTGGCAGTCGAGTGATATGATATTTTCTTTTGTTTCTGACAGGAGTTGCAACCTGTGGAGACTGACAGACGCCCAAAACGAAAAGCTCTGTTCACATATTATGGACGCCACCTAACGGCAGATGGAATAGACAAAGTAGCTAGAATTGCATTTCCAGCAGCATTTGTATTATTCAACTTTTTATACTGGGTAGTTTACCTTCAACCAAATGTGTTTCCACAAGAATTTTGATGCTGTACACGTACATTCTTTATAAGGACAACATATGCAAACACCACATATTTGTGTCATAATGCATTACCTATCCACTAACTTTGGTAAATCTCCCTGAAACTAACCACTACAAACTTAATCCCATCAGAAAAACCTGTCTTCTCATATATTTCACTTTGAACAGAGGGGAGGTCATCCATAAATGGGTATTCCAACCTACATATGTTTCAAAGAAAATATGCTGTTTCTGTAGTCAAGGCACAAAGTCCCTATCCAAAATGTTGCACTCTTTCAGGCTGAAAGAGAATTTGAGAGTTTGGTGGTAGCTCTGATGGTGGTACTTCTGAAGTGTCTTTACTTTGGTGGCGCACCAGGGACAACCTGATGTGCACTCAAACCTTGGCCCTTTTTAACCACAGGAGATCAGTTACAGGAATGTGCCCCCCCCCCCCCATGGATGGGGGGGGGGGCTGGAGATGTATCTAGGATCTAGCCTCCTCCATACAGACTTTGCCTGGTCAACTGGCTGCAACTAGAGGCTATTCAGTCGGTGCTGGAGATTTTTGGCAGTCTCTACATCAAAAGTATAATCATGTTGGTCATGTTGGACAATGGGGTGGTGGTCGTGTATGTCACAAGTGGTGGAGGAACTCAATCTGTTACCTTGCTGCAGTTATCCACGACAATTCTTCACTTGTGTGCAGACAGGGGCATACAGCTCTGTTGTGGACAAGTAGCAAGAGTACTTAATGGATAATCCCACCTGCTGCCATGCAGACACTAAGTGATCAGCATGGCCTGGTTGTTACACCCCCAGCTGGTTAAGTTTATCTGGGACCTATGGGTTGCTCCTGACATAAACCTGTTTGCCATGTGAGACAATCACAAGCTGTCTCACTGATTCAGGACACATCAGCAAGGGCGATGGACACCTATCAATAACGTATGAGACTATGTTGGTTTACACCTTATCGCCTACTCTCATGATACCTTGGGTTCAGCAAAAGTTTAGGACACTGAAAGTGGAGGTGACTTTTTTAGTTCCCCGGTGGTACTAACACTTCTGAAATGGCCCAAACTTCTATGACAACCCAGGTCTGGCATTATTAATCTGAACCCAGTGATACTCCATCGTCACACCTGGCTACTGTTGCAAAGGCATTACAGATATGTAGTTATTCAGACAAGGTGGTGGCATGAGGTGCCAGAGGCAGGTTTCTCTTCAGTTCCTTGAAAGTGTATGATTATTACTGGGCTAGGCTCATTTCATGGTGTGCAAGAACCAGAAATAGTCCCTGTGACAGATTGTATTCAGAACATGGTTAGATTTCGGTTATATCTATTTCATCAAGGCCTAGGGCTTAGTACTATAGCAGCCCATATGTCTGTAATTTTCCCTAAATTCATGCATGGTAGTGTTTTGGTGGCATTTTAACAGTCTTTATATGTCCAGGTCAGTTTGACAAAATGCCTTTCTCCAGTGGAGTCTCTCAGTGGTTCTCAATGGACTGTGATCTCTGGTGTTTGAACCTGGCAACATGGACATGCTTGGGTTAGATTATCGGTCTTACAACATGGCTTTTTGTTTGGTGATGTTGAGTTCTTGGGCCAAGAGATGAGAAATTCATGCCCTAGCAAGCTGAGTTGGTCTCAGGACCAAACGGAAGTCTTTTTGAGATCAAATCCTCTGTTCATGAGTAAGATGTGTGCTGCAAATCAGTCATCAACACCTTTGTGGGCTTCTCCATCAAGGTTCAATCTACTCAATTGGATTGTCAGTATCTCCACAGATCACTTTGCCCAGTTAGAGTGCGCAAGCTCAACTTAAAGGAACACATGCCATCAGAAAAGTTAGACATGCATCATTCCTACCTTTAATGAAATAATTATTGTCAGTGGATTCACAGAATTTCTGTGTCAATACCATCTCAAGCTTGGTCACAAAGGCAACTAAGTCGGCTTACTCAGCCACAAATAAAATCTTAGAGCTCAAGCAATTGATGATTGGAGCTCATGAGATCAGAGCTATAACTTCTTCCTGTGATGTCTTAAAACATGTTGCATTTGCAGATATTATGGTGTTAAGTAGGTTGTGATCACACAATACTTTCTCTTGGGGGGATTTGCTCTATGTAGAAGCATAACTGCTTGCACTTAAACGTGCCTACACCTTTAATGTGTAAGCCAGGATCATTAGTATCCTCTAGCTGCCGTGGGTCCTCTGGAGGCTGCTTTACAGTGCCACATTCATTTACATCTCTGAATTCTTCACAGAGGAATCTGTTGTTTGAGTGGTGTGTATTTTGAAGTATTATTCCTCTATTCTTGAGTCAAAATGATCTCTCTGCTCCTTTCCTCTGGCACATCTGATAAATCTAGTGGGGAAGTAATATATTTAGACAAATCTGTGAAATTTGCAATAATTTCCATGTTTGTTAGTAATATTTACCTATCCACTGTACATAAGTCCACCCATCCGTCCCTGCATCGTATCATTTCAAATTAAGGCCATTATGAGAAACGGATGTGATTGGCCACTACCAGAAGCCAGGTAGAGGCGCCGGAGTTAATGGCTGGATTGCTGGCAGAATACATAAGGAGACAGGTTTTCCAGATAGCGTTAAGTTTGTGGTGGATTCATTCTCAGAGAGTTTTATCAAATGTAGTCGGTATGTAAGTATTACTTACAAATGTGGAAATTATAACAAACTTCCCAGTTCATATATTTAACAAATGTGACAGACTTTAGTAGAATTTTTTTTCTCCCACCGGCCAATCCTTTCATCTGTCTGATGATTATGGTGTGGGTGAAAGTTTCATGGAAAACGTCAGTCTGCCTGCGTGCTTTAATGCAGCCTTTTTACTGGTGCCTTTTTATGATATAGTGTACACAGCTTGTTGTGTATGTGCAATAACGGCAGAATAACAACAGGAGGATTTTGCAATTTAAACTTGCTATGTACACATTTAAGACAACAAAACCCTACATGTGACATTTCTTGACGGTCAGCCTTAAATATACTTTGTGTTGATTGCCTGTCTATTCTTCTCTAAATGCAGACCTGTTCAGTTTGCCTAATGATTCCCGCCAATGCATATTATATAGATTTGCACATGGCAAGTTTAACGACATACGAACATAGTTGGGTCAATAAAGTAGGATTTAGAGGTCCGTCAAAGGGCATGTCACACGCAGTGACGGCGTATATTTACTGTTTTGCAATTAGTATTGATGTCACGTACAAACATTTCCCTTTAGCGTACAAGACTCACTTTTCATAAAATAAAATCACGAATGATGAATAGCGGGGGAAATGTGTGACTCTCTCGGTGCATTGCTTTGTGCACTTTTCTATTGCAATCAAATTGATGAAGGGCGTTAGATGAAGATGGCCTATTGACACTGCATTTATGAAAACTGTTTTGGCCTTTATTATAAACCTTACGGCTATGAGTGTGATTTGAACATTATCCTATATACTTTTTTACCATGTACGAAATATACATGGACTAAGGAATAATTGAATTCTTGGCGTTGATAGTGTCTGTCGGAATTTTCTAACAGGTTGCTTATTTGTAGTAAACGGTAAGCGCGCTGCCAAAAAGGGGGGGGGTATATCTCTTTTGACTAATCAGGTCGCGTCATACGAAACCCATCTATATGGTACGCTGACCGAACTAAAGATTTACGTCATTCCACTAAAACTTCTACAAAGGCAACAACAAAAACAGTTTGAATCGCAAAAGCTGCCCTGAATACTAAACGGAAAGTGAAACACAGATGGCAAAAACACCCTCGAACTCCAATTTTTTTCTTGGAGGACCTTTTTGTTCATATTATCAAAGGCACAACAAGCAAGCTTTGAGGCGAGTTGCCCCTCTAACTTTCACGCATGAAGATGTGTGATCCATGGGTATAGTGTCAATGAATAACAAACGAGTCTTGTGTTTTGAATCTGTCATATTTTATGAAGGGAGTTATTAATATATGATTGAGCAAGGTACAACATCAAAGATCAAGAATTGCGACCGGTATCGAAAAACTAGTCCCGACGCTTTGTAAGTATGTATGTATGCATGTATGTATGTATGTATCTATGTATGTATGTATGTATGTATGTATGTATGTATGTATGTATGTATGTATGTATGTATAATTTTTTATTCTAAGAAAGTCGGCTTAGGAAGCAACCCTTTGGTAGTTCTATAATTCAACGTACTTTCGTGGGGTTTTCTTTGTTTGTTGTGAAGTATCTTAAATTCATTCGCATGGTATTATATGCTCTAAGTATAATTTTAAGTTTCACGGCAGTAAGAATGTATTATAAGGAGAAAGGTGACAGGCTAATAATTCAATCTCATGGAAAATTTTCATTTTGCCTTAATGAACATATAACTGACTTCACCCTGAATACAACTACTTGTACTATGTCTCAACAATGCCGTGGTGCCTGCACCAGTGACCACTAAATAACACAAATTTATGGGTTCATCATATTGCTGTAACTTTCACTTATGAGCTGACATTTTGATATGCTGAGCACATTTTAGAGAAGCAGTAAGCAGTTTGGTGGGGGAACGGACGCGCTCGGCGAAGTGAGGGAATCCACCATCAAATGCATTGGCTATTTGTTGGGCTTCATAGACGTTGAATACATGCAAGAACTACGCTATTGAATATTTGAGCACGTACGGGTCCATATGGAAGCATGCTTAAAGTGTTCATCTCACATGTACAGATGAAAAAATTTTGCCACTTTTATATATTGCCTTCTCTTTACTAACACCAATTTATCGGTAACACGTGGTTCCAGAATTACAGTATATTTCTCTTCACTGGATGTGTGGAAAAGTAAGCAATTATTTTTTGCAATGGTGTTGAGGTGATATACAGCCTTTTGTCCCACAACATGAAGTATTAATCGCCAAAATTCGCCATACATATTCCGCAGACTCCCTTGCAGCGCTCAGCCTTCAGCCTAAATTCATATTATGTTCATTGAAACCGTATTCAAAAGGGACCAATAATTGTCTTACCGTACCTTGCAAATAATTTCTACAATGAAAATTTCGGTTCCAACCTTTTTTCTTTTTGGACGTAATTTTACAATGGTTACTTGAAGAAGTCCTTACCAGTGATCCCCCCCCCCTTTTTTTTAAAGTGCCTTTTCATGTAATCATTTTCAAATTGGTGGGCACCTTTGGTGCCAAACGTAGTGGCCGTGATATTTAAAAGATTATTTTACTGTAAAGTAGTGAGAAGTTCTTGCTTTGGTGCCAGAAATTATGATGTTTATGTGCCAGAAATTATTATGTTTATGTGAATGAATATGGACCAAGTTCAAACAATTCTGTGTATGGTGAGAACTTAATGACAGCTTCTTGCTTTAGTTTTATAAATCATTAAGTATTTCTAAATCATTTCGTTCACTGTATAAAAAGTGTCCAATCTTGGCTCGTGAATATTCCAGGATTTAACATTTGTTTAAGCACTATTAATTGTGTACCACAATGGACAAGCAGGATTGTTCTATACCACGTCAAATTAGGATGTTGCTTTCCCGTTATTACACTTCGTAACATCAACATAGACCAATATTCCCATGTGCATTTGGTTATGGAAAACACATAAAGGTAGACACATTTACGCTATATTATAAATTTTAATATGTGCGACGAGAAAATTTGTTGGCTTTAGTCTATTTGCAAATGTAAAATCTATGATGTACCAGGTGTTACCCACATTGTATTTCTCTTTTGAAGGTCAAGCAAACAATTTTTTGGCATTTAGCTAACAGATAATTAGTGGCGGTATAAAACATCATCCTTAATTTTGTTATTTAACGAAAAGTGTGTTTGCGTTGAACTTGTTTCCAAATCTCAATTAAGTGGATTAAAAGTCTAGTAGATTTGGGATGAAAACAGAAACTGCATTATAAATCAACCAGAATAGCAGCCAATACATCAGAGGTCATAGAAAAGATAGGTGATCCCTCTCTTTATCACGGGTGTCAACGCGGTCTTGAATATTGCCAACATTTAGGCATACTGTCGCGGTTGAGTTGCTTGGAATTGGCCAAACAAAGTACAACGGCGCGTATATTATGGTGATGACGCATTATAGATGAGTTTCCCAGACATTGAAAAGCTGCAATACCATGAAAGCTTTCCAATGAAGCAGTACAAGTACATGTTTCTTGAATGCGGTCAGTTGCACGTGAAGCTTAGTCTGTCACACGGACTACTTCACCGCATCAATCTACCTCGTCACGCTTTCGTGTATTTTTTTTCTGTGCATTGTTGTCATCAAACAGGATCCCTTGGGTTGCCAAACATGTAGTATTTCCATGGCTTTCTGACTATCTAATGCTTGCTGACAAAGGCAAAACACATGCCAGCCCGTGACCTACCATCCACCCTGGTAACTGCCAGGGCCAATCACTACAAATTCCATGGGATCTGACTTATCGCAATAATTTCGGATTCAATAGTTCTCGTAATAAAGATCTTCCATTCAAAAGCTTTAGCCCGCATGTCTACAGATACAAGTTGTGGTTCAGGTCAACAGCTTTCCTTCGCAAGCTTTGCTTGCGGCCAAACGTGCCGCAGAAAGCTGGGATTGGGTCTCCAATGGTTATGTTTAAAACGTTGTCGAGAACTTTTTTTAGACCTAAACCTACATCATGTAGATGTACATTATCAGCCAATCAGGTGCCTCCGTGTCGCGTCTGAGCACCACCCTCCTAATTCACAAAGACCCGAAAGTTTGCAGCATGTAACTTATATGCTGCAAACTTTAGGGTCGTTGTGGAGGTCGACAGTAAGCTTTAATTCAATGAAATAAACAGTACAACACATGTTGCTACTTTGTAATGTAATACAATTAAATGACGCCAATACAAGGAAAATGCAATGCATGTCATATCTGACCGAGCAATGCATTGCTCAATTTACATTTTGCAAAAATGTAAGTTAATATTTCGGCATGCAGTCCCAGTCCAAAATACACGATTTCCTCACGCATGCGCCGTAATGACACTTTTGACCCATGACTTGAGGTATTACTTGAGCAATTCGGCCGGCTTCCGGGTAGACTTATTATAGAGTGCATAGTAGAAATGACTCTTAGAGGTACAGGGGGCTGTCTCTTGAATAATTTTGACCACAGGAACATAGTTTTTCTCAAACTGACAGGTACAGTGTGCAGTATTTATTGAGAGGTCAGCTTTCAATATATTTAGTGTTGTGACTGAAATCACATGGCTACAATGTGAGTACTCCGAGTCAGCGCGCAAAGCGGCGTGGCTGCTCTCAGTACTTTGGCCACAGCAAACGGTAATATCTTAAAATTTTCCCACTGATGACTTGGCTTTCTTGTTCTCAGATGATTCGGAATATTATAAGGAACAATTTGGCATAAGATACTTTGGAGTTTATAAGTTATTTTAGAGGGTACAGATTGCAACCTGGTTTGTTTACATTTTTTGCTGGTTGACTTGGTAGCGTCACACGTTAAACTGTGGGTTAATCGCTGACTACTGGCCATGACCGCTAAATGCTATCAACGCACCTGCGACAAGAGGCAAGCACAACTACCTTATTTTGCATTGTATCGTTAATGTAAAACATCCAACCTCCATGCCAAAAAAACATTTATGTCTATCGTGTATCGTGTAGAATGTATGGCTCATCATCTCCCATTTATTGCCTAGTAGAGCACATAATTTGTTCGATCAGTCAATGACAAAAGTGCCGTAGTACTTTGCATGGGTGCCGACGGCGCACCGTGGATTGAAATAGGAGCCTCTAATCCAATACTCAAACAATTTTTATTGTACAAAAAGTTGATGTGATGTTGCAGACTCATCCTTGTAACATATCCTAGCGGGTTTTGGTGTTGACATCGCATAAATTAACGACATTGAGGGCAAAAACGTAGCTCGCATGTTACCAATTGATTCAATCGTGGCTTGGAATTCTTCAGCCAGAATGATCCGGTCATGATCAAGAAAACAAGCAATCTATACCTTCAAAAGGCCCAGAATCTTTCAAACATGCCATTATCAATCAACTAATTGCGATTTTAAAGCTATAAATGCGTTTTTATGGTGAATACTTTCACTGAAATATGTTGGTCTCACAAGGTAAACAAATGAACTAAACGGAAGCGACCCGCAGTTGGATTTCTAACTTTACTCGCTGGGTGTCTGCACTTTTGTGGTAATTGTGTATTAATTAGGAGACATAGAAATATCCAACACGAGCCTTATTTGAAGTTTTGCATCCATTTACCTCTCAAGATGTGGGCGATAGAGATACCTAGTCTCCAGATCACCATATTTGTAAGTTGAACAAGAATTCACAACAACGCCCATAAAACCAAACTTGAGTAATACATGTATACAGATTACGAGGTCTATCTGGAGTATTGTGATCCTTTCGGCTCGATCATTTTACACGCAATCTCAAAAAAGTCTCCGTTAACGTGGAGGACAACGGAGGGATACAATAATAGCGTTCTGGGACGGTTATTATCAGTTTCCAGGTATCTGGGCGGCTCATTGACCCAGAAGCCTATAACTAGTATAACCCGACACGTGTACAGTACTTGCAGGCTTCACGTTATTTTATGCTGCGCAGTTTGCCGCGTGAGTGAGACTTGATGTCATGTGATGACAGACTCAGACGGTTACCCCTTACTCTCTGACAGAGTCTGACACAAACATACCATTCGAATGACGCGGCTCATTGCGTCCGTTCACGCGACATGATTGCCAGTGTAGGCCAACGGATCAGCTGATGTCTAACAAAACCAGTTTGGCATTGTTTGTACCATGTGGACGCTAGATCGTGCGTTGCAAATGTAGATATAATATAGTTTCGATCCCTAAGGCTAGAAGGCAGAATAGGCCTATCGTTTCATTTGAACGAAGATTTGTATGCAACAATGCAATTTGAAGTTCGAAGTTCAAAGGCTGTGACATGTACATTTATGTCAGACTCGGTAAGGGGTAGCCGTCTGAGTTGTCATCAGGTAAAGCTTGATGTCTAAACTTTTTTGTTTGTTTGTTTGTTTGTTTGTTTGTTTGTTTGGGTTTTTTTGGTTTTGTTTTGTATTTTGGGGGGGGGGGGAGGGGGCGGGGTGTTTGGATTTTTTTTGTGTTTTGGCGGTTTTTTTGCTTAGTTAAAGGCCCCCAGGGAATTGCCTTGATAGTTTTAACCTATCAGGACACTGCTTGCATGTGGAATAGTCATTTCTTTTAGAGAGGGGTGACGTTAGACCTATCTAAGATGAAGAAAGAAATGTTATTGTGGCATTTGAATGGAACGTTTTAGAATAATAAGAGAATTATTAAAAACAACAATCATAATTTTTCACGATGCTTTGCACCTAACTGCTTGATAATGTAGGTTGAGGCCTAAGTAGGAAAGATCCAATTATGAAGGTTTCTCACCCCTGAAGACATGGCTTGGCCGCTTGCTAACGCTGCGCTAGCTACGCCCAAATCTTCAGGAGTGAAGAACCGTCATAAATATAACATTACTGTCTTTCCTATAAATACGTAGTCCACAGCTTTATCGTTGCTATAACGTTACAGGGTCTCCAAGCAGACAACACCACTTACCTTAAATTTACTCCACACACATTTTTGGAACCGAAATAGAATTCAGCGGCCGCCGGACACAGTGACAGTATATCATGATGATACAATGGCGTTTACAGGCCGCAAGCCACAGTGTATCAGGATGACATAATGGCGTGTTATAGTCACGAGGCAGGGATGACACCTTGAAAAAATGGCAGCACAAGTACAACCTTTAAGTGCTACCTCAGTTGTTATTCAATACTGTGAATGTTAGACGAATTAAGTTGGTTTGCTATGTTTGCTTTGATTTAGTCACACATTATTTTAGTTTTGTGCAGCTGGTTCCACATTATGTTACTTTTTATATCAACGAGGAAATATAATTTTCTCCCTAAATCCATGTAGTTTATGTGCATAAGAGAACAATTACGATAATAACGAAAGTTATTTTATAAAAAAACAAATGTAACTTGCTTGTATTCTCCCAGGTTTGTATGTTTGTGAATTTTGCTAAAATTCAAAATAAAGCAAATTCACACAGGCTAATTTTCCATGTTGACAGCATATTATTAATTCTTTTACATGTTCATCGCTCATTTTTATACTTGCCTAATTGTATAGGCAAATATGAATTTTTGTATTAATTTCTACATTGTATGGTGGTCTTTCTATGACTTGAAAAGGCAACATATAAATAAATAAGAATTTATTGTTAAAGCATGTCTGTTGTCTGTTATTTGTACATATGGTATTTGTGTCTTTTTGTCCAAAACCACTTCCTAGTAGTCATTACCCTTTTTCCGCAGTCCGAACTGTACTCTCCATAAGCTAACCTGTCACTGTCTAACGTATATACATATGTAAGTACTACTGTCAATATTGCACTCTCTATTGCAAGTTCTCTTGTAGAATTTTGACATAAGCTGTATTAGCCTAAATAAATTACAGGGTCTTCAGTGGAAAACTACGCAGAACATGTTTTGGAGCATACACCCGTACATGTCTCTCTGAGTACCGGTTCCTTGTCTAAGCTAAATATTCAGTAGAGACAACCCACATAATAATGAATAAATATGAACGTGGGAAATGATGAATTAGCTAAATACGTGAAGTTTTCCTTATAAATGAAGAACTTCATTATAAAAGAAGAATACCTGTCAACCAAAACATAATTACTAAATTTGTATAGTACAGGTTCTGACCACAACAATTTGACTTACCCCTGAACAAGAATTACCATTTCTAGCTGGATAGCTATTCTAGTTAAACCACCTGCCAGTGTATACCTGAAGTAGAAACAAACTGGGGCGTTATATTCAGTCCCAGTGATTGTAAATTAACAGTTTCAGCTAGACCACCTGTACAAACCAAGAGAAATCCTAACAAGTACTGCAACAATGCACAAGAGAAATGTAAAACAAACTCCATGATGACACCTACTCCTCACTTTGAAAGTCTACAAACAATTAAGCTGTATTTCACTGCCAACCCTGAGTCAATGGTTTAACGTTATGTGTCGGGTTTGTGGCATTTAAGGATCTGCTGTCAATTTTGAGAAATTTATTAATATTGAGTAAATGTGTATTCAGGCATGTCAGAAAAGAATGAAAGTCATAAGCATTTATGTCAAAAACATGTCATCAAAACATAATTTCTCATGACGCGATTTTAAGTACAATTAGACAAATTTGTAACTGTCTTAGGGCGCAGCTTGCTACCGATAGCCCCAGGGAGGTTTAACCTGACAGAAAACATGTGAGCCTAAAATGGCTCAAAGTGAATATTAAAACAGAAATTAAGTAGCAAAACAGGCAAGCCTAAAAACTGTAAAATTATTGTAGCCAAACTTTCTAATAATCTTTGGATATTAACAGCAAAAGTTGTAGGGCAAGTCAGAAAAAATGGAAGTCATTAGTATTTGGGTCAGGAGAATGCAATCAAAATATAATATTTCTTAACCAGATATCAAGTACAATTAGGCAAGCATGTAACAATCGTAGGCCGCTGCTTGCTAACGATAGCCCCTGAGTGTTTGACCCGACAGAAATCAAGCCAGCCTAAAATGTGTGAAAGGTGATTATTAAAACAGAATGATGTCAGAATATGAAATAAAGTAGCAAAACAGACAAGTCTAAAATTATTGAAGCAAAACTTTCTAATCATCTCTGAATATTTACAGCAAATTTTGTAGAAATATTTGATCAAAAGTACATCTTTGAATCCTCTTGACTAAAGTTTATTGTAAATAAATTTGGTTCTAGATGCAAAGTCCTGAAATATTGAACAAATACGACCAAATCTCAAAATCCGTGACAAAAACTTATATGTCCAATACTTTTCGAAATATTAGTGTCCGGGAAAGGATAGTTAACTACTTCAAAGATAAACGCCTCTATTTTGTGATAGACTTTAATACAAAACCTGTCATTAGTGACCTGAATATCCAAAAACATACATCTCCCAAACAATCTGAATTGTTACCCTCCAAAGGATATCGTTTGGGTAATTCCGTTATACAGGCCCGTGTTTGATTTAAACATATTTTATCTGAAAAAAGGCTATTGGGAAAAAGGCATAGCCCTATATAAATCCCCTTTACAGGCCTACATTTGCAGACTTGCCCAAATTCCAAGCAAATACGATGACTTGCTTCTCTTCTGTGTCAAAAGAGTTGGCCTGCTACACTTCCGTTTCTTTCAATACAGTCAATACAATTCGTCATGACACAAGCTGCGCGTCAAAGGGTAAGATTAAGGGATTAAAACGGCCAACAAGGGGTCTACTTTGTGCCTGTACCATGACCCGGCCGCCAGCACAACACCCGACCTGTAACCTGACGCGGCCGCCAGCACAACCCCCGAGCCGTACCCTGACCAGGCCGCCAACACAACACCCGAGCCGAAAAGGCTCAAAGGCTCGGGTGTTGTGCTGGCGGCCGCGTCAGGATACAGGCACAAACCCTGAGTTAAAGGTTTAAATCACCTATCTACCATAATGAACTACCCAAAAGGCTGTAAACAACCTTACTCACACAACAAATATCAACATCACATCAAGGCCCATAGAAGAAGATTACTGCCATATAGCGGTTAGTTTCGAAAGAACTGCATCGGATAACAACCCTACTAGTAGATAACATTATCGTAACATTTTGAAAAATACTTATAAATATAATATCATAATGTTTTGAAATTATGATTTTTTTAGATATCATTATAATATTCGTGTAAAATATAAAATGTTTGTACAATATGTTTCAAACATTTCCGAATTAATGTTCCCAACTAACATCCTTAAAATGTTATCTTTATATTATAAATATGAATCGCAAATAAAGCAGGAATGGCGCATAAGTGTTGGATATTGTGGTTACAAGTAGATATGTTGACCATATTCCAGTTATGTTATGCAGCAAGCACCTTTACATCGCGCAAAATTATCAACGTCTTTATAATATTTTTAGACGTTTCCAAAATAGCATTCTAAACCAATATCCTTAAAATGTTATTTTCATATTATGAATATCAATGGTACATGACAGGAGTGTAGTATTAATGTTAGATACTTATGTTACAAGTACACGTTTTGACAACATTTAAGTGATGTTATGCAGCAAGCACTTTTATTACAAGTAAAATTATAAACCTTTTTACTATATGTTTCAGACGTTTCCAAAGTATCATTCCAAACCAATATCCTTAAAATGTTATTTTTAATATCATAAATATAAACGGCACATATGACAGGAATTTATTATAAATGTTGGAACATTATGTTAGACGTAGGCATTTTGACAATATTTAATTTATGTTATGTAAAAAGCACTTTTATCTAGCATAAAATTATAAACATTTTAACAATATTGTAATACATTTTCAAAATAACGTTCCAAACCAAAACCTTAAAACATTATTTCAAATGTGAACGGCACATATGACAGAAATGTTGTATAAATATTTGATATTGTTGTTACATACAGATATTTTGGGTAATATTTTAGTGATGTTATGCGACAAGCACATTTACCCCATGCAAAATTGTCAATGTCTCTGTCATATTTTTCAAATATTTCCGAATTAATATTCCAAACCAACAACCTTAATATAAATGTGAATAGCACAAATGGGTGGACTGTAGTATAGATCTCATAATGATGCCACAAATGGATATGTTGACAATTTCTTATTGATGTTATATGTGCAACAAGCACATTTATTTCATGCAAAATAATAAATGTTTTACAGTAATATTCAAAGATTTCCAGAATAAATTTCCAAGCCAATATCCTTGATGTGTTATTTCCAGATTGCAAAATGTGAAGGTTACGGAATGTACATCTATGCAAGTTAGTATAAATGTGAGATATTGATGTTACAAAGAGAAAATTAGACTGTATTTTGTTCGTTTTACATATGCAGCAATTGAGCAGATTTTTTTCGTACAAAATAATAGGTGCTTTTCAAATGTTTCACACACATTACTTAAGTAACGTTTAATAAAAAATATATTTCAACTGCTATTACAATGTTGTAAAAAAAGCCAGCTTAAAACAGAATGTTACACACGAATATTTTTATACTTTTTATGTCATGTTATGCAGCAAGAACAAATTTTTCTGTTACAAATTAAATGTGTGCTGTGGACAGGTCTCCGATCTGCAGGAATACCATAGCCATGGACGGCTCAAATTTTTGCTCGTCTATTCTGTTTGTCGGCCGACATTTTCCAATCAGATGACTTTCTTGAAAACTTTACACACATGAATCTTCAGAACCCATTATTTTGATATACCTACCGTATTTCTAGAAATGAAACCTTGAGTTTTTGCTCCACTGTCGTCCGCTTAATTGATCTGTATACAGGCCTTAGATACGTTTCAATTCGTTGACTTCCTTGAAAACTTTACGAACGCAAATCTTCAGACCCATTGTTTAATTTAGCAAACGTATTTCAGTATCATTAATGTGAAAGATACATAAAAGGCCTCTAAATGAAGGCGTATAAAGTGTGGAAATCTACAAAGTCAGATTTTTTGTGTATATGTTTACAACGTTATTATACTGTCATTCCATAATAATATAAAATTACTACACATAGCTTTGCTTGAGGAAAATGTCACTTGAATCCGTCGAACAAAAAGAAACTGATCTGTCGAAAGAAAATTATGAAATGCACAGAATTAGGCCAAACAGGATATTTAAATTGGCTCCATGATGCATGGTCACCGAGTCTGTGGAAAATAACAAAATGTACGAAAGTACAAGTTGAACACACGGGACAGCTCTACGGCGGCCTGTGAGAACCGTCTGCACCTAACAGCCGACACGTGCGCTTCAGTTTGTTTGACTTTAAATTTGCCAAACTGGGAAGCATCCTCATATAGGTAAGATATTTCATTTTTGCCAATAGATGGCTGACCTTACGTGTAACCTTTGAAAATGAATGTTTTGAGTGACACTAAAAGGACAGGTGACAGTCAACACTTCGGTTTCACATGTTATTGCTCCGGGCCCTCAAATAATGTTTTCACAACTTTTACACAACATTACGTCGATATTTTCTAAGCAGCTCGACAGATGTTGTGTCGGAAATAACGATAGGACAGCTTATACCAAATTACTGAATGAGACTTTTTTCCGAATGATTCGGTTTTGGGCTTCTAGCCTCCCAGCCTACGAGGTTGTATGACCATGTAGCCATTTTGAACACGGTTTTTCTTGGGGGTGGGGGTGGGGGGATTTCCACACTTCAGTGCACATCAAGTGCCATCCATTTTCTTTCAGCTCTGTATAATTATTGTAAATAAATATATTAAGTACAGTTACAAAGTCTCAAATACAAAATGTTCATTATTGAGATCCATTATTCTTCGTTATTCTCTACAATAATAAAATAGTTCTTTTTTTCTGTGTAATGTTACTTTTTCCAATTTACAGGCTATCTTATATTCCACTTTCTTAATGTATTCACAATTTTTAAAAAATGATGAACGTTTGGTGTTTTCTTATTATATTTACAACTGTTAATATATTTTCCCCAGTATGAACAATAAGTGATATATAGGTTTAACATTTCCGGTGCCTAGCAGTACCTCTTCTTTTTGGAAATTTCCAATAACAACCTCTGTATCTCCACATTTAGAAAATACCTCTTTCCAAAATTGCTTAACTATATCGCATGTTCAAAACAAATGTACAGTTGTTTCAATCTCTTGTTGGCAGAAAGAACATTGCCCACTCTGAACTAATCTCCACCTAAATAATCTTTTGTTACCATATACACATCTATGTAGGAATTTGAACCGGAAACTTCTCAGCTCTGATGAGATTGAAGCTTTATGTACGGTAAGTTTTTAAAAGTTTCCAACCATTCATCTTCTCCAGTGCATCCATTCAATTCTCTTTCCTATTTTTCCATTATTTGAGGATTAGGTTTCAAATGTTTCAGCATCATCTGCTCCTTGATCCATATTTTGTAATTCTCGCTTTAAAGTTTGTTTCCACTTTTGTTGTGTTGCTGAAATGACACCATGATACGTAATAAAATTTGTTTTAATATTGTATTTGTTTTGAAACTCAACAAAGTTGTAAAATTCTCCATCTTCTTTTATCAAGTTTCCAATGCATTTTACTCCCTGTTTATACCATTTTTATGGAAAATTATCTGTCTATCAATCTTAACGTTGGAGATTTCTTGTGACTAACTTATTTACTCCGGTTTTAAATCCGTTGTATTTACACCAACTTTGTAAAACCTCTTTCTGAAACACCTCTTTTTCCTTGAAAACATCTTCCACATCTTTTCCTACATGTTACATTCCCAAATTATATCATCTTCACTCCGGACTTTCTTTCGAACCAAATATTTCCAGGTTGCATTGGAATCATTACACAATCTTTTCACCCAAGCACATTTCAATGCATTGAACTGTGATTCAATATGCATTCTCCAGGCCCCCTTGCACTTTCATTTTTCTTGTATGGCCTCATTTTATCTTATCTGGTTTAATTTTCCATAGATAATCATATATAATTTTTTCGATCTGTTGAATCATTTCTGGGGGTGGTTTGAGAATATGGAAGCTAGAAATGTTAATTGAGATAGCCCTAAACTTTTTATTAATACCGCTTTTCCATATAGAGGTATATTTCTATTGGTCCACATGTTCAAAACTTCTTTCATCTTGATAATTATGGGTCTATGATTTTTCTCTATTATTTCATTTGTCTTCACGGAAACTTTAACCTCCAATATCCCAATGGCATCATTGGTCCAATTAATTTTTAAGTTTTTGGCGTATTCCACCTGAGTGTTTTTCAATCTACCTAAACGTAACACATTAGTTTTAGAATTATTTATCGTTAGTCACGACACTTTTTCAAAATCTTTTAACATATTAAACATTAATTTCACATTTTCATCTGAGCCTGGAAGTGTAAAGTTGTATCGTCTGCATACTATAAAATTTTATATTCTACTTCATCTATTTTTATTCCTGAAACCAGAGTTTCTTACATACAATATTTCTACACAGATAATGAATAAATATGGTGACAATGGACATCCTTGTCTAACACCTCGGGTTATTTTTAATGGTCCCGTTGAGTGTCCATTGTCCACCACACAGCTTTCCAAATCGTTATAAAATACTTTCATCCATGTTTTATTGTTTCGGCAAAGTTAAAAAATTCCAAAATGTTTCAATAAAGTCCCATTCTAGATAATCGAAAGCTTTTTCAAAGTCAGGTTGTGTTAAAAGTGTTAAACCTCTCATACAGTCTGTATACATAGTATCCCAGATTCAGTTAAGTATTCATTGTTGTTTACTAATATGTTACTGAGGTAGAAATTTCCGTTTTGAATTATGTTTTTTCAGTTTGTCACAATTCACTGCTACATTATATTCTATCAGTCTAATTTCATTCACTTTATTTTTAAAATTTTCCAAATTTGGCCATTCTTTATCATGACAGAGGAATAAATAGTATTTAGCAATTAAAAAGATAAATGACCAAAAAAACATTCCTTCTGTCTGGATTCCTAATAAAATTTCAGATTTGGAAAAGATAATGTTACTTTTCATCTGCTTTTTAACCCAGTTTAGAATCTCCCGCCAAAATCGCTGTGTGACTTCGCATTCATAAAAATAATGGATAAACGTTTCCTCTTCTTCATTACATAAAAAACAAACAGCACTCTCTTTGATACCACAATTAAACAGTTTTGAATTTGTATATATAATTCTATGCAAGAATCTGTATTGAAAGGCTCTTAATGTAGCAGAAATTGTACATTTATATATTTGTGTAAAGCAGCCTTCCCAGTACTCTTCATCAATTACATTGCTTAAGTCTGCATTCCACTTATAACGTACATTTGTTGGTGGTATAAAAATCTTTTCAATGAGTAGCGAATAGAAAAACCTATATATCTACCATATGCTGTAATAATTGTGGGTCATTGGTATTGTTAATTTTTCAGACAAATAATTATCACAGAACTTTGCGAAACCGTGTCTTACCCAGGATATATATATATATATATATATATATATATATATATATATATATATATATATATATATATATATATATATATACATATGTATATACATACATACATACATACATACATACACACATACATACCGACACACATCACATTTTAGCAGTTTTCCATAAATCATGTAAGTGAAAATCCATGCGCAGGGTCGGATCAGTTGCTGGCCATGCAGCCACTGTGACCAATGTGCAGGCACTCTGTGTGTGTCTGCCTGCATATGTTTGTGGTTTATTTGGAGGGCAGATACAGTTATCCCATATTGGGAGATTATTTGTCTTATCTGTCAGATAAGTAATTAAATGATTAAGCATTAAGATCTCATTATCTGGTAAAGTCCCTCTGTATGCAGACCCGTTTTCTTCATTACTTGTTTGTCGAGATTTAGAAATTATATTTGGTCACACACCTAGCTTCACGTGAGAAATCAACGACCGGGTCTTCAAGACTACTTTTACAAATGTGATTAACCATGTTGCTACTTCCGGAGGGAGTCAAACTAACTATTCAGAAAAAAATATAGAATAACTCTCATTCAAAACTTATGATTCTTGTATGTTCTTGTGAAAGTGCATCATGTCATAACCGCCATCACATTCACATTTTCTTACATTTCAAACAATTTCATCTTTTCCACATACTATATTTTAATTACCTTTAATTACTGTTAATTAACTGCAAGAAATACGTATTACCAGGGATGAAGATTGCTATTTCTAACTCCTCTAACTCTAAACTTAAAATTAACGGTACGAACAGTTTGGACGAAATACTTTTACACTCAGAATTCGACGAGTAATCTCTGAAATCCAATGTCTTGCCTGGGATTAGGGTCAATCATAAAAAAAAGAACTCTACGTTTTACAGCAGCTGCAAACCTATATTTGTGCATTTTCGAAAGTTACGGGATATTAAGTAAGCGGAGATTGAGTCTGTGGTGCATTTCAAAACGCAACTGAGAGTTTTTATAAAAACGTTTCCTTCACCTCTCTATTTCTTGCATTTGTAGGCGCAAAACAATTCTTAATACAACTTCTAATTTCTTGTAATATTATCATAAGTTTTACTTTGTTGTTTTATTCCATGTTTTTATAAGTTTTTGTTTATGGCATGTTGGCTCCTGGGGAGAACCGGGTTACACACTAAAAGGATTACCAGTGTAAACAAATTCTTCATATATGTTTCATGAACACTTTTGCTTGGGAATATAAGTTGTTGTTGTTGTTGTTGTTGTTGTTGTTGTTGTTGTTGTTGTTGTTGTTGTTGTTGTTGTTGTTATTGTTGTTAATACTTTACATTCTGCTGGGTCCAATCCGGTTTGTTTTTGCCGTGCAAATGCTTGCCATGCTACACGATATATTTTAAGTCCAATGGAATGACCAAATATTCTGACAGATTTCTCCTTTGCTGTTATCCATAATCCAAAAAAAAATCGCTAGAATGAAATGCAGTGTTACAAGTAATTCACTTGAAAACGTTTACTTTGAATACAAAGGTCCTACATTATGTATATTTACGATAGGAGGAGGGCGAGAGGTAGATATTGAAAGCATGCTTCGCTTGATCTGAATATTGATTGATTCAGATAGTCTGTGCGTAGCTTGAAACCAGACAGGAGGAAAGCGCTGGAGCGCCGACGGGAGCAGCGAGTAGGCCTAATGTTCCATCAAAACACAAAAAAACCTAATCTGTGGAAAGGTGTATTTGGGTGTCTCATAACTTAAGAAGTGCTTAGTATAAGTGCTGGATATGTAGCATTATCAGAATTCTATAGGAATTGACACAGGTAGGCAAGCTAGGCGATGCTGTGAGTGTAAAACCCGAGTCACTGCCGAGACAGGTTTGTTTTTGTTTTGTTTTTTGAAATTATATTTTAAACCTATGTTGTCTTAGAATCGAAAGCCAAGTAAACCCAACCAGGGTAGAAATTTGGATCGCAAATGCAAGATAACTGGAAATAAGAACCATAAGGTCTTTATGAACTGATCAAATTCTCGGCCTTGGTGTGATGTCACAGCTGAAACCCAGCTAGGTGTAAACATCTCATCATTCCCGTCCATTTACATGTTAAATTTCAAGTTTTTAATCACTAATTAGTTATGATCGGCTGATGTCTTGGTGAGTTCCAAACTTCAGATATGAAAAAAATATTGAAAGATCAAAAACATTAACTTTTAAGATATCCAGTTTTATGAAAATTGTGTGGATGTAAAGTTGGGCTTTATGAAGCTTTTTTTCTCTTTTAAGACATGTTTTTCAAAGAATATACTTTATCAGTTGTTACGATATCCTTACCACGCCAAAGGCACCATGTCACAGGCCATGCAGATATCCTAGCTTTGCCTCCATATGTTGTGTGTGTGTGTGTGTGTGTGTGTGTGTGTGTGTGTGTGTGTGTGTGTGTGTGTGTGTGTGTGTGTGTGTTGGGGGGGGGATTCCTTGTTTGTTTTTGTTTTTGTTATTGCTATTATTCTTGTTTTGTTTTGTTTTTTTGGGGGGGTGTTTTTAATTTTTTTTTTTTTTTTATGGTTTTTGCTTTCCCTCAAATTTTAGAAATGCAATTCACAAATGAAATATAAACAACATAAACTATTAATTCTACACCCAATAATTCTTTGATTAATGCAAAGGCTTAATCCAAGTCTTATCATTGCGAGTTAAACTGCGACCTCCAAGGTGGCACTCTGATTGCACGATTCCCATTACCGATGCTATAACACGCTACATCAATCTAGTGTATGCACCTGTCAGTCACAACACACACATTTATTTTGCAAATGATAAAATTCATGATAAAAATACAAACAGTGTGTAAGAGTTAATTTTGCAAGCAGTGCTAGTTTTAATAAGACGATGCAGAATGAGTCACAAATGAATGCTGGGATGATCCTAAGAAGGACCCTGTAGTTCGCTATCACTGAGGCCACCAAAAATGTTGCAATAAAGTGCTAATTCGTTAATTCACGGATTTGCAATCTAATCCATTAAACATATTATAATTTTACATTTTTTACATAAATAACAATTCGCCACAGTGCATAGTTCTTGATTTTTTTTTTTATAACGTACAGTTCAGTGTACTTGAGCTAGTGAAAGAGCGTCTGTTTATTATTTCGGTAAAAAGAATATGGAAAGTGTGAAGCTGAGAGGGCATCAAATATTTTATAAATACACTTTTTAAGATACAATGCTAGTGCGCCCAGCACGGGAAACATGTTCTCTGCCTCTGGTGAAATATGCGTGACTTTATGCTGAAACTGTGATCAAATTAACAGTGTGTGTACCTGATTCAACATTGACGTGTCTAAAGCAAACTTTATTGCTTTCAATCGGAAAACATCCGTTTTTTCATTTTCTTTTTTTAAATTTTATTTTCTATTTGTAACTCTTTCACCAGAGGATCTCAAGAGGATCTCGTCTAGGGATTTAATTTCTCAATACACGCAAGAAGTTCTACTTTTTCTGTAAATAATTATTTTCCGACACGAGATTGACTAATATGTAAGGGGGGGGGGGGTCTAAATCAATATTATAGTCGTATCTGGGGTGAACTTTTTTCTGCGTCTTAAAATACCAATCACTACATTTGATATTGTGTTCACACAGGCATTCCAATGTAAGTTTCTCTGAATTGTGCAGCCTAGAAAATGATATTCATCTGTGTTTGAAATTGATATTTTATGTATATATATATATATATATATATATATATATATATATATATATATATATATATATATATATATATATTTGTACATTACGATGAAAATTATTCTGGTTTTGTGTACGTTTATGAGTTTGTTTAGCACAAGCCAGTTATATACTTCTTTCAAATTCAAAATATACATTAGCAGGTATATCTTTTACATCCAAACCGTGACAGATTTGCATATAAAGTAAAAACAGAGGGCTGAATAAAATACTGTCTTCAGCATATAGTAGTGGTTTATATTTTGAAGATGTAATGTCCTATATCATTTTAGTGTTTAATTAAAAGGAGAGATCCGAGTATGGACTTGTGGAGTTCCGTCAACAAATCACTGTCTTCATATATTTGTATTATTGATAGGCCTGTCCAGCGATTCCTCACAACAGAAAAGTAATTGAAACCGTCAGGTGAGGTTTGTGCCTGTGCCGGGACCTTGCTTCCGGTCGCCGAGGGAGCTGTGACGACAGGGTACAAGCACACTAGGCAGTAAGAACCCTTTAACCACACATTCACCCCTGCTGCAACTTGGTGTAAAACACATGGCCCCTTTGATTGATAGCAGAGTATCAATGTGTTTATGGGACCAAAGGCTCATATTTCTACGTAATTCTGCTTATAGGATTTTTTGCACCAGACAAGGCTATGCGGTCGTAAATTTATCACATGATGCAAAAATATGAGCCAGTCAGTCCATATACCAAATTATTTATTTACAATAAAAAATCTAAACTGAAAGTAGATATCTACCAGTTATTTTTTATTAGATCTGGAATGAATTGTCAACTGTGAAATAAATGAAATAAACAACAGGTGATTAAACAAAGTCATTTGACGATCTTCTGGTTGGGTCTTTTTGGCCGAGTCGTCAATTTTGTACTAAATATCAACATTAATGTTCTACGAAGAATTAGTGCGGAGGAACATTTGCAATAACGTAGTCCAACATATTGGTTGTGGACTTCAAAGATCCGATATTATACAAATTGCTGCAAAATTAAGCTTCATCGAATCTATCGGACCACCTTTAGAAGCTTATTTTTTTTAATTTGTGGCTTAGACGATACTTTGGGATTAAGTTAGGCCTAGATAAGCAAAATAATTCGGATTTTAATGCCTTTAAGAGAAAAAAATGGTTGTAGTTCAAACGGAACAGCCGGTGCGATTTGATATTTCTTGTTTGTTTGCGTTTTTTGGTTTTATTTTCATGCCTGTGTTTGTTTCGGTGTGCTGCGTTTGTTTGTTTGTTTGTTTGTTTGTTTGTTTGTTTGTTTTTAATTACTTTTGTGTTTGTTTACGGGTGTGTGTGTTTTCTTTTTTCGGCCCAATAGATAATGATGAATACAGTTATTCTGATGTCAAGTGTTATTGATTGGCAGTAACATTAAAGGCCTGCATCAGGGAAATGACTGACACAGTAATGACACTACATAATCTTTCGGACCACCTTCGGCAGCATTTTTTTTTTTTTTAATTTTGTGACTTAGACAATACTTTTGGAGTAAGGTACGCCTAGATGAAATAGATAATTCTGATTTAATGTCTATGAGAGAAAAACATAGGTTTTAGTTAAAATAGAACAGCCAGCGCGATGTGATATGTTATTTTGTTTGCGTTTTGGTTGTTGTTGCTGTTTTGGTTTTATTTTTACACTTGTTTTGTTTTGGTTTGGTGCGGTTTTCTTTTTTGGGGGGGGGGGTGTTTGTTTTTGGGGTGTTGCTTTTGTTTTTGGGGGTTTTTTTCGCAGGTATTTGGTTTTGGGGAGGGGGGTGTTTTTGTTTTTGTTGTTTTTTGTTTTTTTTATTTTGGTTTCTGGGGTTTTTTGTTTGTGTTTTATTTTTTTAGGCCCAATATATATTGATGAATATAGTTATTTTAATGTCAAGTGCAATTGATTGGAATTAGCATTAAAGGCTTGCATCAGGGTAATGAACGAAATAGAAATGACATAACATTAGTTGGTCTCTACCCCACTCTTTTGAAGATGTACAACGATTCCTGTCGATAGCTTGCAAAACTCTTTTGAAGATGTACAACGATTCCTGTCGATAGCTTGCAAGTTTTACTACCGATATGGCACCTGGCTATGTTGCACACAGCTTGCAGCCTTGGCCTTGCAGCACCCTGAGGATATATGAGGCTTGAGCATCACCTCCGAGCTAGAACAGCTATACTACTGTAACACATTTTTTTGCAGTACAACCAATGAATCAATACCAGCACATTCTACTGTGAGGCTTTGCAATCTATCACCCGGCTGTGGCGTGTGTTAGAGAACATCCCGTGGGAGTTTGTATGGTGTAGATGCTGCATTAATTTATAGGACTTGTCGAAGGATTTCCAAAAATAAAATATCGAATGAAATAGGTTTCAAAAAATATATCGAATACGACATATTCCTTATCTCATTTGTCTGTAAAAAAGACTTGACTGTAACAGTTATCACTTTTTGACTTGAAGAACTCGAATCGGAATATACATGTCCGATTCCAGGTTGTTTTATCGAATATTCTGAAACCTTATTCAATACCGCAGAGTGATCAAAACTTTTTAACTTTGAAATTTGAAGCCCATTCTCAACCCCGCCCCCTCCTCATGGGGCCCTCGTCTCCAGGATTTGGCTCAAGGCAACATAGTTTTTCCGCATGGATTTAAGGCATGAACAGGAGACAGAAGGCATTACATTAAAACATGCCTAGGCAGTTTGGATATGCGCAATGGATAATGATGTCTGAGTTGAATGCACAAATGACACAATTACCTGTTGTTGCTTGTTCTCTAAGACACTGGCATTCGACCGAAACCCACACATTTAAGCCAAGTGGCAAGTCGCTATCTCACCAGAGCCTAGCTAGCCACAAGATGACTTGGGTCAGAGGTTATTTAACACAGGAAGTGACCTTTTCCATACCATTTGTTAAATTGCCCTGCTCTACAGAGTCAACCACCTCCTTTTATCACTTTCGGGTACTAGTTTCAAGGATATACTGAAACTGCATGCGCTATAGCGATAATAAAACTATCAAAATTCTTAATGAATCACGCTAGCATCTATTATAATAGGGGTGATTTGGGTTAATTTACTTTCTTGACACACAGCCTTTCATTCCCATGGTGCATATTTGCGACACCTAGCAACCCATGCCATTTGAGGTCAGGGGCCGTATTCACAAAGAGATAATTTTGGACTTAAGTTCAAAAAAACACCTTATCTTTAGATTTGAACTTACGTTCAGTTTTGTTGGTATTCACGAAGAAAAAAAGAATCGATTTTCACCTTAAGTCGAGTTTGTTGAGTTCAATTTTCAAGTCTGTTTTGAACCTTACTTAGGCGCTAAGACTAAGTCGAATTTTGAGGAGACAAACTGGCGGACTGCTAGGCCTTACGGTGGAAAGGCCACTCGTAGATCATGTAGGGCTAGATAGGGCATGCCCGCTGGAGACGCAACAGTCAGAGGGTCACTCTCTGTGCACATTCACAAAAAAAGTTTTTCGAGTCAACGTATCAGTGTCCCAAATAATCCCCTTATATGTAGTAAATGTGAAATTAAAGATTAAATTTGACATTGATTATATGATAAGGAGGAAGATAGGTTTATTAGGATTTTGTTAAAACTTTTACTTTCGGAGCAATTGCCCCCCCCCCTCCCCAGCTCCACCCCACCTCTCACGAAAATGTTCCCGCTGTCTTATGCTGCTGCCATCTCTTGGTAAATTTTAATGATTATGATCAAATTGGTTAACGATGTCATTCATATTTGTAAAGACTACAATCATATATTTCCCAACTGTTGGAATTTTTTTACAGTGTCTAAATTATGATTATGATAATATAATTATTTTGTTGAAATCGCGAAGTATGACTTTTTATAAGATAATGTAAGATAAAAGCCTACCTATTTTCCGCACCTTTTAAAATTTTGTAACCGTGGATTTTTGTGATTTTTCCCTCTAATGACAGACGACTTCGTCCTGTAGTGTGATTATAATCTTTTACGATATTTTACATAGAAAAAAATACCCACCCGCACTCGTTTTAACTAAAAATACATAATTTTTATAGATATGTCGTTTTCTATTACGCGTCTTCCGCTAACAAGAGCAGGGCAGAGGAGATCATGCATGCTTTGTTATCATTTTTCCATAATGACAAGGAAGAAAATAAGAATTACAGGCCACTAACCTGTCCAATGAGATTTGTTCTTCCCTTCTAGACATGATAATTTGTATACAAAATTTTAGGTCCTGTGTTGGATTTAAAAAATATATACATATATATATATATGATACCAATGTTTAATTTTTTTTATTTCCCTCTTAAAATGAAAATATTTTAATTTTCCGCTGCCTTGGACAATAAAAATAACGGGTATTATCGGATTTTTAGCTTTTTATTTTTTCATATATGAATACTTGTGGGGGCTGACCATTATTTTTGTTTGGGGGTTGGGTGGGAGGATGGGAAGTCATAAAAATTGGAATAACCCTTCCGTGCTTTTATGACCCCCAAAACCTTTACGAGTACAGCCAGATGTGAGCCTATAAATGGATATAGATGTATTGTGACCCCCCCCCTTCCCTGTTGATTTTTCTGATAAAGGCACCTGTTGTAACTCAACCATCTGAGAGAAGTTTTAATCAACAATACATAAAAATAAGTAAACAAAAAAATGTCTAGCAAGTGAAAAATAAACTGCTTGCAAGTAGACTTGTGACCTAGCGGATGAAGATAAGGTCACCCATGTAATGCAATAGCATTACACTCATACGGAGAAGTGTCCCGGTTCAATTTAAAAGCAAAGTGATTAATGGTTTAAGAGAGTACTATAATTTGCCCAAAAATGATCCCCTCGCAAAAAAACTTGAAAAATCAAAACATCTTTGTTGCATAAATATTGCTAGGATTTTAATACAGAATGCTATAAGGAAATTCCTAGGATTTTAATACAGAACGCTACAAGGTACATACGTACCAAGTTTGAAATGGATGTTCCTGATGGTTTTGAAGATGTAAAAAAGGTGAATTACCATCGCAATCCCCTTTGACTTACATAATATGCCTCATCAATAGGAATCTACTGTATTCATAAAGCAATAAAAAGAGAAAGAAGGAAAGAAAGGAGAGAAAGAAAGAAAGAAAGAAAGAAAGAAGAAAAAAGGAAAGAAAGAGTGTGAGAGAGAGAGAGAGAGAGAGAGAGAGAGAGAGAGAGAGAGGTGACTTGCGTGAGAAAGACAGCTCAATTATTAGGCCAAGGGGACTTGAGAGCATGTACTTTATGCACCGAGAATCTTTGTAAGGAACAATTAGTTAATGGTGGGAAAGCCTATACATCCACAAGTTCATAACAGGCGCCGCCAGAAAGCCTGGGAGGAAGCAAACAATATTGCAAAGCAAAAAAACACCCACACAATTTGACAACAAACAAAACATTGCAACATTTCAAGATATTTATCTTTAATTTAATTCAAAATTTGCATGTTATAGAACATATCTAGACTGACAAATTTATAACAATTGGTTAAAAACAAACTTCCACTGAAAACTGAACATATCATATTCATAAAAGTTGAAATTTAGAAGAAAGTTTTAGGCATTATTAGCCTTTCTAAAATCGGACCATCAGCGCGGAAGACTTGTTTCGGTGCCATTAATCCCCGGACAAGTCATTCTGCTAACTGGCGGCACCATGTTTGCATTCCCAATACAAACATCCCGAGCTGATGTGTTACGGAATAAAGCGAATATGATGCTCCTTTGTTAATAGGCCTACGTAAAAATGTGGCTCACATCACACAAATAGATTGAAACTACTTTTATAAAGAATAAGTCTACACCTAACATTCATGATTAGACCTACCAAAATTGATTCATAATTATTGCATCAAAGCGAATTTCCACTTCCATTATGGCATTAAGAGCCTGGATTGCTCCACGATGGACTAGTTACTTCCTCGCTTCTTCCCCTCCATGCCTGCAAGTCAATCGAAATGTTTATTTCGCGCCCGAATCATGTGGTTAGCAGACGATCTTTATTTACATTTATTGTTCATAAAGTTCCCATGCAATGGCGCTAAAATAGTTTGCGATCTAACCGACAGATTTAATACAAAGAGAAACTTAACAAATCTCAACAAAGATGTCACAAACAGCAGTCTCGCACTAAATAGCGCTCACATTTTCGACTTTAGGTCGCTTTGTGAATACCGATTTCGAGGTGTTTTTGCAGATTTCGATTTTCGGACTTTAGGTAGAAAGTTAAACTTAAGCTTAAGTCGGTTTTCGTGAATACGGCCCCTGGTGTAAAAGTGGGTCAGCAAAGCCCATTACATTACAGTGAACCTAAAAGTCCTGACAGTTTCATCCTGCATACCAGGAAGAATTTTGTATTTATCATCTCATCTACCTGAAGTACATAAGTATATAGTCATCCTGCAATTACACCCTGGTGTGATAAAATGAGAGTTTCAAACTTATTTGACAACATATAGAGAGGTTAAATTTACACCTGCTATATTTCAAAAGGTGAGGATCATGGAAAGTGGCCACAAGATGTGGGTAGTCAACCATGAACAGGGTAGGCAGTACCATCTTTAGGTGAATTTACAACTATCCCAGATTTCTCCCATTTGCTTCAATGTGCTTTGCTTTACCTCTGTACATTTCCATGTTAAGTTGGTGAAATTTGTATTGAATGGCTAGTAACCTCATTAGAGGAACACATATCACTGAGCATGCTCAGCTGAGATGAGTATTCGGCTCATTGGCTGAGAAGTCACCACAGGTAATCCTTTGTGCGAGCACTAAAGGAATTATAATTGATTCTGTGCATCAAAGCGACATGTACGTAATTAAGCGAGACGAATCGCTAGGAACTGACCGAAAAACCGCACATAGAAGCTCATATGGACGAAATACGAACCATTCATATTAGCTGCGGGGCTCCTCTAGCCTGTATGGCTGAAAAAAGTCCCCGTATGTCCGGGCAGATCCCTGTACCAAACAGCACAAACTGGTGCTGTCGTAAGTATAACAGTTTAGAGTTATTTATCAGAAAAGTGGTAGTCATATTCTGTAAATACTCATAGAGCCTGAAACCATCATCATAGTAATTTGAAATAAGTATTCTGTATTTCCAGAAATGTCAGTGCAACCGCTGGGGCATGCATCACTACCCTGCATCATGGCGAATATTTATCGTTGTTGCCTAATGAGAGGGCAAGCTGTGTTAGCGGGGAACTAATATGCACGTGTCGTGTTTTCCTTGGTCACTAAATGTAGGACTTCCAAGTTTTATGACTGTGCAGGTTCAAACTGTACGTAAATATATAAATCCTGTTTTGTAACTTGATATCACAATTAAAGATGCCATACACCACTTACTGTGTGAGAGCGCAGCGGTAATTTAATAGAGTTCTGTAGTTGTACCTTATGTGCATGGCACGTAATAATGTCAGTTTTACGACTAGACTGCTTTACGACTTCCACACATAAAACATCCCCAGCAATATACTACTCAGTATAGGGGCACAAAACGCAAAAAGGGGGAAATGGAACTGCCCAAGATATTAAAAAAAAAAGACATAGGACATATTAACGTGGCAGCTTATATGCGACAAGGACAGGCTAACTTATTTTAATCCCTATAGTAAATAAAAGCCCGATTGGCCGAAGGTATTGCACCGGTTCCATTCTAGCCTTTGTAGTTGGAAAAGTCCTTGCCCAGCCCAACTTACAAAAAATTACTCGTACTCCATGTAGGCGTTGTTTAACGTGATTCCCGCGAGAGGTTTATGTTTGTCAACAATTTGCGGGCATTCTCGTGCTGAGACTGAAGATAAGGCATTTCTAGTGTGGTTTATGGCATGCTTCAGGTAGGCCTACACACCGCATTCACCACCCAATCCAATAGGAGACTGGATGTTGGTCCTTGTATAGAACATCTTGAAATCTTCTGCTGTTTGTTTAGCGCTGTAGTTCGTGGACTAGCGTACAGACCAAGCTAAGTGTATTTAATGCATTATGGTCGATTTTAGATACGCAAATTTGATGGAGCGTGGAACTGTCATCTGGTGTTTAATTCTTCTCTCCACCACATTGTTAAATGTGCACTGTCTCAGGTGAGCTGTTACGCATGGTTTTGTTACAAACTTTAGAAGTCTTCCAGGCACTCATCGGACGGTTTGCTAAATGATAAGCTTCACCGCATTACAACGAAGGCAAATATTGACTTATTTGAGGTGACACTTTTTATTGCCATCAGGCCTGAGCGTCCAGATACGCTACGTCATTCATGAGATGCGTTAGATGCTATGTTGTGCTTCATGTAATCACTATGGTGCCTGAAAAAACAGGTCTTGCAGCATGTAGCGCCAAAGCCAGCATGTCCAAATTGAGACGTCGCAAAAACAATAATGAATTTTACGCCTTTTGTTGTTGTTGTCGTTGTTGTTGTTGTTGTTGTTGTTGTTTGGGGCGGGGGGTGTTTGTTTGTTTGTTTGTTTTTTGTCTTTGCAAATAATTAACTATTTCATTGTAAAATGACGTGTTTTGCCCTTGTTCTATGGGCCTTTTTTATGTATGTTATCAATTTGCAAGCTAAAATAATATAATAATAACTGTGTGACTAGACCTAGTTTGATTTTTCGGCATGGTGTAAATGTTGGCAGAAAGCTGAGAACATATTTTGACATAATTGTTTTTCTTCCACAGTTGTATACGTTTCTGTGTTGGGTAGAAAATCGAGATATTTTATCGATATTGCGCTGAAACAGTTCAACTGTTTACAACCATATTCATGTTTGGTAGGAAGGCAAGGTAATCTATATTTACATATATCGTGCCTTGAAATGAAAGCTCAACCTGCTACAACATCGTGCATAAGCTCTTGTGATAGAAGCCCATTGCTGTGTTTATAAAACAGCAGATACATAAAAACAGCAATGATTATTTTGTAATAATATACTGATGATCATTTATACATGTCATACAAATAGAAAAGTAGTATGTTAATTGTTCCGATTTGAAGGCACATGCAACTGCTACACTGCATTGAGAAAGTATCAACATCATCATTATTGATGTTAACCAGTTTAAAAAACGAATGCCCTGTACGGTCAGGTCTGTCATTAAACGTATGAATCTTTGCATAATGGTGATGTTATTTGCACTGTAATGAGAATCCCTTCGTCATCGTTAGATTATAAAACCTAAGACTGAGACACGGAGCTGGGGTAACTTAACACAACCATGTTGATCTCCGTATTTCAAAAGTTAGGATCTGGAAGAAATCGTAGAGATTGGCACTGTTTAAAGGTCGTCATATTTATGTCTTTATTAATGTTTATTTTTATTGCGGGAATGTCTGCACGGTGTCTCGTAATCGTTTACAGCGTCACCGCGCTTGTTAAAACGTATGCCGTAAGTCGTCAAGTCGTGTTACTTCCAACACTTTACGTATAGAGCCCAGTGCATGTGAGCAACCTCAGAGAAATTCCAGTTCTGTGGGCTCTATTGCCGAGGCATGACACCTTGGTGATTCACTGCGCACAGACGAATGCACAGTGCATATATTTTTACACTATCAGTAGCCATTTTAAGCCTATACACGCAGGGCGTATGTGGCTATTACCAGAGCTAAGCATACATGCAAGAATATTTTTAACATAATTGATCACACAACGTGCGGTACATTCTGGATTCTAACATCAACAAAGTCAACCATGAATCTGTGAGAATGTAAAAAACTTGGAAAAGTGTCTTTAGGAACCAAATATATATAACTGGAAGCGCGATAAAAACTCTCTCTCTCTCTCTCTCTCTCTCTCTCTCTCTCTCTCTCTCTCTCTCTCTCTCTCTCTCTCTCTCTCTCTCTCTCTCTCTCTCTCTCTCTCTCTCTCTCTCTCTCTCTCTCTCTCTCTCTCTCTCTCTCTCTCTCTCTCTCTCTCTCTCTCTCTCTCTCTCTCTCTCTCTCTCTCTCTCTCTCTCTCTCTCTCTCTCTCTGCATATATATTATCTAATATATATAGATTATATTATGTATAAATAATATACACATATATCATCTGGTACATACATATTTATATGTGTGTGTGTTGCCATTCTGAAGCCTATTCACAGCAATAAACCTTCATATATGCATATTTTGGTGTCAAAGGATGACAATGCAACATTTGTGTACTATATAGAGCTTAATAAATTAAGACATTTTGTCTGTGGATAAATCATCTGTAGCTCCAGCTGTAACTCGTAGAGAGGACAGAATTCCCGATCACTATTTTTGGATAATACTCTTGCGACAGTGTACCAATTTAACGAAAATTATGATAAACAATATGATGAAATAGAGCTTTATTTGACAAAAAACGATTACTTGTGTCATTGACATACAACAACTGGATTGCTGTTGTTATATACGACAATGCTTTGTTTCGTAAGTGTGTGGGAATAATTGGTGTATGGGAATAATTGGTGACTTCAAACTTTAAATTCAATTTGTGGCTTCACTATTCGCAATCTCAGAAGCCAAGTGAGTAAAACACTAATTGTGTAAGTGTCAGTGGCCATAAGGCTCAGACATTGATGACCGCTCTCGACTGCATGCATGATATGGAGGCTTCATTCCCAACTTTGATGCAATTTTCTATTATAATATTTCCAAGTGAAAGCCACTCTTTTACAAATAGTTTTCATGGTTAATTGTGCAACGCTATCTAAACAAGCTCGCTGTGTATATTAATAAATCTTTGAAAATGTGTACTGTATTTGACCAATTCTCCCCCCGAAAAAAATTGTTTGCATTAATCTCGACGGCTAATTCTAGGCAGAAGTCCCATTGCTTGGGCTCTACAGCCTGCTGGGTATTACAAGACTAATGCCACGATGTTATATCGCAAGCTGACAACAAACCAGTGATGGATATAGGGAATCTCTCATTGGCTGGCAGCTGTAGACGGCGTTGCGGCACAAGCCGTTTGCCGGTTTTCCCGAGGTTTGCCTTGGGAAATCCGAACAATCCAACAGCGTGTGCCGCCAACGTCGTCGAATTATTACAATAGTTCTCCTGGCAATTATTAATAAACAATATGATGAAATATGGCTTTATTTGACAAAAATCAATTACTTGTGTATTGACACTCATGCGGACTGTGCTCATTCACGTACCAGCATGTTTAGAATAAGTTACACTGTTCCAAAGAGAGCAAACGGTCCGATGTAACAGCTTTCCTTGGCACACCCCGAACACATTGTTCCTGAAAGTGCTGCAACGAAAGCTGTCCGCCTTGTCTGGACATTAGCACTTTCAAGACTTCTTACCTCCATCGCACAGCATCATAACGCAACGTCCATTAGACACAGTGCATTAAGAACATTTTCGTTCTCTTTGTATGGATTAAGTGCATAATTTATATATATATATACATATGTATATATATAATTATATATATACATATACATACATATATATGCATATATATATATATATATAGAGAGAGAGAGAGAGAGAGAGAGAGAGAGAGAGACATGGCATGCCCTATTACCTGTACATTATCAACCCATAAGGCAGGCCTGAGGTGGTGATTTCTATGGGTGAACATGTACATGTGGCCATGGAGCATCTAGTTTATTGCTCCATGATGTGCCCGTATCAAGATGTATGCCATTCAGATACGTTGAAAACTAAGACACTTGATCTGTTTTCATTGACTCGATAACATATTCGTCATTATTATCGAATATACATATTTATCACTGTGCCATGCTGTCTTGACAGGTAATCGGAAGCTCATAAATCTATCAATAAAGCATGCTGTCGTGAACATGGCGGATCTGGCCTGTAAAGTAGTTAAGACGGCGTCGGTACCTTCTGTTGAGCTTGACACTTTAAATATGAATAAGGTACACGCAAAATTATACAGAACACATCGTTTGCTTGCCTTGATATACGACTGTCGTTTTAATCTTGCGAAAGAACAGACCAATTTGATGTGTTCTGTGTGACCCGTCATTGCCTCTGAATATGTCATCAATAATTCTTCGCTAATTCGGTGTATGATAATTTTAGCCCGTGTAATATTTTTCAGCGGGGCCAACACGTCCAATGAGGACAAGGCATCTGACCTGCTGGATGAAATACTAAATAATTCTGACTACAGAATCCGACCTCAGGTTTATGGTAAGCTCTTTGTCCTGATGGAAGTATGTAGTGTAGAAATTTACTTTACAGAAGAAAGAGCTTTCAAAACACGATAACATGCAAACATGCATTGTGTTGTTGGAAATGTCATACAACACCCGGAAGACCTGCCATTTTCAGTCACAATGGCAAGCAGTGGTTGGTGTTTTCTTGATCAACAGAAGAAACCAAATGATGAATAACAATATAATTGTCTATAACTGTGTGGAGGCCCACGAAAGGATTGGAACACACGATCATCTTTGGCAAACTTTGTAAGTCAAATCCAAAAGCCGATTGCACTGACCTGTCGTTCACCAAAACAAACTTTAAAAGGTTTTATTCGTTGCGAACAGTAATTCTAACACGGGCGCGCTTTACGTGTACGTGTTGACACTTGTCGTACCGCTTTCATTTAAATTATAAGGACCTCAACGTAACGTGATACCAACGCTTCATTGGTTCTCGGTTTAAACTGCTCTTCAATTATCACTGGCGGTAGGAGTGATCTAGGTTAGTTTAATTTTTTTTATTGACACACAGACTTTCATTCCCATGGTGCATATTTGTGACACCAAGCAACCAATGCTATTTGAAGTCAGGTGTAAAAAAGTGGGTTAGCAAAGCCCATTACATTACAGTGAACCTGAAAGTCCTGAAAGTTTTACCCTGCATACGAGGAAGAATTTTGTATTTATCACCTAATCTAGCTCAAGAACATAAATAGTCAACCTGCAATTACTTCCTGGGGTGATAAAATGAAAGTTTAAAGCTAATTTGGCAACATATAGAAACGTTAAATTTATGCCTGCTGTATTCCATAAGGTGAGGATCATGGAAAGTGGCCACAAGATGTGGACAGTCAACCATGAACAGGATGGGCAGCACCATCTTTAGGTTAATTTAGTACTAATGAGCAATCGACAGGGCAAGGCCAAAAATGACTTAAAACCCTCCAACCGCTGACTCAAAAAGCCTGACCGGTTTCGCCAGTAGTCTGGCTCATCAGAGGCTAGTTTAACAGCTGTGTGTGCATGCTTTATATAGTGGGTGTAACGTACACGCGACTTACGTTCAGGTGTACGTTCATACATGCACTTCACCTAACAAGGCAAAGAGTCAGGTGTGGCGTAATTGCAATGTCGGAACCCTTGGCAATGCAACCAGTACAGATCCTGCCACTACTGTGGCATTCATTGTACCAGATGGTCCCCCAGATCTTTCCTATTTGGGAGTAGGCAAAGTGTATATTAATCCTCTCGTAAGATGCATTGGTCCTTCGCTTCATCGTAGCATGTATACAGACAGATTTTATTCCTAAGGCCTTCAAACTATAACAGCTGTCTTATAGTCATGATATGTATGCCATAAGCTCCGCCGTCACATTTTACATTCTTTTTTTTTTTTAGAGACATGCTATATCTGCGAAGCGATACCGTGTTAACCACATGGAAGTTCCGGCAACAGGGCACGCATCAGCATATTGTATCAGAATGACAGGCCGAAAGAACACCAGAACTGGGCTTTTTACCTGTTATCTCATCAAATAATTAGTCTTCCTCTTCTTGCAGATTGTACGTAATGCGCGTTATGTATTATGTATAGATGCTTGTAAACTTCAAAATGCCATTGTCAACCTGTAATTATTTTCCCCGACGCACAAGAGACACATTAAATGTTTTGGCATTGACTCATTTGCCATAGCTTTCTCACTTCAAATAAATTATTCAATCAAGTTCCTGTCTGTGCTGAGCAGCAGGCATTACCCATGGATATGGCCAAGAACTAAGGGAATGGCAATAACAGAATCAAACAGTCCACCTTTGCACAAAATAGAACAGTTCCACAATTTATTTGGCACTAATATCATAGCTTTGTGTCTCTTCGAACATACTCATCAAGTCTGATAACGTGTTGTTATATGTTTTGCAATTTAAGTACTTTTTATGGCCAGTGTTTTTTAATATTCTTAATTTCGATTAGGCAGTCAAATCAGGCATGCGAGGAATCGGTGATTGATGGGACTATACAGTACTTGATAGTGACATGAAAATTAATCAAGCATGGGCATATGTATACATTACGCAGAAGGACATGTAAAAAGACCAATAAATGAAATACACACTGTATCATGCTTGGAGGAGCGCTTCTGGGTAAGATAAAATGCCTGAGAGTGGAAAAAAAAATTACCAAAATAGAGGGTATAGGGTATTCGTCGATCGGTATTATGTGGAAGAATACATGACGTGCAAATTATGATCTATATATGATAATAGATAAAATACTGTGTACACGAAGAATATTTGTTGCTATGTACGTCTGAAATAGAATTACTACAGCAGTGGGCATATAAACACTTGTTTAAACAGTAAGTCAGATTGTTCACTATATCAACAGACATGTGGAATATATGATCTACATTTAGGCCTAGGCTATATTTAAGCAGTTTTTTAAGCAGCAACTGCGTATGTAGCATCCTCTACTCAATCACAACTAGCCTGAGAAAGGCAATTCTGCCAACTTGTCGTAACACTGCACAGCCCAACTCAGCGATGCGTCACGTTGAAAATAAAAGAACGATGTTCAATTTACCGCGCACCCCCCAAGGTTCGAGCTAATAAAACACGGATCCGGAGGGGGGGAGTTTTATCCATGGAACCAACCGATCGATTTTCAAGACCAAAATGTACACACATCTTGAATACAAAACATGTGCCAACGTCCTATTGGCTCCCTACACTTAAAATCATATCCCCACCTGCGCTAATGGGACCTTAAGCAATATGGAGTTAATAATACTGAACGAAAGCTGATTAAGCGTCATTAGCATTTGGCGCGTCCATAAGCAGCAATCTAATTCTAGTTTTGCTTGACTGCATGGAAAACCAGGTCACGTGATTATTTGTAGCTGGAAGGACAACAACACTGGAACTTTTGGCTGTTTTCAGTTAGTATGCCTACGTCATTATTCTGACTTCGCAATACAACCCCTTCTCCAACAATGAAGGCATGCTGTATATGATAATAAATGAAATATAAGGAGAGAGTGTACCCCTCGTATTTGTATTAATCTATGGTGGCCCAATGGTGCCAACCAAAAGGGTTTAATTATATATCTCGTAATTTCTAGATTAATCACATCTTAATATGCAAGTAAATTCATGATTGTTTTCTTACCCAGGTCCGCCAGTGTTGGTGATCTGTGGGTTTTACATCACTGGGTTAGGGGAGATCAATGAAGGAAACATGGTAGGTGTGCTCATTCTTTCTGGCAGAAAGAAGTAATTGACGGTTACATTGAAATGTGCATTGATTTTGGTACAGATCATAATTTGGGAGGATTTATATCCAGTCATAGGAGGGACAGATGATTACCTGTATTTTTTGTGTGATACAAGCTGTCTGTCTTAATAACGGTCTGACTTCAGTTTGGCTGGATAATCAATATTGAGAGCACCAGCCTGTTTTTCTGAAATACCGCCATGTCAATAAGTAATGGTGTATTTCTCAGTCTTTACTCAAGAGAATTAATTTTGTTTGAAGACGACATTGGCACAAGAGGTACAGACTTCACTTCCATTTAGTCATATTTTGCATCTTAGATGTAAATGTTATGAAATATTCATCTTTTTGAGTTTCACTTTTGCTATGAATCACTCTTCATGTTTTGACTGATATTTTACATACGGCTCAATAAGCAATAGAAAATATGCGTGTTTCAGTCAAGAATGCACCACATGAACTGTATATTTTCAAATGTTCCTTGGATATCATGCCCCCATCGACTTCCCTTCAGGAATCTTTGCAACTTTCGACCCCGCTTATTTTTGTTATAATTTATACCGGAAACCCTTTTCAACTCATTTCCAACATGCGCTCTGGCATTCGCCGAACATAAACGAAAACATTTTTGCTCCTAGTTTCGTTATAAACAGAAGTTCTTCAAACAAGTCTACGTTGAACCTCCAGCTCAACTGCATGGGTGAACATTTGTAAAATATGCAGTGATTTATTCCGAACACCCATCTAAACCTGTCATCGAATTATTTAGCACAGAACCCTAAACCTCAAGTTGCACTGTTTGTGAACAAATTTTATTCAAAGCAAAATCAACTAGACACATTACAGGCCTAAGGATCGCGCTATCTTTGTTATTCATACGCTGTGTTGGTGACATTGTTGCTTGGGTCCACACCTTTACCCAGAGTGCACGTATTCCCCTAATTCTGTCAGCGAAAGCTTCATGTGAAGTTAATGATTGAAAGATAGACTGAAAGTTTGGGCAGCTGATAAAAGTGTAAGGCTGCGTGTCACAATTATGTAAAGAAATGTATTCCGTTAGTGAGTACGTCTTACGCGTTACAGTTGTTCCTGATGGGATAAGGTCCGACTTTTTATCTTGGATCAGAGGTAATAATGCGGTTTGCTTTCAGGATTATCTTCTAGACATATTTTTCCGCACGCAGTGGGAGGACAGACGGCTGGCCCATAGTGAGTTAGAAGGGTCCGTTCTCTTGGCTGCTAACGAGAAGCATAATATTATCTGGACACCAGATCTTTACTTTCCAAATGAGAAAAAAGCTAGCTTTCACCATATCACTCGGCCAAACAGGCGACTGGAGATTTTCAGCAATGGGACAGTCACGTACAGCACCAGGTAGTGCTTTAATGCAATATTCAGGAAACTGATCTCATATTTTAAAAGAGTAACACTGTATTTTTTCCTTTATATCCTTAATTCCAAAAGTGACAGATTCTTACACACGATTTTGTTTTTGCAATTCGGCAAAATGGTCAAGAATTGTTCCAAATAAAAATGAAAAAAGACAAAACTTGCCACAAAAAAATACTGCAAGATATTTAATTGCATTAGATGTAAATGTGCATTGTTAGGCAAGAAATACATCTTGTGAGAAAAGACCTGGTCTCTTTAAAAATCGACAGTAGTACAAAAGTTGTCCACAAAATATATGATATAATCTGCTCCTTTTTAGACTGAAAATGCCTAGACAAGAGTTGCCTTAGGATAATTCACTACTGCAAGATAGAATACCATTTCACACACATTATTCTTACAGAATATAAAAGTAAGAAACGTTGTAAGTGTACGAAATAAAGTAAATGTTTGTTCTTGGGACATGCGAAACCAAATAAAATGTGGATCTATCTCTGTTTCAGACTCACTCTGACTCTGAATTGTCCAATGATACTCACGTATTATCCGATGGATAAGCAGGAGTGCTTCATTAAAATTGCAAGTTGTAAGTATATGAATTTCAGAATTTGACATGATAAGATTATGCATGTCAATACAGACATTCTAGTGAGCCGCATAATTCCACACACACACACACACATATGTATATATATATATGTATATATATATATATATATATATATATATATATATATATATATATATTGATGCATTTCTTCTCTTCAAGGGTCGTGCTTTAGATACGACAATTTTTGCCAATTAATTCATCAGTAGACAAGGTTCACCAACACAGTTAACCAAAACTTCATTTACATATAACACTTCTTCACAATAAGCATGTAACATACTACAGTTAACAAACAACATCGCATACACTGAAAATTCCGTAAGACCCATAAGCATGAAAACTACATATATATATATATATATATATATATATATATATATATATATATATATATATATATATATATATTATGTTTGTGTGCATGCGTGCGTGTATGTGTCTGTATGTGTAATTCGAATTCGCTGTCACTTACATCCTTTATGATTGCCAGTTGAAGCCAATTGTAGCGAAGGACAAAATGGATTAATGTTATGAAGATTATAGTATATTTGTAACTGAATTTATTTATGAAAAGCCAAAAGGGTGTAGCCGGGACACCTCGGGCACCATTTATAATTCTGGACCTTATGCTCTAAAATTTTATCATTATAGTTTCCCGATGTACTAAGTTAAATAAATATAAAAGTTACGATAAATTGCTTTGAAGATTTATTGCATATCCCTGCTGTGTACAGATTCATACCCAGTGACTGACTTGCAATTAAAATGGTCCGATTGGAAACCCATTGAGACGCCTGGCAATGAATTAACCTTACCACAGTTTGAAGTCCAAGAATACACATCCGATGTCTGCCAGGAAATCTATACAACGGGTAGGTAGAAAGGGTTTTTTTTTCTAGAGTTCAAGATAAATATTTTTCAAAGTTTGCTATTCGGAATATGAAATGAACACAATTATTTCATTTCAATGCAGATTACGTTTTGGTCCTGCCTATCAAACCAAAGCACTATGAAAGCAGCGGGTGAAAATAGGAACAGCTCTGTAACGTACATTGAATGCCATGTGAAGCATTAAAAGGGCTTGAAAAACTGACAATTGAAAATTATTTTTGACAACTGAATTTTGAAAGTGATTTACCCGTCATAAGGGGCACAAAAACGGAATGAATATAATTACTTAAGTTGACAAGAGTACGCCGGTTTGAAAATGTGCAGAAAAAAAACTTCGTGTTGAAAGCGGCATGGAAAAGAAACATTGGATTAGAGCGCAGTCAATTAGTAACACAATTGTTGGTATTTATAAAGTCATGCAACTGCAGGCCCTGAGGTAATTCCCAAATAGTGAAACAAATACTCAAGAACATGAATCGATTGACAAAGGCAAATAAAATATTAAGCTGCATTTTTTTCTAATTCCACCATCAACCCAGAAAAACCATACAGCTTTGGGAAATGGTTTAGGTTGACATTGACACTATTTAGCATTTTTTGCTATCGTCAAACGTGTGGAAAATGGTAAGGCATGTCGTAACAATAGAAACAATGGAGGGGTAGTGTTGGTAACATCTATGATCAAACTCTATGAATTCTTCATGGGTTTTATGGATGACTGCATCTCAGCATGAACGGGACGGGTGTAAAGCGGAGCTGGTTGTGGCTCTGCTTGCAGAAAGCAAAACTGGTTCGGTTTTCCACAGGCAAATAAACTGAGGCCGCACACAAGAGTGACAAAATATGCAGATGTAACACACGAAAGCATTACAACATTCACATTCATATTAAGCAAAATACAGTTGTAAATTTAATGTACATGTACGCACGCTGATTACGTATATATTTTATATATGCCGCCATGTTGAATAACCCTGTAGTTTCCCTCCATATACGGGATAAACGTTAAGTTTTTTTTTTAAATTGCCAATTTACGGTCTATGATTCTGTTGACTGGTTGCAAACTTAAGGTATGAACCAGGGAAAAATTTCTTTTCTATTCCTGCTTCATAGGGATGTGCTCATCTAACGCTTCATTTAGGAGATAGTTGTGTGCCCAGTAGATGTCATCTATGTCTTCAAAAAAATCAAGATCACAAAGCAGATTGTCATGTTCAAGGTCTTTAAAACTTCTGTAATTCAGTTTAGTCTTTGGTACAGCTGATACATTACCCTTTAGTACTGTTGCAGTGGCAAAATGCCAATCGCTATGGCTGATATCAAATACAGAAGTGTTCATAAACCGATTTGGACGGTTTCTGAGGAATACATCGACCAATGATGGAATTGAATTTTTCACAAAGCATGTTTCACTTTTTAATATATTTTTGTATATATATATATATGTTCTCACTAAAACAAAATTGGATGACATTAAAGTCGCTTTTGCAGTTATGGCTAAACAAGAAAGCACTCTCCTACTTCTATGTAGGAACATTTGCAATCAAATGTGGTGATGGCACGAATCATACTTTATATCAAAAGTCCGAAAGTCACCTCTTGTGATCATTTTAGTATAATCTGTATTTAATGTTGACAGAGTTCAGACTATTTTGATCACCATGTCGATTAAATACACACTTTGCAGGTACATGTTCATGTTGTTCTCTACTCTCGTTCTTTTTTTAGCCCACAGTTGAAATGATTATCATATTTTTTATTCAGACAACGTCACTTATCGAAATATTACTGTTCCCACGAAACTGAATAGGTTAGACTACCAACACGACCGCGCTGCCCATCATCCTTCAAGTATTATCCTGCGCCTATTAACACTAATTTTTTCTATAGTAGCAAGCATTCTGAAACGTCAGCTTAATCTTGCAGGTGAATATGCCTGTCTCAAGGCTACGTTTAGGATGAAACGTCGGTTTGGATTCTTTATGTTGCGAACGTACATTCCTTCCATGTTGCTCGTGATTCTCTCCTGGATTTCCTTCTGGATTCACAAAGGAGCTGTACCAGCACGCATCACGCTAGGTGTCACCACTGTACTGGCTATGACAACACAACTTGGTTCATCTCACAGCGGCAATTTAAGGATATCCTATCCCAAAGCCATAGATGTTTGGTACACGTTTTGCATGATCCTTGTGTTCGGCGCTCTTATCGAGTATGCCTTTGTTACCCTTTTGGCTCGCAGAGAGCAAGAAGAAGAGGAAAAGAAGAAGGGAGAGAAAAAAGAGGATATTGTACGTATAATATTATATTCGTGATTTTTGAAAATTGTATAAAGGACAGACAATAGTGTTAAATCTCAGTTGCCGGTGATATAAGGCAATTTAAATGATGTTCAGCCCAGGCTAGATACCAGACTGGTTAGACTTTATTGTCTGTTATGGTCCATCTGTTCTATACGTGCGGAGAGTGACAAGCGGGGGTCATATTGCACATGATGTATTTGCTGGAACCATGCATCAGTGACAACGTTCATGGTTGTTTGACGGATTGTTTTGCTTTATCTTGGTCATATATTTAGATAAGCGAAATTCACCCACGAGTTGATAATAATCTTCACATTTTCGCAGCCAATAAGTTCCAATCAGTATATCTACAAAATCCATATATTTCCCAAGGTATTTTCGCTGATACTTTGCGTTTGGCATTGCGTGTCTGCTGAGACGTGCATGCAGCACGCACGTTTCTGCTTCATTTTAGTTATAACTTGATTATATGGAAATGCTATAACTTATTACAAAGACAACTTTTAGATTGCACACTGTCTACGGTCTTCATCAGGTAAGAAATGTATTTTTATACACGCAAGCGATTTTCCAAAAGTACGCCTGAGTATTTTAAACCTAATTGGATTGAACATTGCGCGAGCGTAGTTATTTTGGCCTGTTTAACGTCACAAACAGTCGCCCTGGTCTTCTAAATACTGAAGAAACATATTTGCCAAAATGGGTTTTCACGAAGGGATGGATTTCCGTATGATTATGCACAACACTTATGGCGACGCTTAAATTTCAGGTAGCAGAGAATTAATTACGAACAAAAATACAATAGAAATGAAATTGAAAAAAAAAAAATCGCATAGTCTTGAAGAACCCAACGTAAATGTATTGGCATGCACCTATTTTTCCCGTTTCCAATTCGCAGAAGAGTCAGATTTTTTCATTAATATCATGTGTCTCAAGGAATGATGTGCCATCAATCGAGATTTTTGACAGAGCATGTAAACGATATTTGTCTGCGGCATGGTGTCTGCGCAGAAATCTGCGGGATCCATCAGGTTATGTACATGGCCACAATTGTATATAGTTTTTAGATGATTCTATGTGTATTTTATCTATTATCTTTGTATATATGTCATATGTGCATTTGGACGCACCGTGAAGTGCCCCGGTTCACGGTGCCCCCGATGTAAAGGGGTAGTTTTCCCAAATAAATTGTTATTATTATTATTATTAATCAACATCCCCGTTCCGCGCAGTCATGGTGCAGGGTGCCTACGAATGCTGTGGACTCGGTCGCCACTGGGTTAACATGCTGTAAAATAATTGCAGGGGCATGCCCTGCTACGTTGCGCATTGGTGTGTCAAATACAAATTTTAAAGCATTCTTTTTACTGATGTTAAAGTCCTATTCTATCCTGCGACGTATGGTATGTCAAATATAAACTTTAATGTGCGCGTTTTACTGATGTTTAAGGAACATTCCTACCAAGTCATACATGGTATGTGACATTTACAGGGATGACAGTCTTCATTTTTTTCAGGAATTCGGGTCTTTTTTTTTTTTTTTTTAATTTTTGAAAAGTCAAAGAAAATAGTAACGTCCTTTCTGCCTAGAACGCCGTATTCTGGCAAAAAAAATGAAGGGGTGGGGTATGATTTCAGTTATCTAAAATACTAGTATTCATTTTATTGATATTAACTATATTTCAGGATAGACTTTAAAGTCATAGATATGATCCCATTCCGGACAAAAGCTCATAAAAGTTGCAATACAGCGCACAATTTCATTGCAAAAAAATTGCCTCACAGGTCATTATTTTTGGCCGCACCTATCCCAGTAAAAATTATAATATTGCCTATGCTCTGTAAAAGCTGGACATGTATAAAATGCTGAGTGATATTTGGTGAACTTATGTCAATCATGACATCAGAGCCATGGTGGATAGATAGAACAGCCTGGAATGGATAAGACAGCAAGAACTTTTGAACAAAAACATTTGAATTACATTAAAAATGGCATATTTTGCATTATGAGGGAAAACATAAATTCCATAGGGCCTAATCCATAGCAGAAAAACTCCTATTAAGCTTGTATAAGATCAGTGAATAGAAATGAATTTTTATCAAATTATCATGCTTTAATTCATTTGGCAATCACAGACCTGGTTAAATGCCTGACTCTTCATCTAGGTCCGAATTATCAGACTCACTGTCACTTTCTCCAAGGCGGACAATGATGGTCTCTCTGACTGTTCAACTATGCAAGCTTCCATGAATCGATCTTCCACTTTTATCGTATGAGTCACAGCTTTCTGGCAGTTTGTCTGAGTAACCTGACCAAACGCTTCTTGGACAGGAATTTTTACACCAATTAATTTAAATCTGACATTTTTGTTTGCGACATAATGTTTCACTGATGCCCAGATCAATTCAGTTGCATTCAAATCACGTTGTTGCACAGGGGTGAGCAAAACTTTGGGGCAATCTCTGGATATTTACAACAAAATTTGTAGAAATATTTGATCAAAAGTACATCTTTGAATCCCCTTGACTTAAGTTTATTGTACATAAATTGGATTCTGCATGCAAAGTCCGGAAATTTAGAACAAATACGACCAACTCTCAAAATCTGTGACAGAAATGTATTATATCCAGTAGTTTCCGAAATATTACTGTCAGGGAAAGGATAGTTAACTACTTCAAAGCTAACTCATCAATTTTGTGATGGACTTTAATGCAAAACCTGTCATAAGTGACCCGAATATCCAAGTCCAGAAACACATCTCCGATACCATCTGAATTGTTACCTTCCAAAGGGATATCTTTTGGGTAAATTTCTTTAGCAATTTCACTGAAATTTTGTACATTTACACAAGCAATGTCATCAATATATCTTGCATCATATGATAATTTTGTAGCCATTCGAAAGTCCTTTTCCGTCAATTCATCCTTAAATACTTAAATTCAAGCCAGGTTATCAGCCAGTAACGGGGAGCAGTTGCTACCCATCGGAATGCCTTTTATTTGTTGAATAATCAATGGTCCGCATTAGACAAAAGTATTATCCAAAAGAAATTATGTGACATCTATCAAAATTTCAACTCTGTAATATTTAACGCTACTTTTTTAGTATCCATTATGCGATCAATATACTTTCTTTGAATATGAATAAATACTTATGTATGGTTTGAATATTTTGCTGATTTATTCTGAAAGATAAGTTTTGATTTTCTCTATGGGTAGATTGGCGTACAGTGTGGGAAAAATCAAAACATTTGATATTTTTTGCCTTGAAATCTTCGATTCTACATACAAACTTGGAAGAATTGCTAGTACTCCAAAAGCAATTTATTTCACAGTTTCTTGAAATTGCATTACAGTATTTGCGGAAGTGTGAAACGAAGATTGCAACGCGCAAAATTGAGAAAAAGAAAAGCACTGCTTGACCTGAGCTATTGTTATATTACAATACAAATAGTTCTTCATCATAATGTGACTGTACAATATTTGACAACGGTATATTGGCGTGGCTGATTCACTTGGAGCTGTTGTGAAATCTTTCAACGTCCTTTAGATTGTCATAGATACCACTCATAACAATTTTAAACATAAAAATGCCTGAATATATGCTTACATTTACAATTCAATATTACGGAAAGTTTGGTCCTGGAAGGGTTATTCTAAGAATCTTGACAAACTTCTATTTTGTGTAAGCATTCAAATATTTTTAAATGCAACAGACTCTGAGTCATGGGGTTTTAAAAATATTTCTTTAACATTCCAGTAAGGTCATGCTGTTGACAAGTATTTAACGGTAATGCATTTATCCAGATGCTGAACCTTATTTTACTTACTTGTATTATATCGTAATATTGCTCCGTTATAGTTTTCAATGATTTTCCTCTCATCATTTATAAGCATACTGGGTAAAACGAAGGTTTGGACATCAATTTTACAAAACTATTTTCATGAATTTTCATTTTCCTAGTGGCGGGAACGTAGTTTTTATTTCAGAAAAACGTATGTCACAAGTAAAAAGGAAATATTTAGCTTACACAACCATGCCTTAACATTCACAGGACTCCGCTTGATTTATTTTATTGTATATTTAGTCTTTCCAACCAGATTTGATAGTTACTGCCTAACACACACCTCTGGTGTGCGTCTTGGCAAGGGTCTTCACTTTGACATGCTGTTTGGATCAGGTGCACTCAATTCTCCTGCAGTGTCGCCTTTCAAAGAAAAACCTGAGATATTCAGTCTACAAAATGTCTTTTTAACAATAAGAGGAGCGTGCCCCTAATTTTTAAACTTCCAGAGAATCAATGCGTGGCGGGTGTCGCAGTTTTTTTACTTTTACATGTGTCTATTATAACAGGAGGCGCAAGCGGAGTGCTCGACCAGAAACGCGAGACGTAAAGGTATACTCAACTACCACGGAGGCAACTTGACGGCAGACACAATAGATAGCGTGTCCAAAGTTATGTTTCCAGCGGCTTTTGGACTGTTCAACTTTTTGTATTGGATAATATACCTTCAACCAACTGTGCCTAAAATTGACATGTCCATGCCTGAATCCATGGGTTGAAGCGCCTGGAACTGTCGTTGAATAACTTGGTCACATTACATACCCGTGAAGAGCTTGTCTCTCCATGTGAGACAAAGAATTTATTGACTGCTGGTTTAGATTAGTTGTTTCTTTGTACCCTGTGGTCTCTTGTGAGGAGTTGCAGTTTCAGAGCAACAGCAAATCATAGTTTATATCAATTTACGGGCATTTAATGTCATTTATGCCTTGTTCCTGACTCTGTCTTGTTTTTCTTTCTGATATTTAACAGTCATTAATTTTGTGCTAGCTAAACAATTAAAGTATTGACATGATACTTCACCGTAATAATCAATTCAATACAGTATGTTAACTTTAATTATGATAACGCAGAAGTCTTTTTAATATCATCATATTACATTTTGGCTGACTTTGTGAGAGCAGGCTTCACGTAAAATTAAACCGTCTGCGTGTAAAAGAAACTCTTGTTGATGAAATTTCATTTTTCGGTGTCTACTTTTTCCAATTGAAGTGTGGTTATGTTACATAAAATCCCTAACACAAGCCACTGTGTAGAATATGTATGTATGTGCACGAGATGTATGATTTTATATATCAGTTTTTGCCATCAATAATATACATGTACCTATGTAAGTAGGCCTAACTAGAAATTGAAAAAACATTCAACGTACACAAACCTGAGATGAAATCTTTCAAATTTTGTTCTGTCTTCGTTCCACTTAAATCATCGCCATTTTGGCGGGTAGATGTGTTCGACTCTTTCCCGTTCAAATCGCCAAAAAAAACGGTACGGACATAATTTTTTTGCCGTTGAAGAATTGGCAAACATTAAGCGTGAACAACCCTTGTGGGAGAAAAAACCTGTCAAGTTTTCTCTTGTGTCTTATTCTTCCAAAAACAATCAATATTCTAGCTGTTGGATGTGTTCAACCATTTCCCCGCTCAAATTGCCCGAAGGCATCCGGATGTAAATTGCCGTCTGCTTTAATGTTGTAACATAAATTTCGTTTTAATAAAAACATGTTTTTCGGCATCTTATGAGACACTTTAATAACGAGAACTGAAGTGAGCTTTGTGACTGGATTCACAAAAATATATAAGCGCTGTAAACTTTAAAATATCCAAACATGAACGTTTAGCTTAACGCAGGTGCAGTTATCCTATTTTAGCAAAGACTTGGGTATTTCAAATGAGATGATCATTCAAAATATCCTGCAACTGATGCTTCTTCATACTTTAAACTGTAAAGTTAATATAAGATATTATCCAAATTTGAAAGAAAAAATAAAAATAAAAAACCCGCCCCTAAGATAGCTTCTTATGCTTCCATTCCCGATGGTTGCATCGAGATCGATGGATCCATACACCTCATTCAAACGTCCCTGTCATATATGGAACACTACTACCCTCTGGTGGCAGAAACCAGAATGAGGCTGGGATGGAAACCAAATGAAGTCCCCATTCACTTACATGTCAAATTTGCTTATTTTTCTAGCTCACATCTATAATTTAAAACCACTTTTGAATACACCCGTTGTGTTGTCCTGTCAGGACCATTCTAGGACTACAACAGTGAGGGGAAGAAACAGGTCTTCAATGTTTGATCCATTGCTGCAAAAGTTACTGTGATGTAGTCTGTTAATATGAAATAAGTTTTCATGGTAACATATTACATATCATTTTATTACCAAACGTAATCTGTTGAATTCATATTTTGCAAGCAGTCGTTCATTTGGGTCTGTAATTTGTACCAGCAAAGACATCAAAATACATATAAAAGTAACATGGTCCAATACTCACATTTCGTCGGAATTTTTCTTTCAGTCCTGAAAAGAAAATTAGGTCTGCACTGATCAGTTTTCTCCATCAACAAGTCAATTGAGCTTTAGAATAAATATACCCGTGACAGCTAATTATATATCCTTAAAAACCCATATTTTATTACACTGTTACTGCTGGAAATCCCTAGAATGCAAAGAGAGTCAACTCAGTTACTCTGGCGTTGGGTCCAACTGTACAGGGTATCAAAATTAAAGTGAAATGAAGATCAGCGGCAATTAGGGAAAGTCAAAACAATGAAGATTTTTTCCCCTCATGTTTTAGTCCTAGAGTTTTTCGACCAGAATAACACAATGGCTATATTCAAAAGTGTGGTTGATAATAGATGTGAGTTAGCAAAGTAAAAAAATTTAACATGTAAGTGAATGGGGACTTGAATTTGTGTCCCTCATAGCCTCATTCTGGTTTCTGTCACCAGAGCTCAGTTATGTTCCAAATATGGCAGGGCCTTTTGAATAGGGTGTATGGTTAAGGAACATTGCTTTTAAAATTCACACGGTATCTTAACAATTACCTTCTGATTTATTCGCTGTCTAAGAAATCGCTTTGTTGCTATTCTAAATGGCACCATGGAGGAGTTACCTTTCTCCAAAATAGCACCAACTTACCTCACTGATGTAAAACAAGCGGTCATAATGATAATAACACTTTGGTAAAACCCCAGTAATAAAAATGCTAATGATGTAACACGCCGCACTGTGCATCAAATTAAGAAGCGTAATGTTCGGATATTATAAAGTATAGACTGATCTCAAAATGATTATACAAAATTCTTTAGATAAGAGAGCAACCAATGTATGGTCCTCAGGAGTTTTGTTTTGTAGCGCCCACAGTTGGCAAGCTGACTGAGGGCAACTAAATACGGATGGTCTCCTGTAAGAGATGGGTTTAACAGTCGTATTTGCTTGACCTTCACCTGATTCTTAAGGTCATTCATGTCAGCTTGAAAGTCTTTTCATGCAATGTCAGGTGAACACAGGACTATCATAGCCCTCTTATTCTTTATTGTGATGACACAATTCTCAGGGGGTACCGCTAAGAAATCAATCGTAGGAAATGAAGACTTGTGCGGACTAGGACTGTTGGGACTCTCTATAAAACGAATGGGGTCCCATGGACTCAATTATATGTAAATGGATAAATCCCCGCACACAGATATCGATCGGTATGGCGGACGCACAGTCATAGCTTCAATTTTTAAGGCTAAAGCGTTCATTTTTATTTTTATAGTAATCCGAAATACACTTGCGGGATGAGCATGTGCTCGAAGGTTTCTGTTGAAATTTAAATGAAAATGCAACACTTCCAACCACGTCAGAGACAAAGACATATACACAGCATTTCATGGAATAAAGCCAGACACAATCAAACGGACAAACACACAGACACGTTAACATCAACTTCCTGAACTTATATTTATTACAGCTAATCTACAACAATACACAACTTTTTGGAAGAAGGCTAAACACACCCGGCTGCGTCACCTGGGCACGAATAAAATATAAATGTAATATTTACATCAAACTATCATTTCGGAATCACCCACAAAAGACAAGCGTAGGAACATAAATCCAAAAGATAAACTTTCACGATGAAATATTTTTTGTAAAGGCATATAAAACTGTTTGTAGGTACGTCTACAAATGTGTAAATCTGGTCCACTTGACAACCATGAAAGCAACGAAAATAGAAACAAGGCGTACTTGAAGGACCATTGACCAGGAGCAGAATCGTGCATATTACACTCCAATAGCGGCTTCTCACCAGCCGCCACATTGAATGATGGCTTATGGGATCGTGGTAGTTCTTGACCGCCATATTTACAGTTTTATATATAAAATTGTATAGTATACAATGTGACTTAGACCAGTGTAAAATCCCCTGTAAAATGCGAAGGTTTAACTTGAGAGCTGTTGAAGCTATATTGCACACCATGATGAGCCGGTATAAGGGATACTTTCGACTTTACATGGATGACGGTTAGTCAATATTGCCTGTGGTAACAGGATGATTGCAACTGAAATGAAATGATAACCACCAGTCTTAAAATAATATTGTATTATTCTTTAAAGAGTGCGTCATGATAACATACGATACCTCTGAACCCTATATCATGTCGCCATGTCAGCTAAAATAATCAATTTGACCTTAAAGTGAACCGCACAATGAATATTTTGTTTCTTTGGGCAAAAAATATCGGACGAACCAACAAGTAATGGCCTGCGAGTTGATAAAATTATGGCAGGGAAATGCAATTCATGAACTGGTTATTTTCTTGGATCAGATAACTTTATACCCTAAAATTGCACAAGCCAAAAAAAAAATGAACTTGAACAGCATCTGCGCGTCGCTTGTGTCGAATTTAATGGTTTTACTAAATCATGTATTGTTCCTGACACTTCCAGGAGAGTGATCAATGCTCCATCGTTAGATACATTAAATTTGCTATTAACCTTCCTGAAACCAGCGTCTGTATATGTGATTATATCAGCACTCTTTATCTATTGGACCAGAAATATACAAGGTGACCTCTCCTACTGGAGCATAAATATGTTGTCGTACCGTATGGTTGAAGTATTCCTATTTGCAAATGGGTTTTTAAAAAAAACTTTTACATACTAGCACTCGCGCCATCCCATGGTGGATGGCATAATAAGAACAGACAAATAGGTCTTTGCATAAATTCCACACAATATGGAATCAAACCCATCATATCATTTGTACCATGTAACCTGCTTTTACACAGCATGATGATGTTGAGGGTCGCAATTTGGTCCATCGGATAGATGCTCCTTCAGAACAGGAAACATGGATACCCCTTTTACAATAGTATGTGTTCTGAAACAAAGCCGAAATCGATAGAAACCTGATCATCGCATTTGCATGGGAAGCCATAATCCTCAAGGAGTAGGGTGAGCAACTGCAGAACGAATATGAAATTCAGATTTATGATGTTATGCTAACTGGTTGAAATCGAATCACGTGACACGAAAAGCGATACTCATAAGGAAATGGGAGGAAACGCTTTGTATTCTGTGCATCCAACACGCCATGACTGTTGTGTAACAAAACTATTCAGACCCCTATGCGAGGAAACGATACAGGACAGATATGTTACTTGGTAGTTGTGACCAGAAAGCATGTCACTGCACATACTGTTAATATACGACAGCATCAGGTAATGGTTGACCAATCAGCGATTAAAATATTTGTCAATCACACACAGACCATGTCTGTATGTATGTATGTATGTATGTCTGTCTGTCTGTCTGTATGTATGTATGTATGTATGTATGTATGTATGTATGTACGTAAACATGTCTTTGAATGTGGATTTTAGGGCGACCGTTTAGTCGTTTGTGTTATGTCAGTTATGGTTTGCGTCATGCCATGATATTTATTAAGCAAGGATCAGCTGGGGAGAATTATAAAATTACCCCCATGAATTACTCAGCAAGACATGATAATGGTAGTCCTGTTAGTGTGCTTTGGAAACAGAGACATTTCTTTTTATGACACAGCTTCTTGAAGTAAATAAATAATGCTGGAATGCCTATATCTGGTCCTGGGTGTTCCGTAAGCCCGTCACTATGCTCGAGAACAAGATAGTGTAAAGTCATTGGTGGCACAGTACGCCCAATTGACAATTATCTCACAAATGCTATATGGAGAGCCGGGTTACGATTTGCTGTTGTACATTCAGCCGGCCGTCAAGGACCATATAGTTCCACCTATAATATATATATATATATATATATATATGTTTGTACACACATACACACACATATATATGTATATATATATATATATATATATATATATATATATATAATATATATATGGTTGAAGATTATGGCAAAAACGTAATTGGACCTTATGTGGGTTGTAATGAGTGCAGCTTTAAATGGGTTATGTGTGTGTGTGAAAAAGTAGACCACAGTCAGTTTTGATGAGACTTTATCATCTTATGGTCATGGTAACGCATACTGTGAAGTCTGTATATAAACAACGTCTTGTCAGTATATAAACGTCTTGTCAGTTTATATAAGGGCAGCATGATATACCCTGCATGTGAAAATAAGCAGGTGATAAAAGATACCTGCGTAGTTAATGGGCTGTGGAATAATATTGTAGTCGTAGATTGTGGGATGCAAGTTAAAACCATACTTGTAGTCAGTGGGGTGCGATTTATAGACTTTAATACTCCCCATCCAGTAATTGTGTGGATTCTATGACCGACGTCGGATATCATGACCGAAGCGCGTAGCGCTGACATCATGATATCCGACGGAAGTCATAAAATCCACACAATCACTGTATTGGGAGTATTAAAGTCTATTCTATCATGGACAGACTTAATCTATCTCTAATAATTACCCCTAATGCAGCACTTTTCGCATAGTAGGGCAACATAAGTCTACCAGTCACCCAGCTGATCTCCGAGTAAAGTGGCACTTCATTGCAATCACTGCGCGTAGTGCCAATTACCACAATGAATTTAAATGGTTCTAATTTAATGCAAGCAAAGAGTTCCATTGACTCCTTCGCCTTAGACTAGTTAGAGCATTACACGCACACATACAAACACTGTTGGACTGTAAGTAAATACTGTGTTCAACTTTAACATCATATTTTGGAATCGATTAGGAATGCCAAATAGTCGAAACGGTAGGCCAACTGTTTCAAATGGAAGTTTGCAATTCTGTCAACAGATGGCGCTGCATGTTTGTAAACAAAGGGTTCAGACCTACCTCGAAAAATTTTAACACCCCAAACTGTTTGCTTCAAATTTAAAGCATAGAAACACAAAATTATAGTTGATTTTGGATGGATAAATGTTATCGATCTTCATAAAACAAACAAAAAATCATTCTAAATTGCTTGATGCAGCTGTGGTTTGTGCTGATACTAACACTGGTCAAAGATTAAAATGCAGCCATCTGATTGGCTGTTGCCCTCTGCCCATGATAGAATAAAGCTTTGCTCATATATAAACAAATGCAACTAGGCAAGACCGAATAAAACAGCGATTCAGTCTACCGATGCGTGTAAAGTCTGGCCGGTTTCGATGATAACACATCTCATCAGAGATATTCCAAGGTATATATGTTCATATACAGTTTGGAATATGAGCTCTGGCATGGAAAAGGTAGCATAGACAATGAATGCACAGGCAAATGTGTACTTGGTGTACAACACAGCAGATATATGCCTCGGTGTTTTTTCTTCACCGTCGATATCAAGCTTTATTCATTATCTTAAGAATTAAAAGCTAGGGAGAGGCAGACAGCCTATTGCAGCGGAAAACAAGCTTAAGTGCAATGAGATACATTTTAGTTCACACTGGTGCATTTCGTCCACACCTGCACACTGCTGCATGTATGTCACTCACTACGCTTTGGCATGAAATGAACGCCGGTGAGTTGGTTTCTATCAATAGACTTCACTAAACCTTGATGTCGCACGAGCCTGTGCATGTTCAGATGCAACTTGGAAAGTCTTCTGAAAGCAACATACCAGAAAAAGCCTTCATGAAATAAAGGGGCAACAGGCACGGGAGTCGGGGGGGGGGTGGTGAAAGCAAACACCGATACATCAGCACGTGGGGTTTTTTGGGGTTTTTTTGGTTTTTTTCATTAACATGAAAGCTGTGAGAACTGCCTGTGTGCAGATCACCTGATCATGTTGTGTTGACATACCTAACCCGGCCCAGTTTCAACAAGATGTTAAATGGATTTCTAGAAAATCACATCTATTGCATGCCCTTACAACGGTATCAACTGTTCTAAAGCACATGTAAAGCAATTGGTCATGCATTTTTATATGATTGTACTTTGGCTTTTCCCAACATATATATATATATATATATATATATATATATATATATATATATATATATATATATATATATATATATATATATATATATATATATATATATATATATATATATATATCCACTCAAAAAGCGGGCTATGTGCGCACTGGATTTGCTCGTGGGCTTTATGGCAAAAATGTCTGTCACGCCAGAATGTGAAATCATCATAACCGCGATCTACATTAATATAACTACAGTCTAATATTGCCCGCATCCTTTGTGTGAAGAGTGGATGTTGCCTGGAGGCCGAGGCACTGCAAAAACTAGATTTCAGATTATTCTTTCGCTAAAAAGGTAAAAATGAAAGAAGACACTGAATAGAAAAAATACTGGCCATTGGTGACACGAGTTAATAGTAAAAGATTACCTGGGTCTTGAAAAACAGATCATGTCAAATTTACAGTTGTCGACATATCACGGCGTTCGTCAACCATACGATTTTATTTTTATCGTCACCTAGACTCAGTGATATAAGATGCTTTGAATCTAACCATGCGTTCCATTATTTGGCTATATGTTTAAACACCTTCGAACATATGTTCAATTCATTCAATCGGTGAATAACGACTGCCGCAAAAAAAAAACTGATGTCTCCACACTTTCATCCCCCACGCCCACGCCCACGCCCACTCCGCACACAAACGAACTGGTTGCAGCAGACCGGACAAGGCAGATTTTATTGATACAGAAAACATCTCCCATAAAAGACGTTGCAGGCAACTTAGAACTCAGTCAAGGCATACACCTACATTTAAGACTTTTCTTTTTCTTATCTATGGGTTATCAAATAATGTTTCAGAAAACAACTCAAGCAATAAGAAACACTGATTCTGCTAAATTGTGTTCCGGCTTTGACTTAAGTTCCCCCTTCTCCCTTAAAATGACTAGAACAGCTACATTTTTCTCCTCCTCACCCTTCCCCCCCCCCCTCCCGACTCCGATGAGATAAAAATTTGTTGTGTCATATTAATAAGATGTATTTACTTCAATAAACACAGACAGAAATGATAGATTTATTTGTGGACATGTTTATGAAACATCGACGACGTTCAGGCACGAATCGTGGGACTGGCGCCATGGCGGATGGCAGTGCTGAAAGTGACATGACGGACAGCAGTTTGTGTTGTACGACAACAGGGGAGCGTTTATTACATTAGAGTTGAGTTAGCCACATTTCATCATATGTACAAATGTATTTAATCATGTTCAAATGTATTGAATCGCATGATTAATTATTTGGTGACTTGATTAATTATTTGATGTTTTGATTAAATATTTTCTGATTTGTATTTGTGTCTTTTTGCCCAGAATATCACCAAATGTTTAACGACAGGATTAAATACATTCAATGACATGGCAAAATATGCTTAATGAATATGAATATTAACCAAAAAAAATTACATGACTAAATGTGCGATGTTATCATAAAATGTTCCATCATAGCATTTGATACATTTTGATAATATCATTAAATACTTAAGGTAATGTCCCACCTTGCAAAGTGACTTCACTTCTAGGCCAAACATTACCGAAATTTGTCTAAGAAGTAGGCCTTCTAGCTCCAGGGAAACATCAGAAGATAAAAAACAGAGTCTGCTTCGCAGGCAACACCGAAATATGCATTCCTACATAATAACCATACATATGCTTAGTTGGCCACAAGGTTTTGCAAAAATCTGTCTGCACTAAAGATGGACTGTACATGTAAAGTTGTGTAAATGTAATCGTTTTTGACAAAATGTGTTTTCTGTGAAATTTTGGATGTCACAAAAAAGTATCAGGGATGTTTCATAACTACATCTCTTTCTTTATAATGGTGACACAAAAATTGCAAAATGGCGCTCTAAAGTTTAGCGGAGTCATCATTTTTCACTCACAATTAATGAAGCACTGTTCATTTCTGTGAAAATTGTTCTACATATTTTTTTAATAGTAAAACACTTTTATTTGATCAAAATCAGAAAATTAGTCGCAGAGAAATATCCACATGAAGTGGACATTTACGCGCAAATACCTATTGTCTGTTATCAAGATTCAAAGGTTAAAAAAGTCCATTGACTGCAATGTTCGCATTAAAAGTATTTCCCTTAGTTTCTTCAGGTTGTATTGGGACGAGAACTACAAAATTTGGACAACTGACAGACAACACGTCTGCCAAAATATCCCAAAATCTCAAAATGAACAAAATCGAAAACCCGTTGGACATTGCTTTAAACCGACTTAAATACGACACAACGTTCCATAAATATATATATTCATTTCTATATTCGTAAGAGAGATAGTTTCAATGCGTTAATCTTTGCAAGTAACGTCTGGATCCTGTCCAGTAAACAATACTCTTGAGATCATTTTGTTACTTGTCTGATTTATGCCACCAACAGGATGTTGCATTCTGACACAAGGTTGTTCAAATCCGGGCTGCAATGTCCAGGCACCTTTGTAGTCTTTTAGCACTGGCTTGGAAAACGAAACTTTATGCACAAACTTGGATGACCAAGGATACTTCTACATTGTGGATTGACGGCTATCCAAGAAGACCCTGGAGTGTTGGCGGCCTTGAAAAAACGCAGAATATGGATGACAAATAAAAATTGCCATAGTACTGATGAAAGTAATTACATGATTGTACCTAAATTATACTCGGAAGTGTTTTTGATCTGATCGCAGATATGGCAAATAGCTATGACCTCTTTGCTAGTGCTTCTTGGCCGGTGTAAGGTCACTTTGCAACACAATTAGGTAAGATTTAGGATACTGACTTCTCCCTGATAGACACCCAGACGCACCTGTCCAAAGCAATGTATGTCGATGGGCAAATGTTATACGTACTTCACTTTTTAATGTCGCAAGGGCAATCTGTTAGAATACCAAATTCCTCTTCAACCTCTATTAGTCTCTATCTCATCAGTCAGCACACTCAATGGTATAAAATAACACGAATATGCCTCCCTGCAGCCTGCACGTTTCACGGGAAATATATACGTGTTGCGTGGCCACAGCGAATGAATTCGCCGTCCCACTCCCAGACACACAGCGCCTTGTGTACACACCCGGTGGTAGTACCGCCTCCACGCGTCAAGCCGCTACCCCTAGATTAGACAACTCATTCCAACTGCGACCATCAGGTCACGACCAGGACAGCTGAATGCAAGATTCCGTCATCTATCATTGGGTTATAGACGCTGTATTACTAAACGTCCCTAGTCAGCCCGTTATGTACAGAAGCTGTTGTGCCCATGGTTCTCTCCAAGAGAAACAGCTACAGCCAGCGCGAGCAAGAGGCGTTCTGTCATGTGATACAGGCAAGAAATTTTACCATATGCACGTTAAAGTTTCAAATGTTGAAAATTATCACATTTCATCATATACTGGTCGTTCACTTTACACCTTTTGTCCGTATGTTGCATGTAATAGTATCAGCACCTTTAAAATATTTTATTTGCGGGGGGGAGGGGGATTAGACAACAGAAGTGAGCTATAAATGTCATAAATATCAGTTGTTAGTTACCTTGCCCATCAATGTTTGTGGTTCGGTTAAATTAATCGCTATGTGCGAATCAAAATCTTGCATGACCGACGCCATTAGAGACGGAAAATTCTTGATTAATAATAATAGTAATTAAGTATGTAATTGTCACGTTACTCTGTAGTTGAAATCTGTAAATGCCTTGACACCTTGTGGAAATCGTACAAAAAGGTACCATACACCTCTTACCGCTGCAGAAAGTCAGCCGGAATGCAAGAGCGGCCTGTGATGGACTGTAAATGCCTTGGCACCTTGTAGAAATCGTACAAAAATGTACCATACACCTTTTACCGCTGCAGAAAGTCAACCGAAATGCAAGAGCGGCCTGTGATGGACTGTTGCATTGTTAACACGCCGTGATAGGTTGAAAGATTTTCAGCGATTAGCTTTCTTTACGACTCCTGCATGTGAATTAAAACCATTCGTGAATACCTTTTGTCTAGTTCTACTTTGAGTTTAGAACCGTGTGTCTTTAACAACTTCATTTTAATAGCCAAATGCAAGCCTAGCAGGTTGAGCTATTATTTTTCGAGATACACCTTAAAACCTTTCTTCGTGAGAAATGGTTGTGAAATTGCGACATGGTCGGCCATTTCTGCAATTATACGCGTTTTTTAATTTTATATGTTCAATTCCGATACAATCTGATACCGGGAAAAGAGTTCATCTCCAAGCTAGTGTATACAGAGTTATAGTTATTGATAATTTTATGTATGCTATTGTAGGGGTCGAGCCCACGACCTCTAGCAATATCTCCTAGCCAATTGCATAGTTCAACGCGTTGACCTGTAAGGTATCGTGACAAGCTCACATAATTTGCGAGATGACGAACAATAAGTTGCTTCAAGTCTTGCAGGCGTTACTTACAAAAACAGCAGTGTCCGCAAGTTAACATTTAGTATTTATACATTGTATCTAGACATGAGAATGGAAAATCCTCCAAATAGTAGGCAAATGACTTATAAAATATTAAATTGGCTCGAAAGCCAGATTATGTGGGACACACAGAATCATTTTTAAAGCCAGGAATAGGAGAGGTCATAATTAGCTATTTTATGTGTATTTCGCTCAAGACACAACCCAATACACAAATTTTTTAGCAGTTTTAAAGTTACATAGGTGCAAGTTCCAATGGAAACTAATGCAAATACACATACCTGGCCCGCCTGACTACTGACAACCCGCATGAACCAGTTGATCTTAACCTTACCTATTGAATCAGTTCATTTCCCCGGTATAGGATCAAAATTAACCTGCGCGTTAAGATAAAAGCTGTTCCATTTGACACTTACGGGACTCCTGTAGTGCCTGATAGGCAATCACAAGTGTGATTATTGCAAGTGATTTACATTTGTAGGCAATTTGCTGGAATTCCTCTGCAGAGACCTAAGCTAAGACATTTCCAGACTGGTTTATGAGGTATCTTTGGTAGTCCTATACATCACTCTTACCTCACAATCCACCCAGAGACCTACCACCGTTCCTGGTATAGCACGCCCTGAAACTTTACGCTGCATGTTTCTTGCTGGTAGTTTATGTGACGGGAGCACATGAGAAGTAAGCCATACGTGCTGGTGGATGATAAGTCAATACAATGGAGCGGGCAACTATCTGGCTTGGAATTCTTCTTTCTACCACTTTGTTACGCGTGCACTGTGTCAGGTGAGCTTTCCCAGCTGTGGTGCATGTTATCAAGTCAGTCGCCCTGTAATATGGCCAGCGTCATCATAGTTAAGTATACCAAGGATATAGAATCATTCCCATTCCACTTCTCTGAGTATATACAATGTTTGCTTTTCATTTGCAATAGCTAAGGAGTCACGAACACTCACCGTGTAAGCTCGGATATAATACGTAATCTATCGGATGTATTGTATGCGACAACTCACTTTATGGATGACAATTTTTTATATTATCGTTTGTTTTTTCCGTCAACATTTTGAGTTGGATAGAAATTCAAGATCCATATACATTCATTGGCTCATGTCACACCATACTGAAATGTCTCAAACACTTACAGTATGTGATTAGTGTACGGTTTGGTTTGAACAAATTCTATTCACGAGAGTACAATTGTAGAGGAAGATATGGCCTTATATAAATCCTTGGTGTTAACGAAAATAAACAAATAATAACAAGTGCAAAACAAGGAGACGCAAGAGGATTCGGCATAAAGTAGAAAATGTTTTATTATTATTATTATCATCATCATCATCATCATCATCATCATCATCATCATCATCATTTATTGGCACAGGTGACCATCAGCCGGCTATGGAGGGCGTAGCCTTTTATAAATCATTCTTGTTAAAGAAAATAAATAGATAATAATGACAAAGTACAAAACAATGAGACGCAACAGGACTCGGTTGTAAAGTAGAAACTTCTACAGTATATTTTTTTAATGCCACAGGTGAGCATCAGCCGAAATATTGCGTAAACAACTGAGGGATTAAGATTTCCTGCCTAGTAGAGTTTAGTGATCAAAAAATAAATCGAGTGATGAAACTCTCAAACCAGTGATATGTGCTCAAATTCAGAGACTTTTACAACCTTATTATGCCATTTTTTTGCTGTTATTATTCAGGATACGAAATAAGAAAGTGCAGAGAATTACTTTTGAAATACCCGTCAACACTGAAAGAGAAACCCTTAACCGACAAATCTTAAGGCATGAAGGTAATTAAAATGTTTGAAGATAGAAAGACGGTCAAATTGATTTTTTTCCTTCTTAGTTGGTTTGTTGTAAAAAAATCGGAATCATTTTCATCAGATATTTTCGTTTTTCCTTTGGTATTGCAATATCTGCAAAAACATTTTTGATGAAATTGAACTTCGTCGTCGTCTTCTCATGATTAACAAATATGATTCAACAAATACAGTTGCACATGCGCTCCATTTCAAGATATCCTTGTATAGGAGAAGAACATTCACGACAATATATATATACATATATAAAATATAAATATATTCTCATATATTTGTGTACTTTGTTGTTCTGTTGGACTTACATACTTAGCTGATATTGCAGGTATCATTTTGTATTTAAGTATGTTTTATGTGTTTTGTGTTTTTGTCCTTTTACTTTACTTATTACCGAATGTTGTTATACGTCGGCGTAGTCAACTAAAAAACATCGCGACAAAGGTCTCCGCGTTTGTTTGTATATGGCTCCCAATCCGATATTGCTAGTAATATTTTTTTAGTAGGTTAATCACATGTTTGGCATGTGATTAAGATTTATATATATATATATATATATATATATATATATATATATATATATATATATATATATATATATATATATATATATATATATATGTATATATATATATATAAATCTTATATATATATATATTAAATTGAGTTACTGCATCCTAGAAGTGTCAAAATGTTGAACATGTAACTGTATACTATATATATATATATATATATATATATATATATATATATATATATTATATATACAGCTGCGTGTTCATTAGTTTTACGCTTGTAGGATGCTGTAACTCAATTCATACAATACCTGTTTGCTGTAACCAATCCATCAAACGCAATTTTCCAGTAGACAAACATGCCCTGTGGCCTGAGTCTAGTCGCTAAAAATTGTGACTTTCTACTGCAAGGGTGAAGTTGTTCCCGATGGGCCGAGAGTATCCAATTGCACAACGAACCAAAATATGGAGCTGCTACCCGTTAATGAGACACAATTGTCAAGAATCTGTGCGAAATTCTAGAGAAATTGAACTTTGTGTGGAAATCTTGATACAAACATCACCTTTGCTTTGTTTTCATTTATGTAATCTTTAATATCGCAGTGTTTTCCACAAGGCAACTTTTTATGGTCTCAAAATACGTTGCGGAAATGTAACACAAGGGTGGTGAAGCAGGGGTGTGCAGTGTTAGTGCGGAAGTTCAATTGAGCACCTAAGCACCCATTGCTGACATTTTTGCTTCCAAGGTACAGGCCGTCGACATATGGTGATGCAGAACAACGTTGCGCACTGGTGGATATAATGACACCATATAGAAAGCTATTAGTGTGTTTTAGACCACACACTTGGCATTATATAGCTCTCGCCACGGCTAAACACACAGGAAAGAACGCTTTAACAAAGTTGACGATACGACTAGGGTCTTTTATGGATTCTGACATGCAGAACGTAAGAGATGCAGCTTCACCTTGTGAGGTCGACAAATTTATCAATTAAATGATGCCTGACCACATATCTGAAGAATGAAACTGCTGTGACGACAATCTGTGTTCATCAGACTTTTAAACCATCAAAAGCTTGTAGCTGATAAAAAAAAGGGTGATTTGTGGACTTTTCGGAAAAGATGTTTCAATCCACGAACTACAGCAAGAACATATCTCTCTGATGTGCCGAGAATCTAGGCAGTGGCCACGCAGATATATTTATGGTTTATTACAGGCTTAATTTACTTTCGCAAATTAAACATGCAAGAAGTCTTTCCTCCATGGTGTCGACACAGAAATGCAAGAGGCAGCATAAGCTCGTCTGAACATGGCCTGCCTAACCTTGAAGTTCCTGAATAGATTACTGCCTTCATATCTCACAATTCTCATGATAGCGAAGAGGAACTTGGAACATACCTTTCTGGGCCATTTACTTATTTATTTATCCATTAAAATGGATTATAGACCGAAAAGCTTTAAATTGAGGGGGAGTCGCAAGGGCTTTTGGCGCCAGTTGCTCATTCAGTGATTATATATGCATCAGTACACTCAAGCAGTTGTCACTTGGGTCTTGGCATAAGTAAATTTGCACACCTTCACAGCTACATGTCACATAAAATTTTAACATGAATGCTCTTAGCACAGCTGAATTGTCTACAAAGCTGAGTTAATAGCGCTGCAGCACCACGGCTGTTTCTGGCGGTCTTGGGCAGTGAATCTTGTTCATTTATGTCAAGAATTGCTGAAATTTAAATCTGCATGATGCAGTCACAACTCAAAAAAACAACAAAAAATTTTAATTTTTTTCAAAAATATTGTTAACATATAATGCACTTGACTGACTTTATTTTCATACAAATTTGCCCTATTAACAAAGAATTCATGGTATGCACACCCTTCTAGATAGGACTTGAGGGCTTTGTCCAATATATGCATAAATTATGATCATTATACCCGACATGTAATCCTCAATATAAGCATATAAAATCCCATGTGATAAACTCCATGGTGTTCAGCATACCTATTATTTCTTTTACATCTGTATCAATAATCATTTCAAAACTAGTCCTGACGATGAACTTCTCAAGACAAAAGGTACTATAAATTTTATATTAATTACCAATCATTGCACGACACATTTGAACAGTCTGTCATAGCGTTTAATGCCATACCTCTAAAATGTTAAAAACTGCAAGACCGACACAAAGTGATGGTAATTGTCTGTGTAAAACATATCGACAATAAAAATGATAAATTGTCGGTTACCCGCAATGTACAGTTTTATAAGGCATTGATGTTAACAGGTAGCAGACGATATGAATGGGATATTTTAATAGGTTGGTTTCCGTGCACATGAAATAGCACATTCGAGTACAAAGTTCTATTTTCAGTAAAGAATATACTCAGTTCGCATAATTCCATATAAAGAGACACTTTTTTGCAAAAGTTGATTTTTTTTTTCAAATGAAGCACAATAGGTTGTGTTTATTTTGTCTGTTAAATCGTGGTATCTTGGCAGCACACATTAACTATCCTTTGCAAACTTTGCATTCAAGCAAGAAATTGCTATCAATTGCCAGTCCAGTACTTGTTTCAGGTATGACTATTGTGAACATTTGGGCAAGTTGAAGACCTTGCATGAAACTCGATCGAAAACAAAATTATGAGGGTAGAGATTGGTATCCTGTGGCTGGACCTTGCTATCCATACATAACCTGGGAAACAAGAGCTTGTACTTTACAGGGATGTGCTAGAAAGTAATGCATTGCTGAAAGTAACCGGCAAGACAAAACGTACTCCAACAGATGGCAAATGGCAGCTGCATCTGTCGCGGTCGTCGTACCAACCGATAATGAGGCGACCAGCCCACGTATACCTCAAACAGCTTCCTGATCCCATGCGGTATGGGTATACAAGGGACTGTGTCAATAACAAACAACGCAGGATGGCAGTGCTCCAGAAATTTGGAACAATTTCCTCTGAGAAGATTCAAACAATTGCACTAATAGCAGTGTCTGTCATCACATCCGTAATTTTTGTCTTCACTACTTTGAGAATGCAGATCTTGACTCTACGATGAAAAAAATTTAATTGCTGATTCGAAAAAATCAGAAGGAAATGTACATGAAATGTTCCTTCATTGTGCCAAACTTCTTCTGGATTTAAACATAAAGTTGGAATGAAAAACATCATGTTAAGAGATGTTCGACATTTGAAATTCCTAAAAAAGAGATTTTTGATAGTTAAAACTAATTTTTTTTTTTGATAGTTCTTTATTTCATTTTTTTACACTATACACGTAATACATGGTATTGACAATTAAATTAAACATACATACATGTAATAAAGTAACTGAATATAATTTACTTCGAGTCAGGAACATTTCAAAATTGTTCTTACAAATTATATCAAACTATTACAAATGACTGACCACCTTTTAACAAACAAATTATATTTCCCTTGACAGTACAAAACTTGTTGCTCTACTGATATTTTGAGCTTCAAATATGAAAGAAAACCATCAAATGACACCTGTCGTTTGTTACATAATTGTTTGTGAATAAAATATTTGGCTTGTAGAATACAATTATTTAGGGAATAGTTACCTTTAGTCAAATAAGAACCTAGAATAATGAATTCAGCAGATAAATTTATAATGTTATCAGGATACAATGTGTTCCACCATTCTTCAACTTCATTCCAGAATAATTTAATATCATGACATTCCCAAAATCTATGTAAAATTGTATCTTTTTCTAAACAATTGTCACATATTTCTGATTCTACAAGTTGCATTTTGAGTAAACTAAAACTAATTTTTAGTGTAGATAGTTTTGAGGAAGCACATGTATTTGGACTTATTGTGGGCTTATATGATTTATATCTGATTTCAAAATTTGGCCTTGAATAAACAATTGCATAGAAATCAATGGACCATTTTAACCTTGTTTTACTTGTTTTTTATTCTTTCTTTCTCCACATTTATTTGTTTGTTTGTTTTTTTGTTTGTTTGTTTCATATATATATATATTTATTTATTTACTTAGTTATGTCTCCATTATTTCATTCATATCTTTTTTTTTTACTCAATTGAATCTCTTCTCCAACGCATCCCTTATCTTTTTCGGTCCCTTTTCTTCTTTTGCACACTTATTGTGTATACCACATTTGCACATATGTGATGTGGTGTTTCGCAACTGTTACTTTGTAATAATTGGCAAAATGCCATTATATTGTTTTGTGATGTTGCAGTATATAGATTTCATTCCATGAGGTACCATCCGCCAACCATGTGTTCATGATTATGGATACTGCCAGGACCACGTTGTCCTGCGGACAAAGGTGATTCCTGCAGTAATCCATGCACTGCTCACGCCTTACAAAATGATCCTAATGACTCTGATGGTGACTAAAGCTTTAGTCAAAAATAGAACCACACACTGTTGTATCTCATAAGTTTCTTGAATGATATGGCCAAAAAATTCCACATGTATAGTTTAAGGAAATATATGTCTGTGGATCATTCATTTATTGATAATTGAACATGAAGCATTATTGTGATTGTGCAAGTGATGGAACGTGAACATATTACATGTATCTTTATTTTTGAGAGTGCATATGTATATAATATACGTATCGGCAGGGCATGGATTTATTTTTTCCAAGACAAAGGATATTCGAGTGTCTTAATTCTCTGGGGATTTATTTTTCTCCTGGGAAAAAATGACATTAACTGAAGGAATTCTCTTAAGGGGTTGGGGGGGGGGGGTTATTTTGTTTTGGTTTTTTATGCTGCTGTTGAACAAGGCATGTGAAAATGCCACAGAGTAAAACACTAAAATACGTCAAACATTTGCCAACATGCATAAGTGAATTTGTACATAAAGTGTAATAAAAGATGTACTATGTATTTCTTGATCAAAGGGTTAACATACATTTTTGTTATGTGCTGTTAAACATGTGAACACAAAAAGTCTCACTATTCTTTACCATACTCTCATAGTATATTGTTTCATGCAGTTTCAAACGTTTGAGTCAAAATAGATAGCACGGCCTGTTATTGTCTGTTTGTTGCTTAAATGGATATCCTACATTTTCAACATAGATAATTAAACTCCAAAATATACTAAAAACACCTTAGGTTATTTGTCACCTCTGTATGATTATATTTGATGCCATTTCTTCAAATAGAAACATATATGGCACGGAGTTATCACCCACTAGGGTTCCATATGTATAACGAACATTGCCGGGGCAGTGTCGGTTAACCGCAACAAACACTGCACATATACAACAAATTCGCAAAGTCTGAACTCTTAAGAGTCTTGACTTGCTTATCAACTTTTGACCATGTTTAATTCACTTTGCAACGTCTAGAATAAAGTAAACATGGGTTTTGCCACTAAATACAATTTGCTTAAAGTGGATGCTGTAATATAATTGATTAAATTGTAAACACTCAGCCGAAAAATGTATTTTTTTAACTATTACATGGCGAGAATTGATATTTATTTGCCATCATCCTATTATCATATATTGTGAATTTTCTATGTTAATGAACAAAATTTTTCACACATTTTGCTGAAAAAAATCTATCAGAAATTCTTGAGGCACAAAGGTTCAAAGTGTCAGATTTAAATGTGCAACTGTGTCAACCAAACTCATATTCCGGGGATTCTGGAATATTCTGCCATATACGATCCACTTTGGTAAATTCTCCGGTAGAATGCTGCCGCACTGTAAAAAATGCTGATCTGTCAGTCGTTTTGTTTTGAGCCGGATTTTGCTCACGCTTCAGTGCTTTTTGGATTCTTTTGTTTTTGTCATTTCAGAGGGAAAAACGTTTTCCCTGACAGCGCTTGACCATTTCCTTGGTCAAGCGGTTTCATGTGTTTCATAATTTTGCAGCGCTACTTGGTGACCTTTAATGGGTAAGAAGGGTTTCCATGTTATTTCGAAACAATCAGCCAAATTGTTTTAAATGAAACGTTTTGAAGAAATGTCCTTACAAAATCCGCGAAATGTCATTGTCTGGGAGAACTCCTAACACAGTACTTGTATGGATTAAATGCAATGAACCGGACCGTGTCGATTATGGCATTCACACATACCTGTCTCCAATGAACCATTCATTTTTAGGATGGGGATTTACTATACATGATATGTGCGATCCCCATTTTCGGCTTGGTGATTGGTGCCGGAAGTTGTTGGTTCGACACCGGGCCGTTCCGTGGTCATAAAACACATAAGATTATATCATTATTATACGAGTATATAGTGAATAACCAACAGCAGTACTATCGACGCAACATTTGAGTGCAACATGCATTTAATTTACTAACATTAGTGAGCCCATGTGAGACTAACAGTTGTCACTCTCGATGATATAACCAAGGAATTAGTGTAGTGTTTCTGGTTTATTGGGATAGTAAAGTTTTTGCACACTCACGCGGAATGAGAAAAAATTCCGTGAATTGACACACTGATTAAGATATCTATCCCCAACGTGCTCATGTTAATAAAATACACCAGGTGTACTGACTAACACAACGACAGAATTAATCACAGAAAAAAACATCTGTAAGATGCGCTTTACAACCTTAAGAAACTTACTTACCAATTACCGACGTTGTCAGGGCACATCTTACCTCTGACACAGTTCTCACTGTCTGCGCGTTTATTTCAGGTCTGCATGCAAACGGATATTTTGATTTCTCCATATTCTTTGTTTTTCTGGCTGGGTTTTGTCCCAAACTTATCTCGGAGACTGTAACGGCTAGCATTCTAAATTCTGTATGGTCATAACCCTATCATTGAAACTGATTCCCCCATTTGGAACTTCAGAAATCATACAAATTACAGATACTTGAAATATTAAACCCTCCATATCTTAAAACTGGTCCAGATTGACCTGTAAATATAACCTCAATTTATAGGTTTGTGCTGCAGGCGCATCCAGTGAAATAAACATAAAAGTTGGGAAAATATGCTAATTAGACACCCTAGAAAAAATGAACTGCGCAATATCTTTTAAGAAAATTATAAATGGGTAGATGCTTTGCGAAATGTACTGATTTGCGTTTTCAATATTCGGATAAAACGCTTAAACATGTTCAATGAAGAAAATACTATAATAACACTTTCTGCGATAATGTACAGGTATAAAATTATAGGTTAAGCCCCCTTTATAGATATGCTAATGTGCATGCGACTCATGCGTAATGGTCCAAAGCTTGATAGGGTAGATTTCGTTTAAATAATCATCTTTCATTTCCTCATGACTGGTATAGAAGACTGAACCCTCACAAATAGTTTCATTATGCATGCGCAATGAGCAAGCTCGTTTTGCCCAAAGATTCACATGCAAGCATTGATGATTTTCGTCAAAAGTCGCTAGAACAGCATATCCTTGAGTCATGGTCAAAGCTTGTATAAAACAGTTTAAATGTCAATTCCTAGATACGGTTTATGCTCTTATTTTGCATATTTAATACGTACGATCTTTACAGTTTTTATATTCCTGTAGGAAATCGGGTTACGTGCTTCTTGTACACGTTAAATCTGATGCAATGTATGACTTCTTGTAGCACAGATAAAATACCTGATGGAGCTTATTTTCACGTCATAACCTCAAACCAAAATGCGGTCGGCAAGCAAGATACATGGTCCCAGCGAGGAAGGATTGAACAGTTTACGATCACCGAATGTGTTAAAGTATTGAGTGATAAATTATGATATTTTAGGAAACATAACATTTTTGGCTGGGTTTCGGGTCATCAAAGAAACTCTTGCTTCTGGAGTGAGGTGTTTTTTTTAAGTGCACTGTAATAATGAATACAGGCATGTAACAGAGTCCTGCTGCCATTAAACTGCACCAATGGCTCCACTGGCATTTCTCTTAAAAGTAAACTATGTGGTGTCTTGCCAGTATCCTCAAACTTTAACCATAGAAGACCAAAATATCGAAATACTTAAGTCACTTTGTGGCTTGTTGTGCAACGTTTTATGTGTTTTTGTTTAGCACGCATTCAGCCAAAAAATGCAGACATCCTAATAACATGTACGTATGAATAGATATGGGCCACTTACCTACCTACCCCGAACTTGTAACCAAGGAAATGAAGCCAATGACTGAGAGGAGAGGATTTTGAAGTGAAGAGACTGGGACATCTTAAGACATTTTTTTCTCCTACGCCATATTGTATTACCCATTAACAGAAGTGAAACGAACCCCAGATGTTTCACCTGAATCAAAGAAGCCTTTGTAGCCTTGGAATAACAGCCCCGGAGCTGTCCTTACGTAAATCAATGCAGCATATGAGCCGAGAAATAGCGTGCAGTATTCCCTTGCTTAAAAAACATAACTTCTGCGTGTTTTGTCGACTGAAAGTTGCTGGTGCATTTTTCACAGCAGCAGTCATGTGACTTCCAAGACTTCGTGTATACGTCAGCGCGTACTGAACAACGGTATATACTTTTCACGTACAGTCGCTACCCCGAGCAATATAGCTCTCCCACTACTGAATTACCTATATCGATGTAGCCTTTGACCATAGAAATGGCATACATGTTTACATTGGCTTTGAAACATAAAGGTTCCTTGCATATGTGTTGTCGACAGAAAAGTACATTTTCATTCTCAAGCGCATCATGTGCTATACGTTGTTTAGGATGACCGCGCGTAATACACATGATATATGATTTCATTAGACAAAAATCAACATACCAAAGTAGAAATTTAATTCCAATACGTGAATGAATTAGTGCAATGGTTGTGAATATTGGTTGGATCACAACTTGCTGGCACTCTAGAAATGGCATACAGTGGAATTCCCCGATCAGAACCCCCTAAGGGACTGACAAAATGTGGTATTTGTGATGTGAGGTCTGTATAAAGGATAGCATTTAATTCAAAATGGAACCCTAAATTTGCGACTTTAATTTGGAAATTGTCTCCTTATGTATCTTTTTCTCTACTGTCAATTGAAAATTCTACAGATACGTGAACGACAGGGAGGCATAAAGCAACAGGTCAGAGCATGGAAGAATAAAGGCGGACCATGTCCCAAGTACAACTCAAGGAAAACCGATTGCCTCCCTAATGTCTATTATTTGGAAAATCACGATGAATTGCGACTAGCCTTCGGTGGTAACAATTTAATATTCATCTCATCGTTCCGTGCATTCAAATTTTGCCCGTGTATTATTTTTCAGAGAGGGGAACATGACAGCCACCGAGAACATAGCATCTCATGTGGTGACTGCAATACTCACCAGAGGCGACAAACGAATGCGACCACAGGTGTACGGTAAGCCGTCGGTTGTTGCATTCACATAGGGGTAGCAGACAAATGGGACCATTGGAAGATGAGGAAGATGAAAGTTTTTTGGCTGCAAAATCACATGTAAAGATGCACTATACTGTTGCAGATGAAACAAATTTCCGTAAAAGTGTTGAATACATGTTCAGTCATGGCGACGAGTAGATGTCTTCCCTTCGAATATCAGAACGAAAATGAATGGATAAATATTGATAATTTTCAAATAGTTTTGTCTGAAACAAAATACCCAAGTACCAATTTGCACCAATGCTTCAGTTTCACCAGATCTGGCTTCATATTACCAGTGCAAGTACACAATTTTTATTAACTCAGTCTTGGACAGTCGTGTGATTAGTCATAATAGTTATGCCTCGATACCCCCTTAATTCTTCTTTTCTACCCTCTTTACGGGAATGGGGCTTGGTTGTGCTTGTGAGCGTCATTCGTTATACATAAAAGCTCAGACTGGGACACCCCCCCCCCCCACACACACACACAGACACACACAAAATCTGGTGTTAGATATTATTGAGAATGGCTCAGAAATACCTTTTTTTGTTTACGTGTTATTGACATCGGTTCATATACGCAGACGACAGTCTGGTGGGCTCGAGATGGTCTAAATAAGCTAGTGTCAAGAAAAGGTTGACTAATAGGCCTTTCCGACTTTATTTGTGAGCCATCTTAATAATATCATGTACAAACATTAATATATGGTTTTGCACTTTAAAACCGAGTTGAAGTAGTTACCCCCAGCTCATCATTTAAAGCAGCAGCTATGAGGACCATACCTCACTCGTGTTTATATCAGGTATACCTGGTAGAAACGCTGATAATTATCTGCATTGCAGAGATTCAATCCCGACTGCGCGTGTATTGTTAATACATAAAGTAATCTACAAGTATAGTTGTGTGTCGTTTTTTTTATTTTTATCTATTTTTTTATTTATTTATTTATAATATATATATATATTTATTTGCTTATTTATTTATTTATTTATTTATTTATTTATTTATTTATCTATTTATTTATTTATTTATTTATTTATTTATTTATTTAATGATTTATTTATTTATTTATTTATTTGTTTGTTTGTTTCTTTGTTTTTTTTTTTATTTATTTATTTATTTATTTATTTATTTATTTATTTATTTATTTATTTATTTATTTATTTATAATTTATTTATTTATGGCTACATTATCAGTTAATATGGGCAAGGTGAGTGATTTATTTGCCAGAAAATCGCCAGTATGCATATGATGTGAAGGGGAAGACTCTAAACTGCTATTCTAGAGTCCCTGCTATGAGTTGGGGTTTTTTTTTTAGCCTGTTTGCATATTCAAAACATCCAAGTTCAATGTCGCAGTTTGGCCAAGAAATCTAAAAGAAATTAGGTCTGACACAGTGTATTTTACATTATAAAGCAATATCTGGGCCTGTTAGAAATGCGAACTTTAATGTTCTGGTGAGAACAAAGCCGCCATGACTTGAAGCATTGTGGACGACACACCTCTGCCAGCACCAGGAGAGGCACAGGGCATATTTACAGCGTTGTGTCTTTGTTACCTAGTACTTCATCAAATAAACACACCTACCCTTAATGATGGTTCAGATACGTGTCTGATCTAGATGCTTTAACAATTAAAATACCCTGATCCACCTGTAATTTTGCTGCTCATACATTTGTGTGCATCAGGTCTGAACTCTGAACTTACAAATAATCTAAAATTATATTTCTTGCTCAGGGCCGCCAGTGGAGGTAATCTGCGATTTTTACATCGTTGGGTTAGGAGAGATCAACGAAGTAAACATGGTAGGTCTTGTGATATTTTTGATATGTTGAAGTAACATATTGCTGTGTATGTACGCAAGTAAGAATAGTGGTATTTCACAACTTGCCCTTATACAGCCTCAAAAATATATACGTTGTTTATATCATTATTTATTTCGCGGCTCCACACAAGGGAACGTTATGGCTAATGTTTTGCCCCTCGGGCATTTCACAAACGCATACCGTAGTGTGTCATAATTGGACAAAATATACAGTCTCCGTTCCTGTATTATATAACAGTTGCTGTCTGATATGGTATGGTTCAGAAATATAATTTGGATTGACCACCCGAGTTTGTTTCCAGGATTATCTTTTGGATATCTATTTCCGCATGGAGTGGCAGGACAAACGGCTGGTCTATGATGAGTTAGAAGGACCCCTTGTCTTGGCCTCTTACGAGGACTCAAATGTCATCTGGATACCTGATATATACTTTCCTAATGAGAAGAAAGCCAATTTTCACTCTGTAACTCGTCCCAACCGACGTCTCTCTATATATCGCAACGGGACGGTCAAGTCTAGCATGAGGTAGAATTTACATATTATATAAAGCATTAGAAAGGGGGTTGCATCTTAATTAGAATTTAATACCGGTAAAGTAATTTGAATGTTACACTTTCCAGACAGATCACCCTATCTTTTAGTTCATATAACGAATGTTGCCATTGCATATCTGACGGGATTACAGATATACATCAGCTAAAAACAAGTGCGAGACGAGAGTATTTACATTCTCTGTATGCAAAAAAATTACATAGTGGTGTATTATTCTGGTCGATTCCCCGATAAGCAAAGTACGATTATTTACTACGATAAGATAAGGTAAGAGAGCTTCATTTCCGCCTAACCCAAAGTATGTATTGAACGTTACACGAATACATGGATGGAAACAAAATACACATATATCACAGGTTAGTTCACACGGGCAGCTATATAAATGACTATTGCCAACTGACATAGATTGTGTTCGTTAATGTCCGTCTAATTTTGGATCATTTTCAAAGCTCCAATTTAATTTCAAAGTGAAAAATCGAAATATTACCCCTGAATGGACTTACCTCACGCTACTGCGTGTGCTTGGGCTCGAATCTACTCATGTTTTTATTCAATGCAAAAGAAAATATCGCCAGAGGATATTCATCCTAAAGATACCATTATAGCGAAAAACTGTTTGTCACAGTGTTTAAATGTTATACCGTAACATGTGGGTGTAAATAAATGTCATGATCTTAAGATAGGATTCCACAACAAGGTGATCGTTATTCTGAAATATTATTTCAGAGAAAATGTGTTCGGTGTATTCACAGTAACCGAAATGTATATATATCATGTCGATAGTTATTAACTGTCATAAAATCCTCCTTCCAGACTCACTATTACTTTGGCTTGTCCAATGCTCCTTACTTATTTTCCCTTGGATAGGCAAGAATGTCTCGTCAAAATTGCAAGTTGTAAGTATAAAAAGAATTTCTGCTGTGCATTTTGAGAACTGTGATGTGCATGTTTGTGAAGCATATCTGTGACACACGCAGGCATTTATATGTTCCAAAGTGAAACATGATTTTGAAAAGCTAATATGACGAAAGTCGTCCACCGCGGTGGGTCACGTGATTCCCAATTCATCATGGAAACCAACAACTCAATTTAATCATAATGCTACACAGTTTTGATCCATTGTGCGGTACCAGGGCGGTGTCTGAATTGTAGATTTGTTGGAACCAGGATGAACAGAAAACGTGTTAGATGGCCGGCTTTTCCTGTCCTAAGGCAAAGTATCGACGACAAGCATAGTTGCGGTGTGCTCAAGCTTGTTTCAACTCAGCAAGCCCAATATCAAGGCCGTGATTTACGATTTTCTTGTCACTCTACTTTCCTGGATAAAAATCACTGCTGATCTGGCAGATCTCCACTGACTTTTACGAAGAAACGTGCCTCATCTTGATATAAGCGTGATTTATTGCCGTACAGTTAAGAGTTTATGTAACAAATTCCTAATAGAAATATTGGATGTGGTGAAGCACTATTTGCAAAACTGTTTTCGTTTCAGGTCTGTGTTTCTGTGATCATTTCATCAAACAGTTTAATAAGTCAAAACTCACAATTACACGTTCTAAGATATTGAAAACACAAATACCATTTATTCTGTCGTTATCTTCTTTATGTATGGCGTGTGTCTAAAAATGACTAGCACACCATGGGTAATTCAGTCTTCAAATAATAATAATAATTGCTTATTCCGTTATAAGAAAAGATCCCCAGATATTTTGAACACAATTCAGTTCTTTGGCAAACATTGGTCATCACTGTTCCCTCATCTTTGAGTCCCTCATTTACAATATAGGATATTTATGCTTGATACTGTAAATATTGGCCATCATCCTGTTCCACTCTTCTTGAAACGGATATTGTATGTATGCATATATGTCCTAGCAATTTCGACCAATAGCTCTCTCGTCTCGTCTTTGTACAGATTCATATACTAAGGAGGATCTAGACCTCAAATGGTCCGATTATATCCCCATAGAGACACGCGGTGAACGTCTGACCCTACCGCAGTTCGAGATTCTGGACATCAGACCCGATACTTGTAGGGAGGACTATAAAACGGGTGAGAGGACAATGTTTTGCATCGAGATGAACTATTTGATGAACTATTTGATATACTAAATACACATTGTAATATTGTGCCGCTCTGACGATTTTATAAACAATATTCCATACACAATGTAACATTGTGTTCCTGTTACGAATCTTTAACATAGAGAGTCGATTAATACTGCCTGGTTTGTAAATAGCGTGAAGGGGGAATCGCGATATATGCTTTTTTGTGGATCGCGGAATAGCATGCGTCACACAAATAAATAAATATGCCATGTACATCTTCCCCAGACCCGCCTCCTGCATTTGCATTTGAGTGTACCAGTTATCCCGATCTTAAATCGATAGTTTTATTGACTAGAATCCAGACGAAAAAGGCTGCCCGGACCAGACAGAAATCTGTTTCCAAAATTGTACATTTCTGAATAATAATAATAATAATAATAATAATAATAATAATAATAATAATAATAATAATAATAATAATAATAATAATAATAATAATAATAATAATAACAATAACAATAACAATAACAATAACAATAATAATAATAATAATAATACGGAGAAGAATTGCGATTTTGAGCGGTAACCGATTCCACAACCTTGCAGTCCAAGGAACATGAGTTCACTCTCATCCTGTTACTTCTCACCCCAAAGGGTTCAAAATTCTCCTTAATTTAGTGCTCGAGTGGCCACACATGAACTAGATTTACCGGGATTGTCATTTGACTGTAAACATTAAGGTTAAGTCACTCACATACACAAATTAATACTGGAGGCACCCATGTGTGCGTCCAGTGTTTTCATGCATTTTGCTTAGTCAGTGTGGTCTTAGAGAAGAGAATAGAACAAAAATATAAACAATTTACCCCTTACAATAGCGTAACAAATTGGATAAGACACATTAAGGTGCATACCCACCAATTTTGAAAAGGATCTTGACAACGACTTTTTTCCTTTTGGAGAAACTACGTATGTTTCTTGTAAATTGGAATAAAATACAACTGGAAGTCATGGAGAAAAGTTGAAACTTACAAAAAGGGAAAAAGCCCAGAAAAGTGAACAAATACTGCAGCAGTTATTCAAGAATTTAGAATTAGCAGTTTCGAGAAGTTACCGTGTGTGATTTCAAGGCAATTGGAAAGCATTTTTAGTGAAGATTTTTCAGGTTTTTCCCAAAAATGGAACAAAACGATTTATTTTAGAAATAATAATGACGGAGTTTTGAACCATTTTGGTACAGACTCCCCAAGGTAAAAACCAACCACGTAGGCAGGGAATCCGGCTGATGTTTTTTTAGAAGATGTGGAAAATATAATTGTGAACAGTTGGCATCCATCCTGTTAGCTCCGCCGATTGACAAAGCAACTGAGCTAAAACGTTGGGGGTCGTGGCAAAATTTTGAGAAATGCGATTGAAAAATTTTAATAGCCCTAATTTGAAAAAAATAGTCCAACTTCTTTACTATTCTAAACGATGCGCAAAAACTTCATTGTAGGTGCTGCAGCCATGCAAAAAACTTTCTGGTTCGTGCAGTGTCTGAGTGTAAGACGACACAAAGAAAGAAAGAAAGAAAGAAAGAAAGAAAGAAAGAAAGAAAGAAAGAAAGAAAGAAAGAAAGAAAGAAAGAAAGAAAGAAAGAAAGAAAGAAAGAAAGAAAGAAAGAAAGAAAGAAAGAAAGAAAGAAAGAAAGAAAGAAAGAAAGAAAGAAAGAAAGAAAGAAAGAAAGAAAGAAAGAAAGAAAGAAAGAAAGAAAGAAAGAAAGAAAGAAAGAAAGAAAGAAAGAAAGAAAGAAAGAAAGAAAGAAAGAAAGGATATGTCTGTCTTCACAGGCACTTACAAAAATATAAGTCTGTTTAAGACACCTAATCGTGAAACATTACATTATGCTTTGAACTAAACTGCAGAATTCTGTGGCCATGCAATGTCTGGTACCGTAAAGATAGCTCAAGCTTGTTCATATATTTATGTAATTTCAACTGTTTTACTTTTTCTGCATATAAACAAATTGAAACCAACTTAATTAATGTATCTACTTTTTTGACGTTGTAAATAAACTTTTTATTATATATTAGATTTTTAGTACCAAGGATTAATATTGTGATGTCCTGAGACTTTCAAAGTTTCGATGTAAGAAAAATATCACCACTGAAACACTGATCGTTGCAATTGCATTGCATTCGTTACAAGAGTTTCTCTACAGACCCGACCTTCTGCCCAAGATAACGTGAATATCTACAAAACATTTTAAAATCCCAATATACATTTTGTAACATATGTTTTTGCAGGGGAATTTGCATGTATCAAGGCTACGTTCAAGATGAAACGTCAGTACGGATTCTTTGTCTTACGGACGTACATTCCCTCAATGTTGATCGTGATCCTGTCCTGGATTTCTTTCTGGATTCACAAAGGAGCTGTGCCAGCACGTATCACGCTAGGTGTCACCACTGTACTGGCTATGACAACACAACTTGGTTCTTCTCATAGCGGTAACGTGAGGGTATCTTATCCCAAAGCCATAGATGTATGGTACACCTTCTGCATGATTCTGGTCTTCGGGGCCCTCATTGAATACGCCCTCGTTACGGTTGTGGCTCGCTGGGAAGAAGAAGATAAAAATGGAGAAACGGCAGAAGGAAATGTATGTGTAATGATATTTACGTCACTTTCATCATGGCCCAGAACACCGCTCTAATCAAGTATTGCGGCCTTAAATTTAAATCGATTTGGCTGCACAGACCTTCACATTTTCCTCGGCCATAGACAAAATCTTTCATCGAGCTGTCAGTACTCCTATGTGCCCATAAAACTGACTGACCATGTTCAGATAAATTTTGACAGTTGCCACAATTATGTTCCCTAAAAGAGTAAAAATATGGCGCAAAGAGATCTGAATGTTGATTCAAGCTGGTGATGGTTTGAGTGTCGAGGTGACCATATCCTGCGAGGTGTGACATGATATGGCAATCAATGAGGTTCCTTTAGAGCAATTTTACATTCCTGGAGTTTGGGCCAAAATAGAAACGAAACAAATGGTGAATGCGTGAAACATACCAGCACAGTATAATATACATAAATTGCACCATTTTATTTCTATGCATACTCAATTTGCGCCCTTCAAGATCCCGTACGTTTGTCGCAAGTCTTCCTTCTCTAATTACAGTTCAGTGCTGCATTCTCTTGGGTATCCAGTGATGAGGTCGGAAAAGTGATGACATTTATGTTTTGAGTGGAAACAACAAAACTTTTGCATTACTTAAGCACAATACTTAAGTTATTCACACAATGCCTGGATACAGAAAATATATTAATGGACAAAATAGATAAAAATGAGAAAAAGAGGGAAATTAACACGCGTACTCAATCAAACAAATCAATATTTATTCACCTAACAAAAGGAATAGAATTATGTAGAATGAGACAACACGGTACTGAGTTTTCAGACAAACTAAAGATGATAATGCAGCGCTCTTTCCTGGGGCGCCCAACTATAGAACTGACTCGCTCTTTTCAGGCATTTTCACTCCCAAGAACAGTGTTGTTTATTACCATGTAGACAAACTCGACAAAACTCAGCCAAAAAAAGGCAACCATGCTGTATTCTTATAATTCCAGCAACTCTTGAGATACCTTAATCATTTCATTATTTTGATTTCAAAAAATTATAATTTCATTTCTATAAATATAACAACAAACTGCATTTGTCAATTCTTCAATATCTTCATATGATAAGCGGCACATAACAATATTACAGTGCAGTCGGTGGTGATGTTGAAGTACTGTACATGTGTATCTGTTGACAGTGTAATTGATTATATGCTTGTAACTCGTTTTAAATGCAATACACATCAGGCCATGGTGTTTGCTACATAATATGTGTTGTACTTTGTTATAAATCATTTTAAATTTTACGAAATAAAGCCACAATCAACAGCCTGGAGCTGTTTTCTTCTTTTTGGACGAATTCTGTCAAAATCCAACCGACAATGCCTTCATAAATAAATAAATTATATGAAAAAGCGTACAAATGAACACTTCATTTGAGCCAATGTTACTGACTCAGTCATTTATTTCTGACAGGAATTGCAACCTGCAGGCACCGGCAGAAACAGCAGAAGAAAGAGCATTTACGCTTTTTGCCGAAACAAACTGAAGGCAGATGGAGTAGACCGAGTGTCCCAAATTGTGTTTCCAGTGGCTTTTGTACTCTTTAACCTTTTATACTGGGTAATATACCTTCGACCATCCATGCCGTCTCCATATATGTCCTGATCTGAACACGAGGCTTAAGGCAACTTTGTTTTGGAAGACAAGGTCACTCAGATACGCAGTCGTGTATTCCTTTGCTTATTTCCCATTGCTTCATAAGACGCTTACAGATCATAAAGCGGGAGAGTTATCAGGATCATGATGAATAATTATTCTTGTCTATTTCATGACCAGTTATTGTGAGCAACAGAGCGTCACCCTTATTTATGCAAACAGGTGCAAGAGTGAGCGTCCTCCGTGTAATTATGACACCACCATCTCCCATAAAAAGTCCAGTTTCTCCATATTAATTCCAGTCACTATCTCTAAATCTATGCTGTAATTAATAATCATTGTCACGTTCAATGCAAATATTTTAGAAAATTCTGGGCTTCCACAGCCTAATGACTTATAAACGGGTCATCAGCGGCCAACCATCAAGCATCTTTCGCAGCCTTAATTTTTTTCGAAGAGGTAATCACATTGACGCTGCACATTCAAACAGTATTTTTGCATCGCGTATTCAACGTGCTAGTACAATGTATATCATTTGGTCATCAGATATTGCATTCATGTATTGCCATTTTTTTCTTAACCGGCGTGACAGCTTTACAGCATTAGGTACCCCAGATGAGCACAGCACGTGATGACTGTTTCCTAAATTCCCAGACAATGCTCAAAATTCGGGGGTTCCATTTTGGTAAAGCGAGCCTGTTTTAAGTTTAAGTACATCCTAGACACTAAAGAAAGTCAGAGAACCACTTGGCTCCATATTAAAATGGAACAAGTAGTCAATATTTTTTTTTATATAACCAATTATATACTACCATTTTCGTGTCACACATTTTCATAGTATTGATATATTCCTGGGAGATAGCTATCTGACTTTTACGCATCTGGTGAATTGAGTGCTTCATCAACGCAAAGAGAGTAATAAAATAAGAATATCATTTTTCTCGGCGAATATAAACATAAAGAAAATTTCTATGCAGCTGTGGCCAATTTATATAAAAAAAACTACCCCCACCCCCCATCTTTACCTGCGGACTACTTTTTAAGTTCAAAGAGAATTAAGCCAAATACATTTGTTCCAGTTAAATGGAATGTTGAAATAAGGTATACTCTCGCAAATTACAGTATTGATTCAATGGTAGAAATTGAAATAAATGTACATATATTGTTTATCAATACTGCAATATTTCCATTATTTATGAATTCTTGTAAAATTCGATCGGTGCGAATAATCTTTGAGAGTGGGCCAAACCATAATTGGATGATAATTGCCCATGGGAGGTTAACTACATTTCAGCCAATAGTGGCCCACTTTAGCTGGTGGTCTGCAGATTACATAACTATTTTATATCATCACCATGTGTAGTCTGACCACTACAGGAACAAACCGCGTATGAAAACGGAATGTGTGGTTTCAAACGTATATACGTATGGCATATCACTTTATGGGCATGATCCGTAAAGGTGGACCGAGTGGATATCCGTGATTGAATGCACATGGACTAAATGTGACACTACGTCTGAAATATGCTTGGAATTCTATTCCGGAAATACAATAATCGTGTTACTTATAATAGATAGACAGATAGATAGATAGATAGATAGATAGATAGATAGATAGATAGATAGATAGATAGATAGATAGATAGATAGACAGACAGACAGACAGATAGATAGATAGATAGATAGATAGATAGATAGATAGACAGATAGACATACAGACAGACAGATAGATAGATAGATAGATAGATAGATAGATAGATAGATAGATAGATAGATAGATAGATAGATAGATAGATAGATAGATAGATAGATATAGATAGATAGATTATCTCCCGGTGGCCCTCAATGCATACATGACATACTGTCAAGGTTCATAAAATACCAACATGATACATAAAAACTTGTAAACGTTACGTCAAATACATGTACACAATAAAGTATACAAAAGCTGGATAAGTAGGAGGGAGTACATCATCAACCACACAAGTGTCCTATGAGAGGCTCTTAATTACTTGTATCTGAGTGTGGCATTTTCCCTTGAATTCACGCGCTGCATTTGCAGTCTGTGTTTCAAGATTCTAAAGTGTTCCACAGCTAAGGTCCTCCATATAAAAAGCTATTTTTCTTATTTATTAATTCTATGTCATGGCACAGCCAAGTTGATTTTTGAAGGAACTAGTGGAGCGAGATTGAGTGTGAGTGACAGGTCGTACGAGATCTGAGAGGAAAATAGGCACAAAAACACTTAGGTATTTATACACGAGACTCACAGGTCTCAGGTCTAGGAAGTCACTCAATTTAAGCCAATTCAATAATGTAAAAGAATCCTGGGTAGAATCTCTGGAATTAGGTATAGAACCATGAGTCTGACATTAATTGCGAAGATTCCAATCTTAAGCTAGTATTAAGAACGTTTCGTGGCACAAGTGTTGTTAAATTGTAAGCAAAATGAGTTTTCAGCAGTGACTGATAGTATAGAAAGTAAACGATCCACCCTCCAAAGCTGGTTTCGAAAATATTAGTATATATGCTAAAAAAATAAGAACAGTTTTAGAAGCTTCTACGCTGCTTGTCACTTTGTCACCTGTTGACTTTGGTGAGGAACTCGGCAGTGGCAGTAGGTCGCGATGATTCACTAATTATCATGACGTGCTATTCAGTCGGAGCAACAAAGTTACTCTCAAGATTCAAACTATATTTAGTGTCTGAAGGACTCCCGGAATGTCAAAAGATTCTAATGGTATATGTGACCTATATGTGCCTGTATATTTCAACTGGACACGTTAAGCCAACAAGCAGTTGAGTTATGAGGCTTTCCCGACATGGATTATATGTTGGTTCATTTCACATTGAGATGTACATGATAATGTATGGGAAGCATGGACAATATTCTGGAATGAACAGGGAATTTATTTATATGAACTGTTGATTGAATGAACGTAATAAAGAGTTGTGCCCAGCCTGTTTGACAGCAGTCCATAATAAACAGTTGTGTCCAACGTGTTTGACAAGTCCATAATAAACAGTTGTGTCCAACCTGTTTGACATCAATCCATAATAAACAGTTGGGTCAAGCCTTTTTGACAGCAGTCCATAATAAAGAGTTGGTTCAAGCCTGTTTGATAGCAGTCCCTGATAAAAAAAATTGTGACTAGCCTGTTTGACAGCAGTCCGTAATAAACAGTTGGTCAAGCCCGTTTGACAGCAATCCATGTCATATTATATTGTGTCAAGCCTGTTCGACACCAGTCCATACCACATTATATTATTTTTCGTCACTATAAGAACATATATTGACACCACATCGCTTTGTATGTTTACTTGATTGTAAATTTTTATGTATAGCAAATGAACTGTCTTTTTTTTTCTTGTTTACATCCACAAATGTATTATGATTTAGGTGAAATAAAAAGTGTAAAGCAACACTGCCAAGCATGCCATATTAACTGGGCTGTGTCAGTAACTTTAGTCTTCATGTGATACGATTGTAAGCTGTTGCTTGTGCAACACCAAAAGTCAGATGTACTTGGTCTTCGTTTTCTGCCGAACAATTTCCTTATTTTCCTTTGGTTTATTTTTCAGCCTTTGGCTTGAAGCTTAATGACTATTTGCTTTTCTTTCCGAAATAAATATGTTTACAATAAAATAACATGGGGTGAATTGGAGAAAGATACGTGTTTGTAAACACTAGCATTTATCTGTCTGCGCCTGTTGATGTCTGCTGCAATAATGTGTAAACAAACGTTTGCGTTACATGGTTAGAGCTTCAGGAAACCGTCTACTTTATAACCGCATCCCCGTGGATTGTTTGAAAAAAACAGCTCACCAAGAAATCACAGACAGACTACTGTTTGGAAGATGCATGCTAAAATTGGATTTTAGCATGCAAGAGATCATTTGTTTATGGTAATAAAGCAAAACGAAAAAGTCAAATGTGATACATTTTTATTTCGTTGACGAAAACTTGCTTCGATTGAGTGATTAGGTATCATGTTGCAAGGAAAAACATTAATAAATTGGCGATTCATTACCACGAATATATTATGACCGATTTTTCTCAAGAGCTATTCAATTTTATTATAGTGTTGGCGAACTTCGGATTGATGAAATCAACGGAACAGGAGGACACGTGAGTAACATGCACACTTTTTAGCGATTTTTCAATTTGAAAGGTATGATTTTTGGAGTTTTAAATATGAGAAATTGTTGCATGCAGAGTGGTCCAGTAACAGAGATTAAATGTACACGTGACCATGCTTCTGTGACAAGTCAAATTATGATGGTTGGTAGCAAGGAGGTGTACGGGTTTTTTGTTTTTTCAATCTTCGGGGGTATATGTTCGTAAACACTTGATATCAAAATTAGGTTGGCACAAAAATTTTTAGAAGTATGATATTGAAGTATACAGTCTATAAACTATAAAAACATGCCGTATCAGGGCCTGGGATGTATCAAATTGAATGAATGACCATGCTTGGGAATAACTTTATTCTTCGCTATTTACCACCCGGGGGGGGGGGGTACTTCCTATACCTTGCTATACGGGTAGGCGCCGCGGAAAAGACCCCCTATTTTCGGTACTTGTCGCTCTCTAAGACCCCCCTTTTTCCTGCTTGTAGCTCTAAAAGACCCCCCTTTTTCGCTTGTCTCACCCAAAGACCCCTGTGTTTTTCAATTCCTGTCTCCAAATTGCCCCAAAATACACCAAATTTTATGTAAAATCTCCTTTTTTTTTCAATACAAGCTCCAAAAGACCCCCCATTTTCACATTGGTTCCGCTCCCGTTGGGTCCGGGTTTTGTACCCTCGGTGGAGCCTACCCACCAAAAATTCCGGGGAGTAACCCCCCCGGGATTTACCACCACGTTCCGTGCGTTATACACCCAAAATTAAGGCCAAATTTTGGTCAAATCGATGAGTATTATCATTATTATGCTGATCAATAATAAATTAAAAGTTATCCCATAAATAGACCCTTGGGAGGGTTATAAAGGTATGTGTTACGGCTATCACGTCCACTGGTCGTATCACACAGTATCGCATTACATTTGCAGAAAATACACCTATTCATCCGCGCATGACAGTGTTGGGTGGTTATGCTTTTCTACGTATTTTATCCCCTTTTTGCTCAAAAACTATTGTTTGTTGTCCTCTTAAACAAAGTATTCCATAGAAATATTATGACATAAGTAAAAACCATCATTCGTGTGTGTTTCTGGTTGGGACTCGATGATTCTACACAAGAAAAAACTCGCCGCTTAGCAGCTCATTGCTTCCTACCCAGAATCATTTCGTCCCAGCCAGAAACACCGCTCATGACAGTTTGTATAAGTAGGTAATACCTTTAACGGGCCGTACAGCATAAAGTAAGCCCTATCTCCATGGCATTGATAACAAAGGGTCCATTTAAGTGTTCTCTTCTGAAAAATAGCGTCTCATATGAAATATTTATTTGACTGGGCCAATACAAAATAGTAGATATTTGTATCACAATAAAAAATACGTTACAAATATATTAAATATCATTCCACAAGCACCTTCCCCCCCCCCCCAAAAAAGAGGAAAACGAATGCAAATATGTGATACAATAGGGAATATTCACATTTGTCTTTAATAATTTCAGAAATACAAATTATAAATAAGTTACTCTAGAGGCTGCTGTTTGTTATGAATAGTTAACATTGTAAATCAATATATATATATATATATATATATATATATATATATATATATATATATATATATATATACATATATATATATATATATATATATGTATGCATGTATGTTTGCATGCATGTATGCGTGTGTGTGTGTGTGTGTGTGTGTGTGTGTGTGTGTGTGTGTGTGTGTGTGTGTGTGTGTGTGTGTGTGTGTGTGTGTGTGTGTGCAAAATTTCATAATGTGTGTGCAAAATTTCATAATACAGGCAAACAAGTCTTAGATACTAAATTATGCAGAATCAACGACAGTGTATTGGATTTGTATTCACATTTTGTCTTGGTATGTGATATTGGCCACAGGATATTATAAAGTGGTTTTCACATGGGCCGTTCTTACTGCCCATTAGCTTGAATAAATGTTATGTTAGGTTTATTCATTATCATTCTGCAGTGTTTCCATCATAGAATAAGACAGCAGATTGAATATGATCACTCTGTCTCTGAACAGGACGTATTTGGTCCTATACATGTCCCCAAAATGGAAAATAGCGCCAGTAATTTCGTTTGCACTGCATTTAAAATCATCATTCGTATTACTGAAAAGAAATGACAGGGATGAAAACATGCAAGAAAATTTTTATGCGCCAAAAACATAACGTCATTTGATTTTGTAGTTATTCAACTTAAACTGTGAAAACAAAACAACTGTGAATTATACTGTACAAATGAGAGATGTTGCTTGTGTCTGATGTAGATCTTTGCAATGTATTAAAACATCCCCTTGGTAAAGCCTACGACATTGATCGCTTTTGTCTTTTTGATCAGATAATAAACAAGTTCACATATGATGTCTTTTCTCACGTTGGTCCTTCAGTGAAGGTAATATGTGATTTGTACATCGTTGGGCAAGGATTTATCACCAAAATACACATGGTAGGTCATGTGATATTGTAAATAAATTACACTCGGTAGGTCATGAGATTTTCAACAAGTCGACATGGTAGCCAAATGATATACTTACAATGATGCCCATATGGTATGCCCTCTTTATGTTCAGACAACGTTGTGAATGATTCAAGACAGATAGATTTCTCATGCAGGCAATTCAAATATCAGTGACCCTTCATTCTTCCAGGCAACATATTCCACTTCGCCGTTCACGATATGTTAAAAGCTGTGTGACGTAGTAATTCAGAACGGCGTAAATATTGTAAAACGACCTCTATAATAAAATTTGTATATTCTGTAGATGGAGACAGCATGTGAGTTTCACATTTTAGTGGTAAATGTTGAACACTGACAATATTAGGTAACTAGTAAAGGAAATTTGCTTCGAAGCAAATCTGTGTTCCTTCAAAACCTGCAGAAATTCAGATGCTGCAACTTTCGTCTGTGGTTTCTTGGATGCGTCGTCAGCATTACCGTATAAATTTGTAATGGCACTTCCTTCTGTAATCACTTTGAAGATATTCAACATTTAAACTTTTTAAAAAACCCTAATTAACACAAATTAAAATTCTACAACTTTTGCCAGTGCTTCATGCATTACAAACCCGTGAATTGAAGTTGGAACGGCACCTCTACCTATAATCCATTTAAAGATATTCAACATTTCAACTTTTCAAGTGCCCCTAATTAGCATGAATAAACATTTTACTACTTCTACTAGTGATTCATTGCGTGCGCCTGCAGCACAAACCTATGAATTGAAGTTCAAATGGCACCTCTATCTGTAATAGTTTTGATGATATTCAGCCTGTAAACTTCAAGTGCCCCTAATTAGCGTGAATGAAAATGTTAGAACTTTTGTTTGTGGTTCATTGGATGCGCCTACAGCACAAACATATAAAATAAAGTTTTAATGCACCTCTATCTGTTATAGATTTTAAGATCATCAACCCATAAAAGCTTTGAAGACATTCAACATTTAAACTTCAAGTGCCCCTAATTAGCATAAATTTAAGTGCTACAACTTTTGTTTTGGGTTTATTGGACACGCCTACAGCACAACCCCATGAAATGAAGTTGGAATGGCACCTTTACTTGTAATAGTTTTGAAGATATTCAACTTTTCAACTTCAAGTGCCCTAATTAGCATAAATGTTAAAGGGTACAACTTTTATTTGCGGTTTATTGAATGCGCCTCCAGCACAAACTTAAAAATTGAAATTGGAAGGGCGCCTATAATAGTTTTGAAGATATTCAACGTTTAAATTTTTAAATGGTCCAAATTTACATGATTTTTACAACTGGCATCCTTGTTTACAAAAAGACAAGACTTCATGTATAGAGGTATACTTATGCCAAGTTGAGAGTTTCTACGCATAAAAGTCTTCAAATAAATTGTCGGACAAATTTGCTGCTGCAGAGAGAGAGAGAGAGAGAGAGAGAAAGAAAGAAAGAAAGAAAGAAAGAAAGAAAGAAAGAAAGAAAGAAAGAAAGAAAGAAAAAAAAGAAAGAAAGAAGGAAAGCACACAGACTTAATTATCATTCAAAGCAATTTTTCTAGAGCCTGATGACAAGTAGTTATCAGGCAAACCTGTTAGAATAACGTAAAGTATATTCGATGTACGTTTAAAGCCAAATCAGGCTCTTAAAGAAAGCTTCATTCGATAGAAAATACACTGAGTATTAAAGAATGGGAAGATAAATTTTCTAAAAATTACATTTGTTAAAAACTGACGTTATGCCTGTCCAAAAGCAAGTCATGGGCACTGTCATTTTGACCAAAGATCAATCCCATGGTGCAGCAGTGATAACGTACAAGGCTTGGTCCAAAATATCATATTTTGATTTCAGAGAAAACATGTTATGTTAAAAATTACCTTATTCATTTTATTTAAAGAAAGACATTTATAGCTACAAACTATATGTCAACAACGGCGATTAGAAGGGACCACAGAGAATTATTTTTTTGTAATATGAAAACCAGCCTTGTAGACTATGCGTGCTACGTCATCATCTGTGTGAAATTGATTTTTTATACGAAACTGTACGCATATTATTATCAACAGTATTATCAGCATCATACTTCTCGTTTTAAATACAATTCATTGGAATAGCAAATAAATTTCATGTAACAATTCAAACTGAAACCGAAATAATCTCTTTTGATAGTCATTAATTTAAATAGACAAGTAAATTGACACATTGCATGCATATGTATGCTCTCCCTAGGCACTGAAACGAGAGTTAAGCCACTAATGGTGAAAAACTCCTACAAAGGATAAAAATCTCTGAATTACAAGTGTCACAAATAATGCAACAAAATTAGATTTATACTCCGTATCATAGTATATACTACGGATGGTCCCATTTTGGAATCGGATATCGGGTATTGAGGAAAATCGGTCTTTTCTGCAAAATCGGATATCAGTTTAAAACGGCACCCGATACCCAATTTTGGCTACCAAATAATAAAAGTAAAAGTTTAAAATCAAGGTTACATTAAATTACTTATTCAATCTGAATATCTTGTCAGTCAAATTAACTCAAGTACATGCACACTGATTTAAACAAATTGTTAAACGAAATAATTATATGCATCTATTCAATGAGCTGGCATATATCTAAAGAATTGATTCCTAGGTTCATGGTATATAGCAAACACAGAAATTAGATGCGAAAAGCTCTAAGTTTTGCACTAGCATAGTTTTTGTTCCTGATTACAATAAAGTGTAAACAACAAATCAATAAATAGGTGGTAATGTTGTTTGGCTAATCCTTTTTGGGGTCAATACTATTGGTTTTTCTGGTACATGTGACCCATCACCTCTTAATCAACGCTTCAGATTACCACAACCATTTTGTACGCATCCATTTAGTAGTCCTTTAGATTATAGACGTGGTCACAACAATGATATACTGAAGCAGTTAGTTAGACGGTAGCTGTGTGCCTCAGCTTCCTCGGCACCCCCTGAGAGAGTCTTTAGGGTGGCAGGTCACACAGTGACAGATCTTAGGTCTAGACTGCAACCAGACAAAGTGGACAAGCTGCTCTTCATTAACAGGAGCTTGAGATTCCTCAATTTTCAATATTGAAAATTCCAATCGTGAACATGAATTCGAGTCGCTCTTATATGAAGGCTTTTTCTCAGATATAATAATGAAAACAGTAAGTTTTGGGAGACTTGTGCAATGATTTTTTTCTCTCACTTTTTGCCTCTGCAACATATAGATAGATAGATAGATAGATAGATAGATAGATAGATAGATAGATAGATATATATATATATATATATATATATATATATATATATATATATATATATATATATATATATATATATATATATATATATATATAAAGGTCATACTATGTTAGTATTAATAAACATGAAGGCAGTGATTTAATAATGTGTTTTTTATTTTACTTACAAGTATTTTGAATATGAAAATCGGGTATCGGATGTCGGGAATCGGGTATCGGGAATTGGGTGAAATTTGAAATCGGACCATCCCTAGTATATACACTCTGCTCATGTGAAGGCGAAAACGACTAACCTGTGAAAAAGTGTCATACCAGCGAGTCATCAAGTGACTGCTTCCTACGATGCCAAGTCTCAACTTAGTATTCTACACGTGTTGCCGTATAGTCCCCCAATATATTGTCCAAAATCATAAACGTGTTCACCAACCAAACGTATGGAGAGTGGAGGTGAAAAAATGATGCCATATATCCGAGAAGCAAGTTAAAAATTATGTTTTGATCACATGTTTATTTTGCTTAAATGCTGATGACTCTCATTCTTTTCTGACATGCCTAATAACACATTTACTCCATGTCAAAAAATTGCTCCAATTTGACAGTATTTACTCAAATGTCACAAACTTGACACATTATGTTCAAACTTTAACTCAGGGTTGGCAGCGAGTTAGAGTTTTATGGTTTGGACACTTTCTAAGTGAGGAGTAGGTGTCATCATGGGGTTTGTTTTACATTTCTGGTGCAGGATGTCCGTTGTGACAGTACTTGTTAGGATCTCCTTCGTTTTGTACAGGTGGTATAGCTGCAACTGTATTTTTTGTATACATAAGTTTTCATTGACAACAGAAAATTATAATGTTCATAAATACCCTAGTTTTGCACGTTATCTGAATCTACTTTGATTCATTTCACACTCTCGGTCAATGATTAAACATTTAACAATAGACTTAAGCATACACTAATTTTCTTCCCTCCCCAAACCTATCACCATCCATTTTTTCTGTGAATATTCAATTTATCATTATTTTTAGCTATCAAAATTCAATATCTTTGATATCTTCCATTTTCTTTTTAAAAATGCCAATATAAGGTTTACTGTTGACATTGGTATAAATATATTTCCCTACTATACAGACCAGAGACCAGATATTTTCATTTATAAATTCTGAGCCTACCGTAATTTTAGTTCTTGATGTATTTACATTAGTTCCTGATACTTCTGACGACCAGTTGATGGCCTCAGCCAAAAATTCCTTTGACACTTCGCAATCATGGAAAAAATGAACAAGGGTCTCACTCACTTCATTACAAAATGTACATAGTGGAATCTCCTTTATACCCATTTTACAGAGTCTATTCGTTTGTAAATATAATTCGCTGTAAAAACTTGTACTCAAAGACTCTTATATTTGATGATATAGAACTTTTGTAAATTTGCGAGAAAAAAAAAGTTCTGTAGATACTCATTCTCAAGATTAACCGTTAAATCTTCCATCCGTAGAAGACTATCTGGCCTTGGTACTTTCCCTAACAAATTTAAATAAAACATCTTGGACAATTTTTCTGTTTCAAACATTTTCTCAATCAAATACTTGGAATTTTCACTTTGTTGATAACCTCTGGAATTAGGTTGCGGAACTTGTTGTTTCCAGTCGTTTGGTATAGCATGTAATAGACCTTAAAAAAGTTTTAAAATGTTTTTACATTTGGATACTTTCTACAGAATTGCTCTAGGTCTAAAAGTGATCCATCTTCCTTCAACAAATCAGCTATTGTGTGAACACCACAAAAAGATGGTTTGCCTTCAATTCCTACGATAGAGTTGTACCAAATAGTTTGTTTTTTAACTCTCGCACCAGTATTAGAACAGGAACAGTGAACATCACACCATACTTTTTATAATTTCTTTCCAGAAAAGTACTGCGAACTTTATCAAATACATAATATACATCTTTTTTTCTTATATTACACTTCCATATATTGTCACCCATTCCAGGGAGTTGTACATGTATTAACTTTTTCCATTTTCTGTCAACACCTGGCTGAAGCAACCTTTTCACCCAACATAATTTTAATGCCAGATTATCTGATAAAATACGAGTCATCTTAAGTCCTCCATTTTCATAAGATTGTATAAGTATATTTCTTTTAATGTTATCCTTATTCTGCCCATTCCATACAAATTCATATATTATGTGTTTTTTAAGTTTAAAAAAGTCTTTTTCCACTGCTTCATTCCAAAACCGGACTTTCTGTGGGCTTGGCACAACAGACATAATCTAAATAAGTTGAGATAATGCAAAACTTTTTATAACTGCAATTTCACCATACAGAGATATATTCCTCTGGGACCATATATGGAGTTGTGATTTACGTTTTGCATGAGGGGTTATGATTATGACATATTAATATTATTATAATGAGGGTCAGACAGAAACCGAGAATACACACATATATATTACAACAGCCATGTGAATAAAGCAATGATAAAGTAAAACAAAGTCGTCTTCGTTTGTTCAGTCACCATTGCAAGCAGATGAGTCTCCATATTTTCATAAATCAGTTCTTTAGACCGTATTAAACTCAAAAACACAGATTATTTAACATGCTTCTGGGATGAAGACGCATTAAGCTTACGTTCCGAGAGAATTTTGTTTTCAGTATTAAATTTCACGGATTTCGCAGAATTACCAATTTCACAGAAAGCGTGTACTGGTTCAATAATAGCTCCCTCCCAATTCAGAACCCTCCCCCCTCCCCCCCCCAAAAAAAAAACCGTACAAAAAGTAAACACACGGTGTTCATTTTTTTATAAAGTCAAAATAGAACCTTTCTTCAAGACCTTTTTCGCTATGCTATCACCCCTGTTCCCTAAAATTTAATGGCCACACATTCGTTCGTACCGTGAAAATGAATGAGTTTGTTGGGCTTGCTCCTTTTTAGGCCTATCTAATATGAGTAATAAAAACTACGCGACAAACTCTGTGCGACCTCTGTCCTGACGTCACTTGACTTTGCCTGTCTTTTTGTGTATGCTTATGTGCTTAGGGGCAGCGCTGGACTCTAGGTCAGGATCTGGAAAGATGGAATATATCTGAAGGCAATTGCAAGGAAAGTACAGATATCAAACACATTTTTTATGTCTCTGCCCAGTGCATAATGATATCAGATTGCAAGTGTTTTAGAATTTTTTAATGCGATTTCTAAATCTACATTTTGAACATATTGTATTTGTGTCTTTTTGTCCAGAACCACTTTCTGGTAGTCATTACCCTGTTCCGCAGTCCGAACTCTTTACTCTCCATAAGCTAACCTGTTCCAGTCCAACCTATACACACATGGGAGTACTATTGTCCACTTGGCACAAGTTCTTCCGTAGAACTTTGTCATTGACTGCATAAGCCCAAATAAATTAAAGGGTCTTCAGAGGGTTACCGCTCAGACCGTGTTTCGGAGTCTGTTCCCTTACATGTCTCTCCGAGTTGTGGCTCTTTAACTTTAAGCTAGCTATTCAGCAAAGACAACACACATAATAATGAATAAATATGAATGTGGCAAATGACCAATGACCTTAATAAGTGACGTTTTGCTTATAAATGCAGAGTTTCATTATGAATAAAGAATACTTGTCAAACCAAACATAATTACTAAATTTGTTAAATTGGTTAATTAAGGGTAGCATGATAAAGCAAGTGTGGTTTCATAATGTGGCAGGGTGTGGTTTCACAATGACCCATGCTCAGTATACAGGTGTATAGTCCATACCTTGAGAACAGGTGAATCTGTATCAATATAAATCAAGATATTAAACATTGTCTTCATGTCCCTGCAGCATCTTGGCTTCCAACCAGGAGAGCTAGAATTTATCTTGAGCTGACTTTATCAATTTTTACCCCCAAACAGGTAAAAAAAAAGTTAGGGAGAGGCATACACCCTCCACTAGCTACAACGGTGGCGCCATCTTGAGTCCCCCGAGTTTGGAAGTATTTAAGGATAATAAATGGTTTGTTGCCTTCTGAACGATATGCCGAGACCATGTTAAATCGCATTTGAGGGTTCTTATTCCGAAGTGTTTATGGCGAGATTTATCCTGGAGCTGGTAATGTTGAAAGAGAGGAGAAGGGTGTGCAGCAAGAGGTGTTTGACGCAAAACAATAATACTATGAGTCCTAAGAGCATTGAAAAAAATAAGCCACTGTTTGGACCAGTCATTAAGTGATAATATGTCCGTTTTTAGGGTGTCAGGTGTCGATTGCAGATCATCCACAGTCTGATAAAGTGACGTATCATCAGCAAATAACTTAATATTGGCATTAACGACATCGATAATGTAATTATTAAAAATAAAAAAAATAATAAAAGACCAAGGGCAGAGCCTTGAGGTACCCCATTATTAATAGAGCCCCAATTAGAGGTTGGCCCTTCATGGCAACACATTGTTGTCTATCAGACAAAAAAATGCGAAACCAGACTAATAAATTTTTCGTATATTAAATTCTTGTCAACTTTACAGAGTAAAGCAGACGGCCACATTTTATCAAAAGCTATCTTGCGTTTGAGAAAATAATTCTTACATCCTTATGAAGGTTAATCGTCAAGCAAAGTTCACGTTAAAGGACAACTGGTTGACAGCAGAATCTGCGGGAATAAACCCTGACTTATGCGAGGACAGAAAAAGATTGCCAAAAAAGAAATTGAAAACGTGTTTGAATATGATTCGTTCCATGACTTTACTCACACATCTCAGAAGAGATATGGGTCTGTAATTGTTACAATACGATTCTGAATCCTTTTTATGAGATGGATGATAATTAATTTGGTGGCTTTTTGAACAATCATAGTCCCTCTTCCTGTAAGTTGGGATTTGATTTTGATTTTAAAATAAGTTGCAAAGTTATGTAAGAGAACTACATATAGATGGTGCGGCTTTCTTTAATAACCTAGGCCTTATTTCGTCAGACACTGTCGCCTAGGACACATCAATTATGTTGGGAATTTCCATAACCTCACTCTCAAGAATATGAATACTTGACAATTTAGGCGTCAACATTTAAATTCGTGTCATGGTGGGAATGATTGAAGCTAACCCCGCCATTTAAGTCTACCTCAAATGTATCATCATCATCATCATCATCATCATCATCATCATCATCATCATCATCATCATCATCATCATCATCATCATCATCATCATCATCATCATCATCATCATCATCAATTGTTGCATCTTTTTATTGAAATCCCTGAAACGTTCAGTAAACGTGGTCGATTTATATGGTAGTGCTTACAATCTTGGTACTTTAATCATCCACCATTAGTGGAGTAGCTTACGTCCTAATTTTGGTCATATCATGAAACGCTGGACTAATGTACACCTCAGGACCATACAAACATTTTGAGACGGGGGTGCCCGATTTTAGAGGTCAAGGTCAAGGTCAGGGCAAGGTCAAAGGTGAAATATTAGAAATTATGCGTTTTTTTCTATATTTTCACTTATATTTAGCTATAAAAGGAAAATTTAGGTATCTATATTCACCAAAATGACTTTGGAAAGGTTCTTTTAGTCACTTTGATATGTTGATTATATACGTGTCCTTTATAAGCTTAAAGGTCAAAGGTCAAATAAACTAATTTAATTCTATATCTTTTCCCTTCTGGGAGATCTAATATCATGGATTCAGATAATATTCGCAGAGCAAATCAATGATGGATACACTGAAATGTGGTTTCTAATAAGGTCATTATAGGTTTAAGGTCAAAGGGCAAAGGTCTAAAGTTAAGTATAGCACTAAATTTAAACTTTTTCATCGTTTGCTACATCTATCTTTTCTCATCAATTTAAGTAACATACAAGTACTTCACAGGATATTCCAAGGACTAAAACGCCCTTTGAGGCAGTTAGAATGCTGATGGCAGGTTAGGTTCAAAGGTCAAGGTCATTTTCTATGCCATATCATTCAATATCTTCATGTACAAGGATATTTAGGTCTTCAGCGTCGATGGTATTATAACTGAATGGTGTCCTGGATTTCGAAGTAAGTAAAACCAAAAACGTACTCGTTTTTTTATTAGAAGTAGTTGCCTCCATCCTTGTAGACGTAAGCGTTTTTTGAGTGGTAGCATTTTGGTGGTGGTGTTAGTAGTGATAGCAGTAGAAGTCATAGTAGTAATATTGATGACAAAAGTAGTAGTAGTAGTAGTTGTAGTAGTAGTAGCAGAAGTAGTAGTAGTAGTAGTAGTAGTAGTAGTAGTAGTAGTAGTAGTAGTAGTAGTAGTAGTAGTAGTAGTAGTAGTAGTAGTAGGTAGCAGTAGTGTTAGTAGAGTGTGGTAATAGAGAGAATGAGAGAGAGAGAAAGGGGGAGCGAGAAAGAGATAGACTGTCTCACTTTGTGTGTTGTGCATCATTTACTCTGTGAAGCTGTTTTTATAATCAAAATAAAGATTTCCCTAATGGTACAGGTTTCTATGGCTAATTAAATAATCTTGTTAAGTGTAAGACAATTATTCGCAGAAGTAATCTTAACAACCAGGAAAAAAACATCCAAATTACAACCATGATTATTTGACCTTGACATTTTGGCTCAGGCCGAACATGACAATTTTCAACCAGAAGAAATCAGTTTCATCTTGACGTCTGACAGGCAACAGCCAAATTGGCTATTGGTAGTTTAAGTCGACCCACTCACTTTGGAAATTCGAAAACTTCATATACCTTTCTGAAAAATATAATAGAGTTTAATTACTTAAATTACATCAATGCAAATAAAACAACGCCACATCCTTGCTAATACATATATTGCAAACTCAAAGCACGCATTTTATCTTTTCTTTTAAGAAGGGATTGATGTCTTGTGATTTCTAAATTGCTTCTATGTACGCTAATTTCTAAAAACAACTGAAGATGAAACCTCTCAATTCTTCTAAAGTGGCAAAAATCAAACCACAGGGAATCACTAAGTCTTATTATATCTCTGTTTATTGAAACTTTCATGGTGGTGGGAATTCCTTGTTGTGTCATTTAGACCATGTGTTTTGTTTCTTTTTTCAGAGTGATCATTGCAGTGAGTATTATGTGACAGAGATTCGCCTTACTTGATAATGGAGTGGCAAAAGTGTGTCATACGTGGAACTGATGATGGTGATTTAAAGTGTCCTGCAACAAGACAGGACATTGCTGGACTCCAAGTATATGACGACTTCCTTGAAAATGTTCAAGGATTCAGGAAATTGAATGCAATGCCCATTAATACATGTCTTACAGAAAGAGTAAAATCACATGTTTTAATGGAAAGCCATGCCAAATGGCACCAGACCTGAAAGATTGACACAATTCTGCTACTTACCTCCACTAAGTCTTATTATGTATCTAGCTTTACCTATGTGACTGCACAAGCTAATATCAATGGTAATGGGGTATACCTTCTGTAGAAAACTACAACACACTGTATGAACAGAGTCGGTGAACATCGCAGACATTGGTCAAAGAAGTATCTTGACAAGTACTTGATTACTTATGCACTGACTTCATTGGCAAGAAATATTTAAGACAAAATGATTTATGAAAGCCATAAATGCATTACCTGCCTCAAAGATCAGGTGATCCTGGTGCCTTAAGTTCATAATGTGCTTGCATAAACGTAGTCCAAGTTCCCACATTATAACATATATATCTATATATCTATATATATATAGTGACCTTTGACCTTTTACTTCTCAACCTGCCAGCTTATGCCTTCAGTCAGCTATGATGAACCTTAAAGGTATAAAAAGGCTATAAGACGTCCCATTCTGTCTTTTATTTAGCAAAGCAGTCTTGTAGAGATCACTAAAAAGCTCGTTTTTGCCTTTAAACTTTGACCTCACTTTTCATTCTGTCTGTAAATGGGATAATTTGCACAGGACAAATGATCTTTTGACCCTTTAATACCATTGAAAAGAAAAATATAGATTGTTTGTGCAAATTGTGGACAAAGGTATTGAAAAAAACTATGAAAATACCCATTATTTGACCTTTGACCTTGATATAACCTTGACCTTTAAAATTGGGCACCACCCTCTCAAAACAATTGTATGGTCCTAAGGTACACATGTGCCAAATTTGGTCCTTTGGTCCAGCGTGTCACGATCCTTCCATTAAGCCACCCCACTATATGGACATGATACTCTGTAGAGGGCTGTGCAGGGCATTCATTTAGAACTGATTAAAAGCAACATCCTTGACATACTTCCTTTTATTAACCAGTAATTTCCTGGCTAAATGACAAATACTGATTACACCTTGCAGTGCATTACAAACAATAAGTGTAAATAACATGTAAATGTAATCACTCATCCAGAGCCCCCTAAGCCAATGTCAAGGTGAAGTAAACACGTTGAAATAAAGTGCTGATAATAAATATTGGATTGAAGAAATCACAGAGAATCGTATAATCTCAAAAATAACTTATTCATATTTATTTGATAGGCATACAAAAACTGAATGTATGGTGATTAGTAAGTGGGCAATTGATTTGAATGTAGATGTTAGTTATGAATATTGGCAGCATTATTTTCAACAAATATACAAATGTACCATCGCCTCAAATATTAGAATTTTTCAATGTCAATTTTTACACAGAATTATTGTTGCAAGCCACAGATTATGTAAAATAGATATTAAAGATGATTCACTTTGTATATTTTCCAGAGAGGAGGATGAAACACTGGTTCACTTTTTCACGACTATGTAGTATCAAAATAAAAAAACTGCCATGGTATTGTTGAGTGGGTGAAAGATATTGGCAATATTAAGGTCAATCCTTCTGGAATTGAAATTTTGATGATCTAGAATTTCTAAATGATGTGATCTGGTCCTTAATTTGTACTGTAGGAAAAAATACTTCTATAGCTGCCACCAGAATAATTGTAGACCTCTATACATTAGTTTAAATTTTATATCAAGGATATACAAATTAGACAGTGTCATTACCAATTCCAAACCCTAGTCTTACTGAAACAAATCCAAATCAATTCAGACCAAGGGCAATGTTCCCTGGTATGTATTGCTGAATCACATAAATTTATAGTTCGTCTGTACCCAAAAGAGTCCAAAACGTATGTGCAAAGGTCCGTACGGCCAAAAAAGCCATGTCTAGTTTTAACATGACAGAATGCAAAAAGTTTTGTTTAAGATTATAGGCCTATTTCAGTAAATTGGCTTCAACAGGTGCATCATTCATGTGCATATAGGACCGTACAATTCATGAAAAGGGACCAAAAGCTGCAGCACATCAAATGATTTGTAAGCACAGGTTCCTAATTTGTTGAAAATATCAAAAGGAATCAGCATTTAAAAGGTATTAGTTGCAACCACCGTCTCAACAAAGATCATCATCCATACAAGTCCACAAAGTGACGCTTACACCAACATCAATCCACCAGGAAAGCCCCCTGGGCCTAAAATGACCATCAACAAGAATCCAAACAACATGATTGTACAATTTCAGGATATTGAATTTCAAATAGCTCTGAAGAACAACAAAACAGAAGCTCACAATATAAATGGAAACATTTTAGATTTGAGAATGTATAATGACATTGGAACATCTGATTGATGTACATCATCATTGAATTACAAATTCTGATGTAATAATGCTCTTCAATGTAAAAGGATATAACTGTACCATTTTGTTGTCAATAGAAAAATTGTTGAAACCAAATCCTTGCAAACTCGTTCGGGCAGGAAAGCCCTTGAAACGATCTATGTATCTTTTATTGGACCGTAAATCGAGTATGATAGCCCGACATAGGATGGGTGTACACCGGGACATGCTGACAAGCTGGAAGCAATTCAGATAGCTACAGCCTGCCTAGTCACTGGAAATGTACTTCCACTTCTAAACCTTATGAAGAAATTAGATGAGAACCATTTGCGAAAGGTAGGGAAAAGGATAAATTAATTATCATGTGCGAAATTTGTTCGCAGTTTGATCCCTGCCTATTTGCATGAACTGCAACCACAAATCATAACACTAATGGCCGACCACACAGCTATCCTTTTCGGACAAGAACATCGCTATTTGATCAATCTGTTTTTCCTTCTACCACACCTCTGTGGAACCAGCTGCTATATGAAGTGCGTAATGCTGCTTCATTTTCTCGGTTTAAGTCAAAATTCAAATTTACTCTTAAGAATCCCGTCCAATACGTAGAGCTGCTGTATTTTGATAAGCCACACACAACACTCCTGCTAAGCATACGAGGCTGCACTGTTGACTGGTTCTAAAATATGAATTCAACAGGTTATGATTTGTAATAAGATGATCTAAAACATGTTGCTATAAAAACTTATTTTATATTTTAACACAGACCACATCACAAAAACTTTTGCAACAATGGATCAAACTCTGAAGACCTGGTTTGTTTGTTTTTCCGCTCCGCTCACTGTTGTAGTCCTAGAGTTGTACTAACAAGATAACACAATCGGGGTATTCAAAAGCGTTTTTAAATGATAGATAAAAGCTAGAAAAGTACGCAGATTTAACATGTAAGTGAATGGGGGCTTGATTTGGTTTCCCTTACAGTCTCATTGTGGTTTCTGCCACTAGAGGGTAGCAGTGTTCCAAATTTGGCAGGGACTTTTGAATAGGGTATATAAGGCCACAGGTCTATTGGAATTTGAAACTGCGAATTAAAGGTGCAAGTACTTGAGGAGCAACAGGGAATGTGATTATAACTTCAAGTTTATCGATAGCAATTCTTTGTAATATGTGTGTTGTGCCAAACAGAGCTATCTTCTGGACTTCATGAACATTGACGTTGGCTGGGATGCCGTTGATGTATTTACTTCAGTTGTCCATATTTTGACTAATATTAAGGCTCCTATGAACACTTGTGTTGTATCGGCTTTCACTTCTCAATATCTATTGAATTCGATTTCTGAGCTTTTGTGCGTGGAAAGGTTCTCTCAGACTTTAACCGAGGTGTTGCGGTCTGATGGTAGTGACATGTTGATATTTAGGCTATTCATATTCTTCATCCAGAAGTTGGCAGTTCTAAAAAAATCATCATCATCATCATCATCATCATCATCATCATCATCATCATTTTCCATGATCAGCACCCGTGCATGTATAGAAAGAGTAATCCAAATTAAGGTAGTGGACACAATAAAACTTTCAGAAAGGATGCTTGTTTGAATAATTGAAAAATGGCTTCCGTATCAAGTTGTAGTTTTGACGATCTACAGGTATTAACCTTTCCGAATGCCAAAGGGAAACACTGTTTTGGTGCTAACATCTCGATCTGACTCCAATTTAAAAGACAGATATTTAAATGGACCCCTTTCGACGAAACAGACAAGCATCTATCATGTCGGCCTTTTGTTCTATGTTGGTCCAAACATATTTTATTATCCAAAGCTACGTGGGAGCCGGGCCAGGCCCTATATTAACCCCTCTCGCAGAAGAAGGACGACTGAACAAAACAGACGGAACATCACAATGCCTGATGCGGTGCTTTTTTGTCTGAATGATATTAGTAATGGGTTATAAATATAATGGAAAGAGCATCGCACGCGGCTGACAAGCTTAAGTGCGACACCACAAATATCATGAGAAAGAAAGTGGGGCTATTCCAATATTACAAATAATGCAGTGCGTTGGAAACGTAGATTGAATTATTACTGGTTGTAGGGCCTTATTGAAATCTGTTCATATCATCTCACGGTACCATTCTGAAAACGTTTTGTTTTCAAAATATAGTCGTGGACAGTAAGAAGGATTGTTGGTTATTTTCATAACTACAGCCAGAAGCACCAAATAAAATTATTTTGAGGGTAAATGAGTATAGTTTACAATGATTCCATGGAGATCATTTCTCAAAATTACATGATGAGGACAGAGAAAAAAGTAATGTCATACATGTTTAATAACTGCTCACATCGACACTCAGGGGTGTCGGAAACGCCAATGTCGAATAAATGTGCACTCAGTTGGCTGCAGTCCATGCGCACTCTGGTGTAAATGACGGCTAAAAATCTTTTACTCACGCAATACAATTCAGTTTGTTTGACAGGTGGATGAACACATATATTAATTTTACTTTTTAATTCAGAGAGAGCCTTAGAATTGCGTGTTTCCAAGGGCAGATTGTTCCAGAGTCTGGTTGTGGCAGGAAAGAATGAATGATCAAATAATTCAGTTCTTGCTGTAAAGTGCGGTAAGTCCGGGGTCTGTCAGGTATTGTACCTTCTATTTAAATTCGGATCATTCGGAATAATATTGTACATTAGTATTAACCTAAGCACTCATTTCTCTGCGTTTTTTCCAATTGGGAGACCAGTTTCTTCATGTGATTCCGTAATAGGATCTAATAGGTGTGGTGCGTAAGGCGCCAGAGATGACGCAGGTAGTAACCAACTGAATACTTTCAAGCCTACGTGCATCTGCCTGGGTGCAGAAATCCCAGACCGCACTGCCATATTCCATTAAAGGTCGGATAAACGAGGTAAAAATTGTTTCTAAGGTCTTTCTGGCAAGGCTATATTGCAATGTTTTCAAAATGTTAAATCACTTGGTAGCTTTCAGGACTATAGTATTGATATGATCACTCCATTTGAGATCCGATCGCAAAACGAGCCCTAGGTATTTGTGCAACTCAACATTTTCCAGCTGGTGACTTTGAAATATTAAAGCGGGTGATTTATCTGATTCTTTGTGCGAGAAATTAACATTGCATCAGGTCTTCAAGCATTAAAGTTATAAACCAATCTAATGACCAAGATTCAATAGAGGAGATATCGTTGTTTATCATGGTCGCAGTTAAATTTGGATTGTCTTCAAGGAGAAACAAGGATGTATCATATGCAAAGAGTTTTATCTTGGGCCGAACAACATCACAATATCATTAATGTATATCAAAAATAAGAGAGGCCCTAAAACAGAGCCCCGGGCGACGCCTGCATTAATTTTACCCCAATCAGATGCCCGACCGTTCATAATAGCGCGTTGTCAGCAATTGAACAAATAGTTTTTGAACCACTAAAGCAACGAACCGGATATGTCATTGCTTTACAATTTGTGCAATAAACCTACATGCCAAACGCGATCAAAGGCTTGGCTTATGTCAACAAAAACAATTCTAACTTCTTTCAGTACATCGACAGCAAGGCATACTTCATAATAGGGCGAGGGGAGCTGGTTGACTGTAGAGTGGCCAGGTGGAAATCGGGATTGGTTTGTTGAAAAAATTAGATTATTCCTGAAAAAAAATTAAAGACATCCTTAAAAACGATCTTCTCCATCACCTTTCCCACAAAACTCAAGAGAGAAATAGGACGGTAATTGTTACAAAAGCTATGGTCGCCCTTTTTTTAACAAAGGGGTGATATTTGCTTCTTTCTATCAACTGGGGGAAACTTGGTAATTTAATGATAGATTAAATAATTTAGTCAGTGATACGCATATAGATGGCGCTCCTTCCTTTTAAAGACGGGCGCTGATACCATCAGGACCGGTGGCCGTTGTGACATCTAAACTTCTTAAAATATCGAAAACTTCATCATTATTAATTTGGATGCCCTCAAGAATATTATTGGGCAGGTTTACGGGTAACAGAGTAGGAGCCCTGGAAGTGTCCAGATTTCTCTGACTCAGAAAAAAAATAGGTTAAAAATTTCAGCTTTGGACAGACTATCAGTGACATGGCGGTCTTCGTGTAATAAGAAAGGGCTAGCAGGAGATTCGTTACGATTCATGAAGTGTGTTATAGTTTGCCACCAGGCTTCATTTTTGTGTTTGCCGCTTTTCAAGGATGAACTAACTTTTCCATTTCTTCAACAATTTTCAGTTGTTCCTGATACTGATTGCGGAGTCTGTTATAAATATGCCATGCTTGTACATCATCTTTCTTTTCTTTGGTTGCTTTGTATGCTTGGATAGCTATCCGCTTCTCACAGCGAAGTCTAGTATTATATGAAGGGAGATCCCAGGGACGAACATTATTAATTTATTATGAATAATAGAATTCGCTGCATGAAGGACCGAATCGGACCATTTTTTACAATAATCATCGATATTTTCCGAGTTAAAACAGCCATCCCAATTCATTTAATCGAGGTAGCTTCTAAATTTGTCGAAGTCCGCTTTTTCGTGCCGAAAAAGTAAATTTGCAGCAATACAGTGTGTGTGTGTGTGTACTTTCTATCACATTCTGATGAGACCCACTCCAAAATTTTATCTATTTTATACTCTGACAACAACTTGCAGAAACCACTTGGTCAATATTTGTTTAAAGTACAATCTTTTCTTATGTACAGGTTTCCATAGTATGTCTCTTTTCATAGATAGTCACCTTTTGCAGCATTTCTCCAACTTAATTACCTTTACGTGGCCTGCCGCTTTAATATTTTATGCTGTGCCTAGATTCCCTTCACAGTTGGCTATGTGAGTAAAAAGTAGACTACACAATCGGTGTGTTTCAGCTGTATATGCAATTGAATATATAGCCATCTTTTGTGGGTATAAATGGTCACCTTTAAAGCACAGCATATGCTTGTCATTGTCTTCATTCAACAATTATTTAGCGGAACGGCTGGGTCTTGAACCAGCAACCTTTAACAAGGAGAAGTTCAAATCCGTTTTCACGAGGTATTCGCAAGGTTATGGTGCCCTCATATGGCAGAATTGGTTAGAAATTGTTCTATGTGAGTGCTCATCCAAAATATAATTTAGATATTATGACCATAACAAGGTAAACAACCCTATTAAACAAATATCCCAAATGTGTTAAACCAATTTGTCTTGTTGCTGTCTTATGATGATAAATTGTGTGTTCTATTTCCATATTCATGGCGTGTAGTGCTCAGTTCCAGTTCTGATCATTAACCAGTCACCCTGCATATATCATTAATTGACTACGCATATTTTGATGCTTTGCGATGTCTATGTAGCCTTGCGTAGTCTGGTGATAAAAAGTCTAAACTGGCCTTGTTTGAAAGAAGAACTTAAATTGGACCAATGTACCATACATTATGTGTTTTGTGTATCTTCAAATAGGGTTACAAACATTCAGGGGTACCATAACGGACCAACGTCTTCAGGACTTTCTGATCGGTACAGCAAATTTATCAACGTTTGGCTAGAACAATGCATATGAATGGGATGTTCTCTCTGTCTTGTACTGTGTTAGAAAACGCGACTTGTGAGAACGACATTAAGATGTGTCTCCAGCTATTTCTTCCAGGTGTTCCTGAAACTGCTTGTTTTTACGTTTCCGACCGTCTGACGGCACAACTTTTTTTGTGGACTTATGGTGTTATTCTTAAAACACCTTGTGGCTAATTTACGATATTTTATGTAATATGAAAAGGCTACCGAGAATATTTTAAGCATTCCTACACCTACATGTACGCCTGTGGAGACCGCTCAGAGCTTTTGTGCCAAGTCTAAAAGGAGATATGCAGTAAACGAATAAATATTACAACTAACACAAGGTAAAAACACGTATCGGAGTTATTTGCAATCAATTCTTCAGGTGCTGTGCACGAAATGAATAAGTATGCCAGCGCACAAGACAGACATGCTTGTCAGTATATTTGCTTTCTATTCTTTGGAAAGACACAAGTGAAGTGACGTTCTTCCCTTGAGTCGTCTACTTACTATAAAAATTAACTGTGTCATTATGACTTTTTGACCTAAGATTTATGCGGAAAACAGACAAAAAACTTTTCCATGGTGTCATTAAGACTTTTTTTAATTGCATGTCTTCGTAACATAGCCCACAAGAGCATGGTTTGATGAGGTCCTAAGAAAGGAAGTTTTGAGGCAGACTTTCTTAATTTAGCTTCGGAAAATGATAGCTGGAGAGGATTTGCATGGTTTATTTTTTAAGAGTGGTGCAGTTTTGGTTTGCTCCATACAACCGCATCGCCTCACTCTTGTACCATAATGCTGGTTTAGATCGTACCTTTGTGAGTGAAAATGGGGTTTGGCTGCTGCCATATATAAGACTAAGCATTGAAAGTTACAAAATTTTGGGGCTTTTTTCACTTGGTACTGGTTGGTGAAAAGATCTATATTTGTGAAGATTACCGCTTTAATATGAACGATCTTTATGCAACACTACTGAAGTTCAAAGCATGCACAGGTTGCTTAGGCATAAAAGAAAATCTGGAATGATGGGGAGTATCAGACTCGACTTGTAATTTTTGTAAAAGTAACAAAGAAGATTTAGTTCATTTTCTATTACTTTGGCCAGCTCTTAACGATGCGAGAAATGCATGCTATAACCAATTAGAGGCCGAGCTAGGATACCCAGGTACTCAAGAACTATGTTTTCGTTTTTGTGAGTCATTTGTTTCAAATTTTACTCAAAGCGTGGAGGCTAAGGCGCGAGTTCTTTACCTACCACACGGACCCGACCTGAAATATATTTGCCTTACTGTTTTTTTAAACAATCTTTGCGTTTTATCCTTTTTTGTATACAAACCTTTCATACCATATGTGAGTTTGACGCACCGTACATGCTGCCCCACTCACGGTGCTCCCGTTGGAAAGGGGTAGATTCGTCAATAAATTATTATATTGTTAAATCATTACCCTTGAGTAGTGATATTTACACACATGATACCCCGAAAAAAGAGCATAGAAAGACATTGAATATTTATTTCCCACTTTAGGAGGTTAGACAAGTTCTATACCAGGTACAATGTTACCGATAGTTTTGTTAACTAAATACACAAGCATTTCCCTTTATTTAAAAGACGTGTATTTAATAAACAACAAAGCACCCCACGCTTGCAGACTTGTCAACCGTCAATCCCTGAATAAAAATGGCGTTCTGTGATTTTGCTGCGCATGAAAAGCACGCATTGCAATTGTTCAGTCAATTCAATGCATGCGTAAAGACACTGTGTACATATATATATGTAAATTCCCGGCATGATTTTTTTCTTCGAGACTTTTTGGGATATTATGCACGGTGCCAAAAATGCATTAAATCGTCTTCTTGCTGCCTTGGAATAATAACTGCACGAGTAATTTCCATTTTCATTGAGTGAAATGGTTTGCTTCTGTTCTGACTAGCGCACAGTGACTCTGCAGGTATCCTGAAATGACCATGCCTGCTTTGACGCGCTACGATGTCTATGCAGCCTATTGTATTTAGGTGAAAAGAAGCCTAAAAAAGCGTTGTTCGCAATAAGAATTTAAACTAGACCAATTAACCATATATCTGTGTTTTTTTATATTTTCAAGTATAGTAAAAAAAATTCCATGTATACCATGATGGACCTTTATATTTTGAGGATTTACTAATCAAGACAGAAATTCATCAGCATTTGGCAAAGCCAGAGAAGCGCAAATGCTTGGGATGTTCTTCCTGGCTTGCATTGTGATATGGGGTGACTAAGCTCTTGTTTTTGTTTTAAATATGACTCTGTTTGTTGTGATTCATATACAACTCTGAAACTGATATTGAAACGTAATTTGTGTGCAATAATTTCTTGCATGTCTTTCTAAAATTGCTTGTTTCTAAGTTTCCCTCCGGCTGACGACACAACATTCTTTGTGGGCTTACCACGTTATTCTTAGAACGTCTTTTGGACAAATTAGGCCACTTTATGTACCTTTCCTGTTTTAAATCTTATCCGCTTACTTATTCGAACAGGTCTTGCAAAAAACTGTGCCATGCTCAGTATAGAATTTACTCATTTGTGAAGAAACTTCTGTTTGTGAAAAAAAAATTATCACCGAAAAGGCTTGACCCTTTGTCGCAAAACCCTAAGCAGTATATCACATTTGCTTTATAAACTATAATTGTTCAATATCAAATAAAAATTTCTCAGCTTTCTTCCATTATAGGCGCTGCCACATCTGCCGGTCTTGGTAATTGGTTCAGGATAGATGGAAGGCTTCGCCTTGGGACAAACCGGGAACCGGAAACTTGCATATTGAGTGATTTTGCTTCATTATTCACAACTGTCCTACCGGTTTTCTGACTGTCATTAGTTTTGTGACTTGGAGCCTGCTGTACCATGGGAACTGATTTATCTTCGAGCAGTTTAGGTAGAAAGACAAGTCGACTGAGGCGTTTTTCTTGTTTTTCTTTTTTCTGTTTCCAATTTTTGGCGAATGTAATAGCCAAAGAAGACACCACTTTTGCGGCTTTACCAAATTTGAACTGAGCCTTTCTAGGATATCTTGCAGGTTGGCGAAAATTAGGCGTGATCTGCTCCGATAAAAGTCCCATCAGTTTGGTTGTTTCCATCAACGGTTTGCTGTAACGGTCCGGTTTAGTAGAATCTACTTGGCTCGGTACGAATAGATCCTGCCTTGTACTAACATAGGGCGACGTATACTTCAGCAAAAGCCTAGCCGTGTCGGAAGAATTTGGAGTTTTTCGTCCGCTCCTGGAATATCTGGCCGTAGGTGTCGAATGCTTCGCGGATCTTTTACCGCCTTTATCCAGTAAATCGTTAGCTGGTTCCATCACCGCCGATTCTCGTCTACTGTGAGCTGTGGAATGATCATAACTGTCCGATTCTCCAATTTTACTGTAATGTTTGGCTATCTTAAGTTTAGCTACATCAAAATTAGCATCCTTCAGTTGAGGAAGCCGCCCAAGTGTTTTAAAGTACGCAATCTGCCGACTTCTTTCATATAAATCCAGTTCAGTCTTTTTCTGTTTGCCCAGATCTTCCCACTGTTTGGGCATAAGGTATGCTTGGGTGTCGAACTGACTTGCACTTGCCTTTCCTTCTTCAATAAGAAATTTGGCTATGTCTTCGTGACCCAAGCGTTTTGCGTGCATATAAGGTGTCATTCCCACAGGGTCCCTCACATCAACAGTCAAAGCATACCTATGAAGAACCGGAACAATATGGCGGATCACTGCCAAACTTCCCCGCATAGCTGCATAATGTAATGCCGTGTATCCTGTGTAATCCTTCAAGTAGAAATTAAGGTTTCCTTGTGCTGCGTTAACTACAGCTATAGCTTCTGGGATCTTGTTCATGAATGTTGCCCATATGAGGACATCGCGGCCAGTCCGTTTGTCTATGATGCAGCAGTTGGCGCCGCGTTTTAGCAAGTAGTGAAACATTTTAATGCGCTTGCACTCATCCTCAATGTACAAGGCTTCCACCAGAATGCTGCCACCTGTGTCAGTCTGAACATTGATGTTCAAGCCAGAATCCAGCAGAAATCTTACATGCTGGAACTGACAGTTTCTGACCACTCTAGCCAACCCAGCTGCCATGCTAGCGCCAGGCCCGACACGCGAGTAAATCCCTGCTGTAAGGACGCGGTGAGAGAGTGAACTGTTGTGTGTTGTCTATACACTCCGTATGAAGTCACACGCTGCCGTATGAAAGAACATTCAAAACATTTTGTCAGATCAGGCAAAGCGTATCCATGAGGTATTAAAACTTTCTGGGGGCCCCTTTTCTATGTAACGTTATTGACACAAAACGTTCTCTACCACCAGATCTGGTCACCACCATAAACGATTATATGAACTGCAACCTGGGTCAGAAAGCGTTACAAAGTCTCTGAAGCTCACAACTCAGACACACTTGTTGGTTGCTAGTATTTTCGTAGAGATCAACTGCTTATCTTCTTAACATAACAAGAGAAATTATTTTGGTAATTCTTGTTGAATGGGTGCAGTGCAATTACTAAGAATGGCTTGGTATAATGCTCAAAGAGTCTACGGTTTCCTATTTTCGTTGGCCATGGCACAAAGAATGGAGGTTCAATGAACCATTGCAAGATATTCGAAACTGTTGCGGTATGCTTATTCAGAGAAACAACAGTCCACTTTTTTCAGAAAGATTTGAGTACCAAGCAGCATATTCATGCGCCGTTGACGATCATGTTTTTTCTGTCTTTTGTCGATACAAAATCTTGACCTTACATTAAGTACCCCAGCTGCCAACGTTGACTGTAGACTACGTTATCTTGATGTCAGCATGGAGCAATAAATTTATTGCTCCATGATGTCAGTAGTGCAATAAGTTCTTCAGTTGTATTGTGACGTGTTGCAAGTGCCACCTCGTGTATTTTTGGGTTTGACTTTAAGAAGGATGGGCACCCCGAGTCACAAAAGACAAAGGCAAGGTAGCAAATATACCGTTAGAATAGGCACAGATGCAGCACCAACATCAAAATACCACAGAGGCGTCTATAGGAAGATGTGTTAATACTTACAATAGGGGTCGTCCAAAAATACAGACATTTCACGAGAGTTCAAAAAGCACACCGGGAAGGCGGGGGGGGGGGGGGACGGGGGGGAGGGAGATGTCGCTCCCATGTGTACACTTGGACATTGCCGGATAATGTTGATTTTTCCAGAGACGCCCTTTCAGCGGGTCTCAGTGTTTTTAATCCCTCTTTTCTTTATTCTATTATCCCTTATGAAGTTTAATCTGGAAGAAAACGGTTCTGTGGCAGAGAAACCGAAAATATAAGTGAGGAAAAGTATATGTCGTGAGGTACACCCTATGCCGTCCCTTCTTTCCGCTGATGTAGAAATAGGGAGTTCTGTGTCTGTATTTATTTATTTATTTATTTATTTATTTATTTATTTATTTATTTATTTATCCAGAATAAAACCCGCATAAACAGTTGTTTTGTTACTTTTATGACAAAAAGATTTTCTCCTTTTAAGAGACCCCCTTCCCGAGATACAAAGGCCAAATCGGCTAAGCTATCAATAAGAAAAGTTTTGATTATATATTAAGTGTACACTTTCTTGGGGTAGGCGTAAGAGGATGTAACCTTCGCACACTTGCAAAAATGTCTACAGTCATGGAAGGCCCGCTAACGCATCGGAACAAATGACGCAACATTTTACCTTTACAGAAAGAGGATATGAGTTGCATCTTAAATCTAGTCACGGTTCTGTTCTGCTTGGCCCAGAAAGGGGACTCGTAAAAGAGATAAAGGTTGGCAGATAATGGAAAGTGATATTATGGGTCGAGGTAAAAAGTACATATCTGGCTACCGTATATATAATCTAAAATGTACAGTATTTTTTCAATAACCTCTTGCCAATTTGCGCTAGCCATGTCAAAGGATATTTTGTCACAGTGGGAAAATTTGTCCTGTTGCATTAATAAATATAAAACTTTGATGTAGTACAAGATTACAAATTTTCCCATAAAAACGTTTTTCAACAAAAGTAATCAGCGTACATATCAACTGGCGAAACATTCAACACCACGTAAACTATGTAAACCCATGGCGTTACATACGCGTTTTGTTTTGTAAGTTATACACAATGTATTTATATGTCGGATTCTGTGGATCGCTATATATCATACGCTTCATGCTTAAAAAGAAAAAAAAGAAAAAACACTTTTTTCATTTGATACAGAAAAGCGAAATTCTGGAATGGGAAAGGATTTTCGAAGTTCTCAGCTTCAAAACTTTGGTGAGAAGCAAAGTGACGAAAACATATCACAAGCAGGCAGGTCTATATAGCGTGAGGGTAACACATATACAAACACGTCAAAATACCCCAAGCAAACCTTCCGGTGCATAAAATTTGCCAGCAGGTTACCACTTAAACTGCGTTGTTTGTAGAGTGTATGCCGTTGTCCAAAACTACTGCCCACCCGGGAGAGGAGGTCGGTTTTTTGTTTTTGCTTTTTTTTTTTTTTTTTTTTTTTTCGTTTCTGATTTTTGTTTTGTTTTGTTTTGTTTTGTTTTGTTTTTGTTTTGTTTTTTTTTTTTGTTTGTTTTTGTTTGTTGCGTGTTTGTTTATTTGTCCTTTTCTGTGTTTCTGTCTGCTTTTTTGCTCTGTAAAACCACCGTTTGAGAATTTTTTTATATTGTAGCGCAGCTTTAGTGCAAAGGTGGTTTTGTTTCCCGATTACTGCTGCAACTGAAACCAATACGAGATATTTATGCACCTGTAATGTCATTTTTACAAAAACAAAATCCCGATTTCTTTTTTGACCTTTGGCTAAAGTTGTAAATTTACACACGGGAACTATATGGACGTCTAGCAATGTATTCCTTTGAATGTCATATCTGACAATCAAAGGAATACTTGCCGAAACGTACATTTTTAACAAATTCACTTTCCTAATTGGTTTAAACATATCTCATAATAAATGGCAATTGAGGAGTAGGCACAGCAAAGGCCTCCCTAATTGATCAAACAGCAGCTAGTATTATTTCAATAGGAGAGATGAATTCTGAACTTCAGGCCATCACATGCATGGTCCATCAAAATGACACAAAAATCATCATAGGCCCAATACAGACCCATATACAAGCATACACAAATGAAATATACAAAATCCTTAGTTATAGATTTATATATAGTGTACACACACACACACACACACACACACACACATACATATATATATATATACATATATATACATATATATATATGTATTTATACATATATATGTATACATATATATATATATACATATATATAAACATATATATATATATATATATATATATATATATATATATATATATATATATATATATATATATATATATACATATATATATTGTTAATTCTGTATTTTCATACGTCTACTTTTGTAACTGTCAATTTTGAGCTTAACAACAAAGCATTTGAGTCTCTGGAATATGTCAGTAAACACGTACCGAGAAGGAACATATCATTTTGGAATTGATTTTTGAAATCAGAATTGGAAGTAAAATGCGTTCAATCTAAAGGTATAGCTGTTTTCAGCAAATTACAAATGATGTGATAGTGATTGCTCTAAAACTTTCCGAAGAAGTGAGAATAGTCTTCTCAGACGTGCACAAGGCAATGGACAAGGTTTGGCATCCCAGCCTCCTATTCAAGCTACGTCAACTTGGCATGATCATCTTGTTGATTGGTTTGGGAGTTCTTTATCAAACCATCTTCAAAGTGTAATGACTCATGGCCATCCGTCTAGCTGGTTGCCGATTGAAGCCGGAGTTTCCCAGGGTTCCACTTTCAGCCTTTTTTTTGGTTTTGTTTTTGTTTATGTAAATGATCTTGTAGATGACATCAGTTGTGATGTCAGACGACACAGGTCTACTTGAAATTATCCAAACTCACATCCAATCGTCTGCTCACTTGAATACCAACTAAGCAACTTGTCAAACATTGACAACGGGGAAATCTGATGTGTCATGTTCAATGCTATTAAGTCTCTATCCGTTGTTTTCTCAGCCAAAATGTCCAAACCTCAACAACCACTAGTCAAGCTTGGTCAATCAGCTATTCATAAAACCAACAACAATGCCCATCTTGGCATTACTCTCAGTAGTGATCTGCCCTGGCATGATGACATCACCCGCATAACCAATAAAGCTAATTGGCATTAATACTTCTCCTTAGACTCAAATATAAACCTTCACACAAAGCATAGGCTACACTGTATCTCTCTAGATCTGTGGTTTGACCCATCCTTAAAACGGCTGCGTTCTTTTTGATAGACTTGCACAAGTCTCACTGGACTGTCTTCTGTATTTTATTTAAAATTAAATTCATCACAAGATAAAAACTTTAAGTGAAACCCATAACACACGTTGTAGTCTTATACCTTTATAATACAGGTAGGCCCCTAAACCTAGCTGATTGGCTTGGAACATGTCTATAACCAGATAACAGATTTGCGCCGGGCGGTTTGCACTGTGTTCTTGTTTTGTTTTTTTCAATCACACAGACAAGCGAGCAGTCATAACACACCCCTCTTCAGAAGCTGTTAATTGAGCTCCTGTGTAATGAAGGATTAATTGCAGTACATCCCGTAAGGCGGAGGACGTAAAGTGAAGCCACAGGCAGACGGTCAGCTTTGTCTCGCTTGAGTGGTTAGTGACTAAAATAAACACGCATTCATCAATGACCACTTGCCACTTAGCCTTATCACAGTGATAATGGGATTAGAACTGACTAGGACTCAATAGCAGCTACTGTTGAAACCGGCACGGCGGCAGTGTCTACCAGTCAAAAAAATGACAGCAGGACCTGCTTAATAACACTTTACTGTGTAGTTGGCATAGTAATATTTATACAGTTAACTTTGTGGAGGGGAAAATGCATCGTACTTCTGGGTGTGACAACTGTCGCAAAACTCTATCTGACCTTCTGGAATCCATACAGTAGCAGCCAAAATAAGTACTGGTGCGTTAAAGGCACATGTCTCTTGCTAAATTGCTCCAGGAATTCGGATGGCTAACACTCGCTTATAGAGGCAAATACTGAAAGTCAATTCTTTTCTACATGAAAAAATGGGCAATAACCTGACTCCCTCATCATCTTTGAAGCATCTTACTCCCCTCCCTCATTGGTCGCTCCTTATGTCATACTAACCATATACGCCCTCTCAAATGCAGAACCCACTGCTCCAGTAATTCTTTTGTCCCTGATACCATACAGCTGTGGAACAATCTGCCCACCGACATCAGAAGCTCCCTTTCGCTCAAAATCTTCAAATGTAAGCTAAAACCTACTTTACTTAACGTCCCCAACTATTATTCGTTTGGTGATCGTTTCGCTAACATATGTCATACTCAGATGCGATAGGGGTCAACCTGGGCGGGGGGGGGGTGGGGGATCTAGGTTCAACTATGATCTTTTCAAGGTCAACGTCATTCCTAGTCCTATATGCGCATGCTAAATTACATCCTTCCGAAGACCAGAAGCATTCCCCTCTTTCTGCTTAAAGTTGTCGCAGCCCAGGAAAAATCTGTCAGATTCTACCTTAACTATTATTAGCCCCCAGACTTCACCCCAATCTCATTAACCGTGAAGCTAATAACAGCTACGTTGATCACTCACACTCCCCTTTTCGGCAGCAAAGAACTCTCTGATACAGCAAATACTCAATTTTTTAGGCAGTCCAGCATTACATTGCTGCAACTAGAAGATTTTCTTTCTAATCCCTTCTTTTCATACATCTGACTTTCCCTCCAACAACTTCTTTCTCCCTCTCTCTCGGTTTTTTTCACCGCAGGATTACCTATAACTAAACATAAGATGCCATGCATAGTCATGATCTAGGTTGAACCGATAATTGTGGGTTATCTTTTACATATGTGTGGTCATGTAATATAGCTATCTTCATTTTCAGGTTATTCTTCAATACTTTTGCCATAGCCTTGTTTTGATGCTTTCTCGTGCTTCCTGCTGGTCTGTACTGATACATCCATAAGTATTACATATGGTAAATGTAGTTTGTACTCTCCGGTGCATGTTGTACATATTTTCTGTTTGTCTCTCCGTGTCTGGAGAACCCATTGCATTAGTCAACTATTTGTACCAAAGGGCTATCCAGTATAAATAAATATTTAAATTAAATAGTAAAATCATTCTGAAACCACTTATTACAATTTGACAAATCTTGGGTGATATGGTTGTTAAAACACACAGATCTCATCTTTGCAACATAATTTTTATGAATATATAAGCTTAACCAAGACACTTTTGCTATCATGGTTTTGGACACCCATGAAACCAAACATCAATAAATTGCTTGAGACAAAAATGTGTCGAGCCCCATTTGCAAAATAAAAATATCTGGGAATATTAATGGTATATGAACACAGCTATGATCTGCAAAATAAATTTAGACAGAGTCCATCAGGGGGCAGCACAGGTGATATACACCCTGTTGTTTGCACCACAATGTATGCAAATCAATTGAATTGACACAGAGATTCTTATGATAATACTTTCAGAAAGAATGTTTTACTAATTAAGAAAAAAATGAATGTGAATCAATGAAATATCGTAAAAGATTCCAAAAGAAAATTTTCATACAGTATGTTTCTCAGAATTTTGAAAGCAAACAAGTTTTGGAGGATTCTTGTAATCATATAATTGAAGGGTCTGAGAGAAACGGGTGATGAGCCCCATTTGCAAAGTGGAATACTCTGAGAAAATATAACGGTAATTGACCTCAGCTTCAATCAAATTAGCTCCAAAAGTGCGCTACATTTGCTACATGAAAGCGCGGGAATTTCCTCTGATTGTGGCCCGATGTGGGAAAGTGTTCGTGACGTCACAAACACAACCCGCTGGCTGGGGTGAATGTGTTATAAGCAAGAGTGCCTTCAGGTTTCCAAGAATCATGACAGATACAGCACAGCATAGTGATTCTGAAGAGGGTGAATTGGGGTTTTTATGCACGTAGTCTGGTGAGGATGAAGAATTAAAAAGAAAAGCTGTAGCAACAGAGGAAAAGATCATTCAGCCACACAGACATGAGCGGAAGGCCCAGAACCCTGCCGTCACTAGTAATGCAGGGAGTGCAGCCGTAGGACAGCCACACCATCCCAACTTGCCGTCTGGGCAATGGTAATTCGATGCAAAAGAGATATTTCCTATAAAAAAGCTAGATTTTATTTAATAAGAACAAACAAATACAAACAATAAATTAAAATTTGCGTGACGGTGGGCCAGATCTTGTGTTTCAGATTATGGCATTCACGGAAACAGCTACGGCCTACGCTTACGCTAATATGTAAAAATCTGAACCCACACCTGTGTGACCAATCAGTCTTGAGCACTAAGTTACCCCTACGTTTATATATGGCCAGTCGCTATATTGCCCGATGAATCTGCGATTAGACGGGTCTTGCACAAAGAAATTAACCGGAGAAAAAAATCCAGTTTGTCATGGTCAAGATTTTTGCATTGTCTATATCCGTCTGGTTCCACAAATGTAGACCGCTTGGGAAGCGAAAAAGTGTTTTGTGTTATTTCCTAACCCTAAAGTCAACCTTTTTGTCGAGGATTAAGAAACTTTTATTGCATAGGCATACCTCGTAATCTTGTAAGAAGTAGAAGGAGAAGGGAAATAAATAAATCAAGTTAATGAGATCTACCGATTATCTTGTAGTTTTCCTGTTTTTAGCTACAACGATAATCAAATTTATTGTAAAAAATAACGAATTTGACGATCACATAGCATTTCGCAAATACACTTTGTTTTATGATTTCTGCTTCCTCACATCGTGCCCCGCATTCAGGCTTGAAAGACAATGCACTACAATTTGAATTACCATCACTTTGGTTATTTAAACAATAAAGCCTGCCTTATTTATCAAATGAATATCATTCCTTCTTTCATTAAATGAACATCATTCCTTCTTTCATTAAATGAACAACTTTTATTCATGCCTTCCTTTTTTAAATGAGCAACCTTTGTTCATTCCTTTATAAAATGAGTATCCTTTATTCATTCATTTAATCATTGAAAGATATCCTTTATTCGTTCATTAAATATTAATCATGCATGTTCATTAAGAGAATATATTTATTCACATCATGAAATGTCACTTATCCATTCATTAAATGAAATTCATTTATTCATCCATCACTCATTTATTATATGAATAGCATTCCTTCATATATTAATGTTTATTCATTCATTAAATGAATATTTTATTCATTCATAAAATGAAATTAATTCACTCATTCACTACTTAAACATCCTTTATTAAAAGAATATTGTTTATTCATTCATTTCCATTAAATACGTTTATTTATTCGTTTACTCATTTATTTAACGAATATGATTCACCAAATGAATACGATTTATTGATTTCTATTTATTTACTCAACAAATAAAAATCATTCTCATTCATTAAATGAATTATTCTTCCATTCTTTGAATGATCTCCGTCATTCACTCATTGTAAAACTGAATATCACTGATTCATTAAGTGAATATTATTCATTCATTGAATGAAATCCTTTATTCATTCATTAACTTTCATCAAGTAAACGCTATTTACACATTCGTTAACTCATTAAATGAAGATCATTTACTCATCCATTGAATGAATACCATTTACTTATTCATTAAATGAATATTTATTCGCTCATTGAACGAAATCTGCTCACTTATAACAAATACTTATACTTCCAATGTCTTGTCTGTAACTCTTTTTCATATCATTTCAAGTTCTACCTTCTTGTGTAGGGTTATAAATTGGAAAGACTTTGTACTTTTACTGAACCTTAAACATGAAAGCTACAGCTTATAAAGTTTTGGAACAAAATGAAATGGCAATTACCTGCGTAGTTTGAAACATTACGAAACTCAATCGTCCATAATTAAAAGCAACATGTAGAAAATAGGCCTATATTTATAACCCAGCCATTTTGCATGTGTGTAATTGTTATACAACAAGTGCAATAGTGCCTCATCCTCCGTGTAGTTCTCAAACAAACGCGCCACGAACCCAAACAAAAAATAAATTAACGAAAGGCAAAAATTAAAAACAAAACAAAGCTGGAATCTCTCTCTCTCTCTCTCCCTCTCCCTCTCCCTCTCCCTCTCCCTCTCTCCTCTCCCTCTCCCTCTCCCTCTCCCTCTCCTCTCTCTCCTCTCTCTCTCTCTCTCTCTCTCTCTCTCTCTCTCTCTCTCTCTCTCTCTCTCTCTCTCTCTCTCTCTCTCTCTCTCTCTCTCTCTCTCTCTCTCTCTCTCTCTCTCTCTCTCTCTCTCTCTCTCTCTCTCTCTCTCTCTCTCTCGTTTAGGGAGGGACCGGTGCAACCGTGGCGAAATTTTTGCGCGCAGGTGTCCACCTCCCAGAGTGAACAAATTAAGAACTGTTTTGTCCTGTGTATTTTGTACATATGACAGTGCGTTTCTCTATGTCTGGAGAACCATTCACATGTACCTATCTACTATAAGGTAATCGAGGTGACATAAATATGTTTAAACTAAAACTAACCGCATGGGCCTGCAGAAAAGACCGCCCCTTCGAAGACCCAAGTTTTTCCGATAAAAGGTCTTTTTCAGTCTGAAAAAGACACCAGGAAATAAAGAGTGGCTTGCTTTCCTTGATACAAGGAAAGACTTTGATACTTTGGCACTCCGATATACAAGAAAAAGGAAATGTTTTATGTGAAAAAGTAGACATTTTCGACACTTTGAGGATGAATGATTCGAGGTATTCAATGGTGTAAAGCAGGGATGTATAATATCTGTCATAGTCTATCATGATTATTGTTTTATTCAGCATGTTAGAAAAAGGTCTTGGTATTAACTATAACGATACGATGGTTCCACCAATATTATATGGCCAGTTGTCACGAAACGTCAACAAATGGGGTTCAGACATGGTTTTTTTAAACTTTATGCTAAGATTACTATCTTTTGCGTATGTAATGTATACATGTTAGGGAGGTTGTGGAAAAATTTGGGTAACTTAATTCCGAAAATTAGAACTGTACAGATGCACTGTATATTAAGATACAAACTACTTGAAACCATGAGTATGCACACGACTTACTTATTTTAGTATGAAATGATTATGATGAAAAATTCTACAAGACATTTCTTGATATATTTTTAATCTCTGTACATCATGTACTTTATTGTTGACTCCATTGTGGACGAATATCTTATTTCTAAATTAAAAGATGTAATGTGAAAACAATTGGTATCATTGAAAATTTTCACTCTAATAAACATGACGATCTTACACTTCTTGTCACTATTATGCTAGTCCATGATTTATGGACAAAGTGAATTACAGAGTATCTGGAAAAGAATACAAATCTAGAGGGATATGCACTGTCGACATATGTTTCATATATTTAAACTATAAAGCAATTTAATAATGCATATCCACGGTTTCATTAAAATAAACTTTAGCATTCGTCTCTGGAATTATGTGACGCCAAAATCAGGAACATGACCTTCAAGAACATTTTATTAAGAGTTTTGGTTTTTAATGAGCATTCTCGCTTGCCTCTTCTGGTGATTAAACTGTTCATTTTCTTAATGCTTTTAATTTTTGCCAGGATAAGCTGGCATACTCATGGTTTCACATTTTCTGCCATAATAGAAATAAAAAGGTTTAGAAATAATTATATTATACATATAGGTCTTCAATATAACCTGGACAATGTGCACAAGATATGTGGGTATAGTACACGGATTCAATGCCTTCAAAAATGTTTTCAAGAATAAAGAAAACAACCCATACTCACGGCTTCATGCATACCCATGGTTTCATTTTTAAAAGTATTATTCTATCAGTATACCTATAGGTAGAATAACATGACTCTTGTTTAGAAAAATATAATTTTAATGGTAAACTGAGTGCAAAAAATGGCTCACTGGGCCTGTTCTCTCAAATATTTTTTCAGACATTTAACTAAATGTACTTTATTCAAACCCTATGTCTCATAAGGATTTGGCCTCTAGCATTGGTGTCTTTCATATAAAATATCATAATAAAAGTCAATCGTAACTAACATTGTAAAACCCGTAAAAAGAAATCTGCAAAAACACCTATTATTTCTTGATGGAACCACAAATCGTCGTGTCCCTCAAAGATTGTATGCAAAGTTGAGCCCCCTGCTTCTTAGCATGTTTTCAATGACCAGAAGACTACAGCACCAATTTTCCATTATTTCCAGCGCATAATCAGATTTTAAACTAGTGCATTTGAATTTGAGTTCTAATGACAGTGGTATTTGGCGAGGTCGACATTGAAATGCAAACATCTGTCAACTCTTCATGTGCTACCCACACTCTTTTGGCGAGAAAGAAACATAACAATATCATTTTGCTTTTAATATTGGAGCAATATTTTCAGCTCCAGGTTCAACTAACGTTCCTTTCTCTTTTCGGCTTTGCCGATAGAAGGAAACCATTAAGTCATCATCTTCATCATCTGATTAAGGCTCAATAGTTTTTCCAACATAATGCAGGGGCTTCTTTGCTTTTACTGGCATGATCTTCACCAAAATATAGTCATAGACTTTTGCTCGTCTCTTTGGAAGCATATCTTTATCTTCAGATACACTTGTCATGGCTTCCTTTTCACTCAGTGTACAGTCTGCTAAAAGGTATCTTGACGATCATGCTAGAAATAAAGAATGTAGTAATAAAAATCCATGAGCAATATCTATGTAAAATTAAATTCTATTTTGAATATTCACACTTTGGGGAAGATTACAAAAGGCAAAAGAAATAAATGTGTTAGGTTTTAGGCTATTAATTTTCGATATACAGTGGTACCTGCTGTATGTGGCCACCCTTTCTGCCAAGAAAAAGTTGCCACATACAGCAGGTGACCTGTCACCACAGGTAAATTTTACAAAGAAATTGACTCCTATCTCCAAGCCTAGTTACCACAAAAAACAATGCGGCTGCTCACGGCAGTGGATGCATACAGCAGGTATCACTCTACTTGAAAACTTTATAACATTTTATTGTGGTTTGCTACATGCTATCAGGAGTATATACAGATATATTTATGACCAGTTAAGCCTTAAAACAAAACTTTTCTGGCCATGTATATTTTTTATTATTTGACCGTGAATAATGCTGATTTGGCACCTTAGCCTTTAGTTTTATCATCATTTTAGTGTTTTGTGAGGTTTGATTAGATTTTTTAAAAATATTAATAGAGCAATGTTATTTCATAAAAGCAATATTTCATAAATTGTCCCTAAAACGTAATATGTAAGTGCCCTCATCAAATTCTTGAAATGATAATATCAAACGATCAATTGTACAAAGATATAACCTCTCTGAATTTTGATTCCATATTTAATAGAAACCATGAGCATGCGTGAAACCATGAGAATGCATCAGTATTTCTACCCCCATAAAGATTTTATCATCAAATTATTGCTCAACACATGGCTTTTACGCTTTTGATTGTAAATCATGTTAATTTGGCACATGCACTTTCCGTAAGGCTTCATTTTTTGAAGATTGTAGTATGCTTCTTTATATCAAATTAAATTAGATGAAAAGTATTAAATACTGCATAATGATTTACAAATAGCCCCAAAATATGTTGCATGAGTATTTTCCAACACTATTTTTAATAATAGTATGAAAACGACCAATCCATAAAGATATAATCTCTCTGAATGTGATTTGATAAACAAATGAAGCCACGAGTATGCATGACACCATGAGTATGCACTTTACTTGTGCTAATTTACATGAAGTTAGTGGACTAAACTTGTGCTTTTATCGCCCACGTCTATTTTGGCACACCAATTCTACATCATTATTACAAGATTATTAACTAATGCCCATGAAAAGTACTGTCATGGACCTTAGTCTCCTCTTTGCTGTTTACTGATCAAACGTAATTTCACCAAACTTGCATAACTGCTAGGAAAAGAAAGTTACTTACGCATATATGCATTGTGGTTTTGTTGCTGCATCACGTTCTTGCTGATTTGCTGCTGCTACATCCGAATTGTTTAGATATAGATAGCAACCACAGTCGAGATTTGACATACCTGTTATTCCATACTCATGGCTTCAGCATACCCACGATTTCAGATTTGAGGGAAATGGTTAATAAATGGAAGGAAAATGGATCTCCGTTTTCAAGGTTTGGCATATTCCTAAGGCGCAGTTGGACGTTAAACTGTATGTAATATCTGCCACTAATATATAAATTGCTGCCCACTGTGTAGAACGAAACAGCATACCCATGGCTTCACTAAAAACTACCCCACATCATCTATATCCAAAAATTTCGTATACTAACATCTGTACAATTGCAAAACGTGATCGTTTCATGTGTCTCTATCAAGCTCCTAATATTCAATGTTATACAGTATTTGTGAACTCATTTCTTTTCTAGATAGGTATGCCTGAATGAGTGCATACTCATGGTTTCAAAAAAGTACACCAGCATAAAGCTACTTTCCAAAATCTACGATCTCCATCATGTATGTAAACTTTGCTGTTTCTATATTCACAAAACATAGGCAATTATAATTTCATTATAACCTGGAGATGTTATAGCATTGTATTTAGGTAAATCATAATTTTAGAAAATAATTGAATAGAAATGACACAAAAAACGCCAAAATTTGGCACAGTTTCAACAAAAGTAGAAAGAAGTTTCCATCTTAGATATACAAAACCATATATCCCCCGAAAGATCTCATCGTGGGACATAAGACAACGGTACTTATACAATCATAATAGCTAAATTAATGATACTAGAGACTTAAAACCCAATTGCTCACGTTTCGTGACAACTAGCCATATGCACTAGGTTGCTCACTTTTGAAGTTAGTCTGCCATAAAATGGGGATTCAAGTTTGACAGTGAAAAGTCTAAAATAATAGTAATCGGCAAAAGAACCAATACCATTAGGAGATGGTTTTTATGTGATATTCTGTTTGCTTTTTTCTTTTCTGAATGCTCTTCTTACAAATGGCTAGGCATTAAGATTTGTAAATTTATTTATAATACAAACCAATTTAATAAGTATTTAAAGCCAAAAGTTTCACGTTTTTTGGCTACATGTACCGCAAAATGGCATCTGACGATAATGTCAAAGAAATGTCAATCAGTGAAAGCCTGTGTTGATCTCTGTTTTGCATGGTTGTCTTTTTTTTTTTGTGGTGCAATAGGAAACAAAATGTCACTGCTATAAAATCAATGGACTCCATACAGAGTACTGTATCACACGGGCGTTTCTGCGAGTGAAGTCCACCTTTACACTATTATCTACTTTAGGAGAACTAGCGTAGCTTCTGTGTAATATGATTCAAGCAGACAAAAGGTAAACTATTTAAGTCGTATGAAATGCCAAATATCTCAATATCGAGTATGTTCAAGGATCTTTTATGTATAGAGAAAGGACATGCATCAGTAAATTGTTCATTCAAAAACGAAAATCTACTGACACGAATCCTTTCTCCGACTTAACAGACGCGTTTTCTGATGGAATTTGTTTCGTTCTTTCGTCTTTCCTGTGTTTCATATTCTAGATTTGAAAGTTTGATGGGGGTGGGTGGGGGGGTGGACAAAATGAAAAAAAAAAGGATTCCATACGCATCTTATGTTAAATCACAAGAACAGTAGATGGTGACCTTGGAAAATATACTGACAGTCGTTGGGTTTGGTTTGATTTTGCGATGTTTGGCATATATGCCTATCGAAATCATGGTGCTCTTGAAATAGAAAATATGCATACATTGACAGAGGTTGTGTTAGATCATCCCAATCCATCAGATTTTTTCGATCTTTTAAGTGAGGATTCATATCTTTTACTAGTACGGATAACACGAGATATATATATATATATATAGTATAGTATAGTATAGTATAGGAATATTAAATCTTGGATGACAGAATCTCAGGGACTTGTCCTTGTCCGTGAATCTACACAAATTACTGAATGCACGTCGGCATGCCTAGATCAAATATTGTCAAACAGACCACACATAGTAAAAGGCATCTCTGAGATTCCTGTTTCAGACAACAACCACTGTACCATGAGTCTGCCAGTATATATGTACAGTTCAATTCGTTGTTCTGTCAACCTTTATACACAGTAGGCATAGAACCCTCTATCTGTGGTGTCTAGTCTTGTCTCCTTCAAATTGTTCTGCGCCATCCATGTTACTTCTTTACCTTGGTCCTGTATCATCTTCTTCCTCCCTATTGAGTGTCCTATTTTGTTTACTATCTATTTTTATTTTTGTTACAGCGAGATGAGTTTGTATAGGGCAAAGCCCTTTTCTCTAATTGCTTATTAAAATATGTTCAACTCAATCAGGGACTTGTCTTATTAACACATTTCCCAATAAATTTGAAGTGTAGATGATGCCTATGATAATAGTGTGCCCTAAGTCAACAGCTTTCCTTGGCATGGGTTGGGCCAATGCTCCCGCACCGCACCAAGGAGCGCTTTTCACTCAATCTTAAAAAACCAGGCAAGGGCTAATTATATAACGGAAGAAATTTAGAGCTATCTCCTCGCTCATCTTTGGCGAGATAGGGTTTCTAAATTGTGGAATTTATCATGGAAGGAGTTAAAAGCTACCTGCTGACTCATCCTTGATGAGGTTGGGATTCCTAATTGCAGACTTTCTATTATGATATTGCATGACAGTAAAAATAAAGAAACAAAACAACTTAATGAAAAGCTTTTTATTTTTCTTACAAAATTTTACTATTTAGTACATTGGGATATGTTGAATTTCAGAGAACAAAAGAAAACAGGCTGCATAAGACTCTGAGTACATTACTCCAAGCTGGGTTCAGATGCAGCAATATTTAACATAATTAATTATGGTACAAGTGTATGCATATAAACAGGCTAAAATTGTTTCAGTCTAGTTTATACACGCAAGCTTGTCTGCAGAAAAGGGGCAAATTAAGACATTAACACTTTGCAGTTCTAGTGTTTCTTCTCAGCAACTCTTTTCCATTCTCAGTTGCAAGCTTTCGTCAAAATTTGTGATGGACCTGACTAAGATTTCTATCCATTAAAGTGGGGTTAAGTCCGAAGCCAAAAGATGAATGACATAGGGTTAAGTTTTGTGCTGTTGGTCAGCCACGCATGTTCACTATTAAGTGCCAGTGGTTTTTCACTACCTTCTGGCCTCTTTCATGTGCGAAAGTTTTTTTCTCGGTCTGGATGCCCTCTCTGAAACTCTCTTGATATATATCCACCTTAACACTTTAAAATTGAATATTCAATGACATTAAGTTTGCTCCTACCAGGATATCCAAACTAACACCATTCTTGCAACTATACAACATGGCAATGATGTTGGGCACAGAAGTCTCACAATGAATACCATAGTAGCGACTGAACTTGAGCAACACAATATTAATGTACCATGTTCAAAATTGTTATCAAAAGGACCAATCAAAATAAGTACAAGTAACACGTGGCTCTGAGGAAGAAGAGCAAACATCAGTAACTTTGCCTCATGGGATGAACACCCCAGATATTTGGTTGAGATGCTTCGTCGCTCAATGCCTTTAGTAGATGGGACAAGGCATCTGCAGTTAAGATTTTGTTCCCTACTTTTGTGCAATTCAGAACCAATATTGCTGTCTTTGACTTTATTCATACACAGTGACAGTCACCATCATCATTGTCAACCACTCAAGGTGTTGTGAAGCTTGCCTGCTAAACTTGCTAAGTGTCATGCTTTCCCCCCGCACCACAAGTGAACAACATAGAACATTTAGTACATGTATATCACTTTGTATAGTTAATAACAGTAAATAGAATCGTACAGAAATCCCCCCCCCCAAAAAAAAAATAAAATAAACATAAAATAATAATAATAATAATAATAATAATAATAATAATAATAATAATAATAACAACAAAAATAATAATAATAATAATAATAATAATAATAATAATAATAATAATAATAATAATAATAATAATAATAATAATAATAATAATAATAATAATAATAATAATAATAATAAAAACTAACACATGGGTTGCTTTTATCATACCTCCCTGGATTGTCAGTTTAATTACACAAAGATAGCCTTGGTCTACTATAATTACATCACGAGCAGCAATAGCTAGTTCTTTTGCTGCTCTGCTATGAAATAACTGCATCAGTAGCTATACACATGTATGTAACCATGGTAACAACTTGGCCTCAGAACCAAGTGTATATTTCATTTGCATTTTGTGCACTGCACATTAAGCCTATTAACAGACACCACACATACAAATAGATATTATTACTATCTTGATTATATACAGATTAGCATAAAATTTAGCAACTCCCCTAACATTTTGTTATTATCTTGCTGAATTTTTGGTCAGATAGTTATGTACAAAATACATTTTGGCCACTCATAAAAATATACCTCATGAAAAGGGTGATGGATAAGATTCATTGCATCAGTGTACAGCTGTTTGCCAAAACAGAATAAACCTAGTATGCATGTATATATGTAGCATGGGTATACATAATGACCATTGAGCAAAACTACTTGTCAACACAGTGTGCTGGGATGCTATATGATATGAAATAAGCAAACCTGGGATATTCTAACTTAATTTCACAACAATTTGCATTTCTGGATGAACTGCTGAGATGGTACAAGTTGACTGCTAGCCTATGACCCTTTCAGCCTAAAGATGCATGTAAAAGATATATCTATGTTAAAAATTTCCTTGCTAGTGAACATGAACAAAAACAAATTTAAAGAAAAAAAAAAGATATTGCTACACCCTACCAAACTTAAACCAGTAACGCTAACAACACCCAGATTCTATCAGCTACAATGTGTTAATTAACCCTATGGGCTCTGGACTGACAGATTTCCTTAGCACACTCTTTATGGCATGGCACGCATCGTGTGCCAAGGAATGCTGTTTACTAAACACCTCTATCATCATTGATGAAAATACAAGAAACAGCCAATATTTATGACACTACACCATTTCTGCCACTTTTTTGTGGGATAGCATGCACTGGCATTAAGTCCCTGAGGGTTAACTTTTTCAGTGCCAATCACAACTTCAATCTACTTAAATCAAATTAGTCTGAATTATGATTTGGATCCCAGATTCATATTCCTTGTACAAAAACCTTTCATTCAAGTACCAGCATGCCTATAGTTCCAGAGAGAATATCCCAAGTCAACAGCTTTTCTCTGCAAGCATTGGGCACAGTGCAACTAATATGCGTAGAGAAAAGCTGTTGACTCGGTCCAAAATTTGCCGCTGAAAGAGTAATATGGGTGATCAACTGTGAAGCCACTACTGAGGATCACTGTCCAGCAGCAAAACCCCATGAAGTTTGTCACTGTCCTGTCATTTTGTCAAAGCAGCCCTATTACAAATTATCAAGGCTATACGATATAGATTTAGTTGAAAGAACCATACACGCATATACATTATTGTTTGTCAGTTTTACTTCTCTTCATAATAAAATACCTGCATATACATTCCTTGGCTGCATGTGGTGTAATGAATTATCATCACTGATAACGCGTACAGCCCTGGGTATCCAGAAATTTCCCATGCTGGTTCAACAATTCAAACGAAAGTCTAATCAGTCTTGCTCAGGGACACTGGAATGTTGATAGAAAGGTGTGTCACCATGGTGTGATATCACACTGTGCTTTTTCTTGTAGAACTAATGTGGTTCATTTTTGCTTTGCTCCTCCAGTAACTTTTAGCCAATCACAGCCAAACTCTTGGACAAGTGAGCATTAGAGGTAAAAAGGTGTCTTGCTGTATATTGCTTTGGGTTTCTATAGGGAGGGGAGGAAGTGATCACATGGTTGAAAACCAGTAATTTTTTTTTCAAAACAGAAAACAAACCTTTTAAAATTTGTAGCCCTCACGTCTTGCCAAATTTGCATGTTTAAGAGCAGATCCCGATTAAAATATTTCTGCAAAAATTTTGCTCAAAACAGAATTCTGTTTTAAAACTGAACCCTTTCTCCCACGTGATCAAGCTCTCCTAACTTTTGGGGGAAGGTGTATGGATGGACATTTAAAATTCAAGGACTTTTCAAGGACTTCATTGCAAGAGCATTGATTTTCAAGGACCAGTATGAACCCTGTTAGCAAACTGATGTTCAACCCCTCATGTTGCAAAACACAATGCAACACCTAGTGTCACCCAACACTCCCATAGGAGCTCACTCAGATAATTGAGGTACTTCATATGGATACTTTAAGCTTACAACTGCAAAATTCCATTCCACGCCTTACAACATGATAAGCTGATGAATCCTACCTGTTTTGACAAAATTCAATAATCACAAAAGGATGATGTACAATTACCCTTTCACTGGTCTCTCTCAATCATAAACGTGAATACGATATCGCTGGGACTTGGTCCCTGACAGAGTTATATCACTGGCAACAAACCTATCACAAAATGCAAAGTCAGCTGTCACCTTAAGTTAAGAAAGAGCCACAGCCTTAACCATAAATATACCAGTTGGATTCACACTGGCGGTAAGAGTGTCTGTAGGTTTGAGCACACCTAGAGGTGCTCCTGCAAATGCTTCTGTAACGTTATAACCTGCAGCGTTGGTGAGGCCGATGGACTTGAGTTGCACGGATACCTTGATCGGCATACCTCCCGTGTCTGTGCTCATGAAAGCCACTGCAAAGCTGTTTGCAGGCAGGATGACCTTTGTCCAAACCTGAATGTTTCCAATCTGGAAAGTTATAACAGAATTCTTCAGATGATAGCCTACTTGATGCATTGATACATGCAGTCAAGATATAACTTATACATCAAGTCATAAAAGATTCATTTGGCCATTAACGTTGTTTTAGCTTTGAGTTTGACAGGTTTCCTAACATAACAGGAAAGATGCATCTTATATCTGTTGATAATAACTCAGCCCGTAGCTGCCAATGATCAGCTAAAACATACAAATGAACAGATATTAAATATTTCATAACTTAAACAGCTGTCAAATAAAATGGAATGAGTTCTACAGTAAGAGTACTACTACCTGCTATTTAATACCACCCCTACTGACATACGAGTGGTCTTATATGAGGAGTGGTTTTACAGTACAGGTAACTTTATGAGAGAAATCGGCTGTAGTGTCATAAAAGGATGGTCTTAAAAAGGTATGTGGTCTCACATAATAGGTGGCCTTTAAAGAAGATTCAACTCCACGGTATTTTATGGGAAACAGAAACAAGATGTTTATTATTTCAACCTCACCTTTTCAACACGCTTGCCCTGTTTGCCCAGTGCATCCTGGTTGATAGCAATGATGTTCTTGTTGAGGAGGAGAGCCTTGGACTCGGGCTTGATGTTGCGGAGATCAGTGGACATTATGAGAGGAGAGGCCATCATGGCCCACATTCCCATCTGTACTCGCTGTTGATCATAACTCAACCCGTAGTTGCCAATGATCAGCTAAAACATACAAATGAATAGATGAATACTGAAGTCAGACTTGCAGTTATGGTCACCATAATATTGCATATACCACCCCCCCCCCACCCCCCGAATTCTAAATTGTGTAGTTGTACCTACACGTATGAAAAGAACACAAACAAACAAGGAAATAATTACACCATTATGGTGATTGGAGAGGAGCTTGCTGGCTCTTTCTAAATGCAACTGTCTGAATGATCCCGAGTTACTTTTACGCTTTGACAAAAATAATTAACACATATACAGTGGTACCTGTCTTGAGTGACCCCTCCAATGAGGGACTTATACCTTTTTAAGCTCTAGGAACACGGTGCTATCTTTTCCATGTTATTATACCCCCAATGAAAGACCACCTGTTTTGAGAGACCATATTTCTACCTGCCTTAGAGGCGCTCTCTCAAGACAGGGACCACTGTACATTATTTGGGTGATTGTTCCCACTTCAACATTTCAAATGATTCAAGATATTCTGACACGCTAACATTGGATGCCACAATGAGACACATATAAAGCTGATACTGAGCGACACTGATACAGCCTCACACACTACTATGTTGACCACAGAAATACATACATATTGTATGTTGGAGTTAATATCACAAAATCACACACAAACATCATAATTAGATTGATTTCAGTATATATTCAGCTCAAAAAATAGATTCAATTGCAGAATGACACTGATTTAAAGAAGATCACAGTGTTCCTCAATAATGTGTTTCAGAATTACACAATATGCTCTGTTCAGCCACACTCACACATATACAACTAATTTTGAATCTGCCAGATTTAACTTGACAGTTTTGAACTTTATTTCCAAGTAATCTTCAGTATACATGTACACATGATATATGCAAGCAGGTTAGAACCACCTCATTTGAATACAAATATAAAGAATGTAAATGTCTTGATCAGTGGGCCTGACATATAGGTAGGTATCAAATGATCACTTTACCATGTCTGGATCATTGAAGTTGCCAGGCCCAGCCACCTGGGAGAACTTGGTATGGTCATCTCCATAAAAGCTGATGATTGAGGCTAAACTGTCCCAGGAGTCCTGAATGTCATTCCAGTTGCGCCAGATATTGCAGTGACTGGCTATGCTAGGGTAGTCAGGCTGAGGGTACCAGACATAAAATATGAGGAAGGGCACCAGACATGCTGAATCACCACATGCTCTCAGTCATAAACGTCATGTACACGGTGGATCTGGTCTGTCTGGCTGGCAGGGGACATACAGACATGTGGCTCCCTCTGTATCCCAACCTCAGTGCCATTTAACATTTCCCACAGAGGAAAAATATGGTGCCACAGTATACTGTTCTCTGATTTGAGAGAGCATTTCAATAAAAGACCCTCTACAATGTAAGGCGAATTTAATCAGGTCCCTACTGCTACTTTTCCATGTTATTTGACCTTAGTTGAGAGCCCGCCTGCCTTATGTGACCATTCCTGGACCTGCCCTAAGAGTGATCTCTCACAGGAGGGACCACTGTACTTGTCACTCGACATGCACCAATATAAACATGAAACTGAGTGAACAGACTGTAGTGTACACAGAAAGAATAAGAGCACACCTGGGAAATAGCCTGAACATGTACATGTTGACACAGCAAAACCTACACTGCCAGGGCTAAAGAGTGAAGGCTCCTGGAAGTTTAACATGTTCTGTGCTTGAAATTAGTCAGGTGGAATTCTAGGCAGCAGAAATTATGACAGGTGTATGGATTGTAGAGCTTTGAGATTGACAGGGTGTAGCAACTATGGGTGTCTCAAAGTTTGGGGAATTTCAGGTCATTGAAGGTAGTAAAAATCATGGCACATGGCGAATGCTCTGGACTATTAATATCTACGGGTATGTAGATATTGAGGTCCTACAGTGTTCTGCTCACTGCAACATACCCTTGGAGATGAGGTGCATAACACAGACACCCAATGCGATCTTTAGGATCCCACACACAATACTGTACTTTACCATGTCTGGGTCATTGAAGAATCCTGGGCCAGCCACTTGCTGGAATCCATCCTTGTTCTGGCCATAAAACTCGATGATCCCTAATACACTGTCCAAACTGTCCTGTACGTCATTGTAGTTACGCGCCATGTTGCACGCCCCTGTGAGGGCCGGGTAGTTAGGCTATTGGGATATAATGCATTAATGTAATCTTGCGCCTTCTTCGTGTCTACATGTGCAGTTCAAAGATATATTTTAAGCTACATTTAGTACAATACTGTGTTATGTTTGAAACTGTCAATAGTATAGGGAAAATGATAATTTAACTATTTTCTCTTTGACATATTTAAACTGTACCATCTTCACATTTGAGAATTTAAAAAAAAAAATCAAATCATTTTTAGTCACTTATGTCTGTAAGGTAGTGATTACATGTAAGAATAGGTATTATCCATCAAAACACAGTTGCCATGAGCTGGTTTTTTTGCATACATATTGGCCAGTAACAGATTTCTGGATAGTATATAATAGCAGTATATTGGCTTATCTTTTCAATTTTATGAATCCCTGTGCATAAGTGACATTTTTTTATTTTTTGTAAAATGCCTTAATATTATGTTTTTGATGATATATACCATGATGCAGGCTTCTGGTGACTTTTGAACATACAGATGCATGGGTGTCACACAACATCTCTACATGTATAACTTTTGAAAAATTTGTCTTAATATGTAAGCAATTAAAGACCTGAATATACTTTTTCTGAAAAAAAAATTTAAAAAATCAGTAAATCAATAAAATAAAATCAATAAATAAAATAAAAATAATTCTGAAATTGGTGATTTAATTTAATTTGTACAGTATGTGTATGTATGTAATCATGCCGGTCTGACGTGTTTGCAAGATCCTTCTTGTTGATGTTAGTGGAGATATTAATGAGCTGAACTTGTAACACATGCTAATTATTGATGTTAATATGCCAGACACAAGTCAGTAACTAAAACTGGCTAATATATACACTAAATATTGTGCCAGTCGCTTAATACAGTTAGTCAAATTAAAGAAGACTTTAAATTCTGGATGTAGCCTCCCAGTATGAACACTAAAATTCGAACTTGACCTCAGCAGTACTTTTTCTGAAAAATCCCTCTGAAGGTAGACTGCCTGCCTCGATGAACCAGCTTTATCAGATGTACCAAGTGATCTCTTGCGTGTGCATTATGCTAGAGTAACTCCACCTGAAGACTACAAGCTTGACAGCTAGCCTATATCTGAACTAGACTGTCCCTGGACAGTCTTCTGAGAGGGATACATCTGCTCCTTTCTAAACGTAAGACAGGACTTGCCATACCCACATGGGATAACACATAGGGACCACTCATCACTCAGCCCAGCCCTGGCAATGACACAAGTCACACATTTGGAGAGATCTTTCTTCTTGGGAGCACCCACCATACAGCCACAGGTTGAAAAGGCCAGCCAGACAACTCAGACCCACATCAATTAAATATGAAATGACTTCATAAACATAAAACATGATAACATAACATGGCTGAATTATAATCAGAAATTTGTTGTACAATTAAAATTTGACAGCACAAACAACAGGGTTTTAATACTGTGACAAGCATATGATAATCCATTAAATTACTTGTATGAACAAGTACTTCAGGAAAGTTAGCCCACTCTCAGCCATTATATCAAGCACATAATTTAAAGATCATTTCAATATGCAAATATTGTTAAAAATGTTGGACTGATAAGTGTAATAATTACATGAATTCTTGACGTTGTGTCCATTTGCAACAAAATAACATTGGGTTAGAGTGACATAAAATGCACATTTAGCTTTCCCGCCTGATAACATTCCTGGGAACACGAAAATATTTGTAATATTTGTAATCATGAAAGCATTATGATGAATGAAGCTCATGGGACATATACAGTATCTTTTCTTTCCATGTGCTTCAAACTTCAACTGTAAGGCTGGCATTACCTTCATGCCCCCTCCCTCCTGATACGCTGGCCAGCTACATGAGTAAAGCATAGGTCGCCCCGTCTTATTCAGCCAGTACCCCATCGCTGGATAGGCTGCCAACAGACACGTCAATGTGCTTAGTAATGGTATGTTCACACAGACAGGATCACAGGCCTGGTCATTTTCAAGCAAACTCTACAGAGTATAAATGTCTCAGAGTCTGTGTCACGAAAATTCTGTCAATACTTTTGACTGGAAATCATATGGGACACAATGAGGCTTTTGGGGGCGTGGCACAGTGAAGGGTTCCATTTGCATCTGCAGCAGTTATCCACCTGGCATACTGGTTCCTTCCAGCCTGTAGCCAAACACTGTGGTATATTTTGTAACTTGGTTGTCCCAGGACAACTCATGCCATGAGGCTGTGACTTTTCACTACATTGTCTATAATCACTGCAGAAGGAGATCTTCATATCAACAGGGATTCTGTGCTGCCACCTAGCTAGCAGCAAGGAACTTAACGGGAAAAAGGGCAGATCCATGCATAAATTAGAGCCAAATGACCTTCTTTGATGAAACTCAAAAGAAAAAAAAAGCTTATTACGTTACAGACCACAGTTGTGATTGGCTGGTTGCATATCCCAACGGAGATAGTCCGTAATTGTGTGTCGTATTCATATTGGACAGAAAAGAATTGATTGGATGCAATTATATAATTTTCCTCAAAATTTTAGTTAGTTATTTTATTTGTCATAAAAACTGATTATTCAGATTTAAAGGTTGCTTGCCAAAAAATTTATATTTTCCTTAATGTTGAATTTTGGTAGATTTAATGCAAATCCTTTGCAGAAAACAAGTTGTGGCTTCAGTTTAACAACTTTTAAAAATTTTGATAAGGTTACAGACCACAGTTGAGATTGGCTGGTTGCGCATCCCTACGGAGATAGTCCATAATTGTGGAAATACTGTGTTTTCAACATGCTGTAGCTTCTGTTTAAATAAAGTTAGCTCAGTCAGGTTTGCTGCATCACAGAGTTGCTTCATTGGTGGTCATATAGGTGCACTGTCTTCCAGGCCAGGTGGGAACTTTATGGTGGGGAAGGACAATGATGTGACCCTGGCAAGAGCACAGTTCATACACCTGTATAAAGCTGACATCCAGGTGTTGTTTTGTATTTCAAGTATCACAAGTTAACGAGCTGGGAATTATATGACAAAAATCCATCCATGTTTTTCTGACATTTTTATCAGTTAAATGCCGTTCAGGGAATTTTAAAATACCACAATGCTAATTTTTTAGACTGAAAAATGCTATTATGAAAAATAGAAGGATTTATAACTGTGGTCAGAAATTGGGCCTAGTTGAACATTCTTCCCTTGAAGATCAATTCATTTTTTTTTGTGGTAGATATAAAATGTTCCCATCATAGAAGTTAGTAGAAAACTTCCTATTTTTCATAAAAAGGATGCAGACAGGCACGGGTAATGCATCCATTAATGGCATGTTTGCAAAAACAGCATTATTGATTGCAAATTTCTTTCCTTCTTCAATTCAGCTGTGGGGACGAGTTACCTTTAAGCATAGGCATGCCAAGAATATATCTATTCTTACACAATATTAAGACAAAATTTACAAATTTTCCACCTAAAAATGCACTTTTTTTTGACAGGGTAGTCAACATACAGCTACTCTAAATGCCAGACTACACATGGGTTTCTGGCAGCTGAATGAAGACTTATTCAAAGTAGGGGTGAATGAATCAAAGTCACACCTCTGTGGAAAAGAGAAAGAAGAATGATACAATATCATTTTTCCTTTAACTGTCTGAAGTATAATTCCATACAAATGGACTCCCATTAATCAGTTATATGACTAAATTCCTTTACAATCAAAACACTGCTCTACGGTTCAGAGGAATTTTCATATGTTGTAAACTCTACAATATTTTCAGCAGTCCACAATTTTCTAGGGAAATTGAAAAAGATTTAATTCTCCGTAAGTGTCTTCATATCGTAAATTATTATTACTTGTATAACACATGGTCAGTCTACTAGTGCCCAGGTCCCATCCCAAAGTGCACATTTTGTCTTGTTCCTGTTTTACATACTATAGGCATATAACCCGGTATTTATGGTGTCCTGCTAGGTCAACTTCAATTTGTTTGGTGAGTAATTCACATATTCTGTTATCTTTGTTCTGTTTTGTCCCTTCCCATCCCCTTCTAAGTTGTGTCTTAGCCATCTTTGTTAGCAACTCTTTTTTTCATTTTGTAACAGTGAGAAGAGTTTGTATAGGGCATTGCCTTTTTCTCTTATTGCTTAATAAATCAATATATGTTTTGAAAACCAGCCACTATCAATGGTTAGCAATGGTGAATGACTGGGCAAGTCATGCTGTGTAATGCCAATACAGTGGCACCCTCTAGGGGACAACTTCACAACCAAAACCTGTTTTGGCACAGTTGTTGGTCACTCTGTGTAACTTGCCACTGTATTGGCACGTCACACAGAAAAGCTTGCTCAGTCAAGCACCACTTCAACTTTTCTAGCAATTGATAGTAGCATATCATGCTCATGCCCTCTAATAACTCATGCAAAACCAAACTCTCTTACCCTGAGTTGCACCTCCCCACTCAAAACACACTTGTCCTTTATGCAGTCAAAGGGTAACTTCAACTCAGAAATGAGCCATTCACAAACAAAATGTTTTAATGTGTAGTTGCATTTGATTGGATCTGAACAGATCAGCCTTTAAACTGGTGAGCAAAATGGTGGCGGTCTACAACTGACTCTACTGATGTAGTTGTCTTCAGAAACAATGCCTAGAAAGGCTTTCTCAAAACATGCAATTTACAGTACATGAAAATGATAGTCCACAGTACTGTACAGTGGGCAAGGGCAGCTGGCTAGAAATTCTACAAAGTATGCGCTATCCAGTTCATACAAATTACATGTATAGCATATCAATCAGTGGTTCTGGTACCACAACGCAAGGTGTCCTAAGTACTACTGATCAAAGTATTTACCAAGTTAAAGTGATGGAAGTCACTTTACCAGTAATAGTGGAAGTATTTACCAAGTATCAGTGATGGAAGTATTGACCACATAGCAGTGAAAGAAGCATTTACCAATTATGAATGACTGAAGTATTTACCAAGTATCACTGGTGGAAGTACTTACCAAGTATCGGTGTTGGAAGTATTTACTGCATATCAGTGAAAGAAGTATTTACCAAGTATCACTGATGGAAGTATTTACCAGTGTCAGTGATGGGTGTATCTACCAAGTATCAGTGATGGGAGTACTTAGTTTGATCCAAAGCTCTGTGTGGGAGAAGTCATATGCTACAGGTACATGGGGGTAAATATTTTTTGAGTGCAGTACGGATCACTGGTCATATGTGTTAAGGGTGCCATGTGATGAGACAATCATGAAACAAAAACTCATGACACTGACAGAGTCCCTGTTGGTCACCTGGTAAACGAATCCTGACAAAGTCAGCTCAGTCATCAATGTACAATGACCACACCCTGCAGCCCATGTGCTTGATCTTCAATTTGCTTAGTGACTGAAATACGTTCCACAAATAAAGCATGGGGTGTTTACCAGTATGGGCACAAGAAAGGGGTATCTTATGTTATGCGACATTTGAAGACTCTCCCCACAAGCTCTCCAGCTAAGAACTGAACTCAGATTGCAGAGGTGATGGACAGATCTTGCCCTGCTATCAAGCCCATTAAGCACATCATCAAAGTTGTTAGCAAAAAAGAGATATATCAAGCATAGAAACACAAAGAAAAAGCTAGGATGACAGCACGAGTAGTAACCTGCTGCCACCTAATCCACATGTACTGTCTCCTCCTCCTCCTCTTCCTTCTCTTCTTTGTTTTTTTTTTTTTTAATAATAATATGGCATCAATCAACATCTTTCCTCAACACACTCTGGACAAAATGTATCAGAGAAAACTGTTGACTCAACTCCCAAATGGTTATGCCACCTGATCAACAGGATCAGGGTATACAAGTGATTAGTTCAAAGTTGAGTGGTCTCGGGCTGGCAAATCATTCTACTGATCTACAGACAAAACATAGTAGACTACTACCACTTGTCAAACAAGATGACTACACATTACAGAAGAAAAAGTTAGCAAGCGAGAAGGGTGCTTTGCCAGACTGAATGCAATGGGCTCCAAGGTCATGACTGTTAACCATTTCCCCTTAAACCAACCCAAACTGGCTGATGGTCAAACGACATCTGCTTCAACCTTTTTGACTAACTGCAACAACATTGAATGAAACACAATTACAAGAATTATAGACAAGGCCTAATATGATAACATGACTCTAGGCAACAGCTCTGCTCAGCATGGGTTGTTTAGTGCGCCCCCCATTCAAAGGAAAGCTGTTGACTCAGTCATAACACAAGGAGAAAGGGTTAAGAGCATTGCCCAGCAAGGTAGTGTTTGTTTAGTGCAGTGTGTTCTAAGTTAGTGCTTTTAGTGCACTGTGCTACAAGGTAGTGTTCGTTCTGTGCAATCTGCTGTAATGTAGTATCTGTCAAGTGCAACGCACTCTAAGGTACTGTTTGTTCAGTGCAATGTGCTGTCAGGTAATGTTTGTTTAGTGCAATGTGGCTGGAAATAGTGCAGGCTTGTGCCTTCAGACATGTGCTGGTGTGTACATGGTATATAATTCAGGAAAATGTGCTGATAAGCCATTATCAAGTGCTACATAATGTTGCCCTGGCTAAAATGTTCATCCTGAAATTTTAAGTATAACGATCATAACAACATGTACAGAGTGTAAATGAAATAACACTGAGAAAAACAGAAAACCAGAAATGAAGACATCTCAACTGTCCAAATTATAAATTCTGCCTACGAAGAGTATCAACAAAGTGTCTGTGTTCAGGAGTCACCAGCAAGCCTGCCTCTGGTGAGCTAGACTACAAACCTTGATTCCCGCTCCCCGCTGGTAGGCGGGATATTCACAAGACAGAAGGATGCTGCGCCCAGTCTTGTTCAACCAGAAAGCCAAGGGAGGGTAGCCTGTGTGGCAAGGAAGGGTCACCATTACCAAAACAAGGTGACACATGGGAAAGTCAACCATAATCTACTCAAAGCCACACTCATGTTACCACAGCACAAGTGCAATGTATATACCTGTGTCTTGTAATGTTGCAAGTTGCTATCCTGAGACAGATGTTGAAGTGGTCCAAGGTGGTGTCATCAAGTATGTGGTTGTGTTCTATCATGTACGCGGTTGTGTTCTATCAGGTATGCGGTTGTGTTCTATCAGGTATGCAGTTGTGTTCTATAGGTATGCAATTGTATTCTGAGAGGCGTACTGTAAGTCTTCTGCACTGTACTGCACCAATTGAACAGAGTTGTCTGGATGCAGTGCTTTGATATACTTGTCAAAATCCTTTGACAAGATATAGGAGTTATTCTGTCACAATAGGGAGATTTTATGTTATAAAAGAATACTTCTGAGTAATTAGATTTCCCCAGTAAGATTTGTTCAAATGGGCAAGATTTCTGTCCAAAAGTCCCAAAAAATGAGAAATTTTTGCTAAATGGAGTAGACTTGACATGTTTATGTTAAATGCAGTAAGTACAAGACAGGATGTATTATTGATATAAATGGAAAGTGGGAAAAATCAAAATTTCAAGAAACATAAAATTATCTTAATAAATAAAAAAAAAATCCCCTTTATACATGTAGGATTCAACACCCAGCATTCCACACACAGCTACCAGAAAGCCTGCATCTGATTGATTGATTTACAAACCTTAATGCCAGCACCCCATTGGTAGAGGGGGTATTCACACGAGAGAAGAATGCTGTGCCCGGTCTTATTTAACCAGAAAGCCATGGGAGGGTAGCCTACATAGCAATGGATGCTGCAATTACTACAGTGCATAGACAACAATAGTCTCTTCATGGTGACATGACTTCAGAATATTCAAACACAATGTCATTTCTTAGAAACTTTTTTCACAAGTAGTAATACAGTGTATGTTCCCCTGTAAATAATGTCTCTCTCACAGAGGCCACACCTCTTATAAGGTAATTATCATGTAGAAAGACATTTTATTATATTCCCTACCCTCCCCCCCCCCCCACTTTCTTTTGTTTGTCATACCTGACGTGGTCGTAAGTACATTTCAGATATGTGTTTTTCAATTTGAACAATAATTTGGTTTGAAATTACTATCTGCCACACCAAAGAATTTTGCGGAATTGATCTTAAATCCAGGTAAAGGGTTAACATGTTATTATATATTTATATATATATATATATATATATATATATATATATATATGTATATATATATATATACATGTACATATATATATAAACATATATATATACACATATACATATATATATATATATATATATATATATATATATATATATATATATATATATATATATATATATATATATATATATATATATACAGTAAAACCCCTCTAGCCGAACACCTCTCTATACTGAACACCATTTCTCAGCCCCAAATATATACTTTCAATGTTATCAAACCCCCCTATACCAAACACCTCACTAGACCTAACACTTTTTTCTGGTCCCAAGGGTATTCGGTATAGGGAGGTTTTACTGTACATGTATAGCACCATTCATTCTTGTGTTGGAACTTAGACGGGTGGTGTGGAAGCATCAGGTGCTGACACCTTATGGTAAAAAGTGCTATACTGTTGTGCAGAACCTTCTATCATCAATGTTGAGTGTGAGAACTGAAGGATGCAGGGGCTTCATATTTTCTCACCAGGGTTCATACAGCTTGGCAGCTTTCAAATTCAAGGACTTTTCCAGGACCTTTTTTTACCAAAATTCAAGGACTTTCCAACTTGATCAATTTTCTTTTTTGTGTCTTCTTGTCCATTTTGGGGGGTTTTCTATAGTGGGAGGGGAGGAAGTGATTGAGCTAACCTAACTTTTGGAGAAAGGTGCATTAATGGATATTTAAAATTCAAGGACTTTTCAAGGACTTCATTGCAAAAACATTGATTTTCAAGGTTTTCAAGGCCTTGAAAAAGCAGGTAGTAAATTCAAGTACTTTCAAGGACCTGTAAGAACCCTGTTTCACATTTCACACACTGCTTCATGTACATACCATGGTGCTTAAAAAGGGGAAAAAAAAAAAAAAAAAAAAAAACAACGAAAATGAGTGTGGTTACTCACCAGCATCATACTGTTTAGGTTCTGAGTAGCAGCCGTCCAGTTTTAACATGTCTATCCCCCAATCTGCAAAGGTCTGTGCATCAGTCTGCAGATAGTACTCACTGCCTGGGTAGCCCCCACACGTTTTGGTGCCGAAGTCTTCATATATGCCCAGCTTTAAGCCCTTGGAATGCATCTGCAAGAAGAGATGATTAACCTTGATCAGGGTTCATACAGCTTGGCAAGTTTCAAATTCAAGGACTTTTCCAGGACTTTCCAGGACCTTTTAATCAAAGTTCAAGGACTCTCCAAGTTCCAACTTGATCAATTTTCTTTTTTGTGTCTTCTTGTCCATTTTTGGGGGTTTCTATAGTGGGAGGGGAGGAAGCTAGTGATCGAGCTAACCTAACTTTTGGAGGAAGGTGCATTAATGGATATTTAATATTCAAGGACTTTTCAAGGACTTTATTGCAAAAACATTGATTTTCAAGGTTTTCAAGGCCTTGAAAAAGCATGTAGTAAATTCAAGTACTATCAAGGATTTCAAGGACCTGTATGAACCCTGCCTTGATAGTCCTAGAGTCAATGTATTGGCATGCAACTTTTTCCCAGTGAAAACTATCAGAAATTATTCTTTACTTATTTAATACAAAGAGAAACTTAACAAACCTAATTCTGTAAGCCCATGTACCGTTTGAACACTATCAAGTCTGATATTTTAAGAGCAAAGTCCTATTCCATACCATTCACTGAAAAACTGTATTGTTCTAAATCATAATAGCAAATTAATTTATGAAAGAAACAAATCATATTCATAAAATTTGAAATTTAGAAGAAAGTTTTAGGCATTATTAGCCTTTCAAAAATCGGGTCATCAGCGGGGAACCAGCGCAAGACTTGTTTCGGTGCCATTAATCCCCGGACAAGTCATTCTGCTAACTGGCAGCACCATGTTTGCATTTCCAATACAAACATCCCGAGCTGATGTATTACAGACTAAAGCGAATATGATGTTCCTTAGTTAATAGGCCTACTTACAAGCGTAGCCCACATGACATAAATATGATGAAACTACACCTAACACTCATGATTAGGCCTAGCAAAATTGAATAATAAAATAATAAACCATCCCACACTTACCTACAGCGCCTGGTCTTACAACTGACCCAATGAGGCCTACCTGACGGACTGATCAGATCAAACTGATCAAACAAGCTCTTAAACTTCAAGTAAAACGCAAATATAACGACGTGACATAAAAGAGTCACGCTATCAATTGTGTCACACCTGAAAACTGGTCAGATCTTCGTTGTCCCGTTTCAGCAATAAAAATAGGCCTATTTATTATAAACTCGCTGCATTTCACAGCCGTTGAAATCACTACTAATGGGTAGTTCTGTATTAATAACGAATCAGTTACATAAGATTTAATGTAAATTTTTTTTAAAATTCTAGGTTTAAAGAGCCAAATGAATTAACAAACGGGTCATTAGTGGGAAACCTTGAACTGAAATTTCCGTCATGAGGCATGTTAACTCTCAATCTCGAATCGTCTAAGATGCATTACGGGTTAGGGGTGGGGTGGGGTGGGGTTGGGCGGTGGGGGGTACTGTACCTTTTGGAGCAACTATTCATGTATTCATGCAGCTTTTTTCTTTCATATTTTAACTAAAACCTTACTAATTATATCGGAAATCTAAACAAATGAGCAGTTCTATGTAGATATATAAACTGCTAAGTAAAGCTAGGAAATAATAATAATAATAATAATAATAATAATAATAATAATAATAATAATAATAATAATAATAATAATAATAATAATAATAATAATAATAATACACATGTCTGATACCCTCTGCGGCTGGGACCCAGCTCGAGGCATTCTCCCAACCCATCAGTAGTTTCTACTCCACACAGAGGAAACCAGGCATGTCGATATTAGACCATAAAATTTATTATTTTAAAAACCTTAATGTAAGTCATGTAGGCCTATCTGGTGCATAAGAAACACATAGGATAAATATAACTGTGTAGTATGTAAGAAATTTTTGACATTTAAATTATTTATGATGTAACAGAGAGCCAGAATGTATTAAAATTGGAGAAGCCATATTTCAAAACAAATTCTGGATGTCTGCAACAAAAAGTGTTAAAATATTTGTTCAAAAGCTTTGCAAGGGCAGCTGCATCATGACTTGCCAGGCAGTGCCGGAACCACTGACCAAGGCCTGTCACAATAGTATGGAATGAGTTAATTCTAGGGGGAAAAGGTTAAACTCTGAAACAAAACAGAGTCTGTGTCACAGCCAAACTTATTACTCACATAATCAGCCAGTGCCTTCATGCCACTGGGGAAGCGCTGAGGGTCTGCCTGCAGTCGTCCATTAGCATCACGGGTTTTAGACAGCCAGCAGTCGTCGATATTGACATACTCATATCCTGCTGCCTTGTAGCCATCACTGACCATCCGGTCTGCAATGTCCTTGAACAATTTCTCACTGGAACAAAATGATCAATGTGCTCTTCACCAAGAAAACTCGTCTGTCCATGATATTTTAAATAAATGGGACAGTATCAGTGCATCAATGTACAATGTAATAATCCTGTTTGACTCGTGATCAGTTATAAATTAATAAAACATTGTTTTTGACTGAAAATTTGCACAATAAGGTTGCATTGTAGATGCCTTTAACTATCAAGTGAGCTACCCATTTGCTGTACCTCAAAACTCTGCAACAGAGAAGTTTGTTGAACTGCCACACATAACATACATGTATATTCACTAACTGATGGCAAGAAGAAATAGGTAAGGTTAAGATCAACTGGTTCATGCAGATTCTCAGTACAGGGCTCTGTAGTCAGGTGGGCCAGGTATGCATATTTCCATTAGTTTTAATTGTAATTTGCACCTATGTAAGTTTAAAACTGCTCTACCTGGAAACAATAAACTTCCTGTGGTATAAGGTTATATAGTTAAAATACTCTTGTAAGTTTCATAACTATTGCTGCAAAACTGTTCAACATATTGAACGTTACTTTAATGCAGAATCTTACGAGAAGACACACCTCTACCCCCACAAGAATTTTGTGTATTGGGTTGTGTATTCAGCCAAATACACATAAAATTTGCTATAGAAGAGGCTGCAATTTGGAATTGCATGTGTATTTGGCTGAATATAGAACCCCATACACAACATACTTGTGGGATAGACATGAGTGTTCCCATTAAATTCTATGAATTCACTGAATAGTTTTACAGCAAAAATTACCAAATTTACAGGAGTATTTGAACTATACATGTATACAACCACTTAGCACAAGAAATTAGGTGTTTCTAGATAGAGTGGTTTTTAAGTTACATTATGAGCAAATTACCATGGAAACTAATGGAAATACACATAACAAGCCCACCTGCCTACAGAGCCCTCTACTGAGAACCCACATGAACCAGCTGATCTTGACCTTACCAACCATAATATCTCCTATTCTTGCGCAAAAGATTTGGGTATTCAAGCATGGTGCATTCAAAGGTTTAACTCTTTCATGGTCTGAATAAAACCCAGTGAATTGCTTTCCTTGGCATGGGTTGGGCATATTGCCCCACTAAAGAAAGCTATTTCCCTGTGGGTGACCTATCCTAAAAATCTTATGTACAATTCTCAGCAAAATATTTGCTTATATCATGAAATTAAATGGCAATTAAAGATTGCTGGATCCACGCCCCCCTCACCTCACTTATAGCCTTGTTAATCACAGGTCTCATTTTGGAATTACTATACATGCAGCCAATAAAAATAGACTATCACCATGACCCAGATACTTCAGCTAGTGACCCACTTTTACGCATGACATACTCTTGTGTCCAGATACACAGGTGTGTGAAGTTTCATGATTCTAAGTCAAAGGACAAGGGAATTACAGCCCGGACATGAAGTACAATGTAGTTTACATGATTGTATCACTGTGACCCAGACACTTGACCTAGTTTTGTTTCATGACACACCTTCAGGTCAACATATATGTATATGTTTACTTTCATGAAACTAAATTAAACAGTAAATGAAATATAGCCCAGACATGATTTTATAAGGATATGTCACTGTGACCCACATGCTTGACAAGTGACTACTTTTCATACATGACACACCCTAATGTGTAGATGCATCTGTGTGTAAAGTTTCATTGATGTAAGCTGAAGGACAAGTGAATTATAACTTGGACAAGAAAGCAGACGGATGCACAGAATAAGTGATTACTATATGTCCCTTCTCCGGTAGTGGGGGGGGTCCCCAATAACAACTTGCAACCATTAAATGCTGGCGACAGATTACATCCAGGTGCTTTAGGTCAATTTGACTTGGAAATGGTTGAATATATGGTTTGAAGATAGACTGTTCATCTTATACACATTAATCAGAGGATATTGATGATCTGGGCGAGATTTTAACAGGTCAAGCACAATTACATGAAGCTGCCAAATCAATTCTCTCATGGAATACACATGATAAAATATTGATTTCTCTTCCAGGCCACACCACCACCAACTATTTATGCAACACATCAGTCTCTCAGTCACAAGACCAGGAGCCCAGTTTTATAATCGTCAATATCATATGACCAGACCTTCCCCCACAAAACGAAAACTGTGGGAACAGCTGTCCTCAGCTGACCTTGGTACCCTCAACCCAAAATTTGTGTACCGCCCCGTTCTCTGGGTACCAAGAAGTGTATGTCAGCAATTTCAGAACCATTGACTGTGTTGACCAAGCTCATTTATAGAAAAATAGTTTTATGACCCAAAAATGAACAAGAGATCATAAACTGTAACAAGAGGACCATGATGGTCCTGTGCTCTGCTGACTGCCTTTTGGAGGGAAAAATTGTATACCTGTAACATTATTGCCCCTGTCCTTCAAAAAAGGTTTAAAATGTGTAGAGTAATATACAGTAGGATCAAGTACTGCATATTTTTCTCAACAATGGCTGTTGTAGCCCTGTAGTATAAAGTAAAGGTAAAGTCAAAGTAAAGGGTAGGGTAAGGTAAGGTGAAAATGAAATAAAATAAAATGAAAATTAATTCTATGAATGAACAAACAAATGAATAGATAAATATGAAAATTAATTGACAAATTTCAAAAATCCTTGTCAAATAATTTAAACAGTAGCCTAAATAATACAGTAGTACTTGCTATATAATACCACCACTATGGCCAGACAAATGTGGTCACATATAAACTACAGGTGTTTTTAATTACTGTTGAATTACAATGAAATGAGATTGAGAGTCCAGTGTTTTCAAATGATGGTCTTAATAACCAATCTCGTCTCTTACCAGAGGTGCCTTTAAAGCAGGTACCACTGTATTGCACGGTACTTGAAACAAACATTGCTAAATACCTAATGAAGCAGGATCTGATATACATAGGTATCAAAATGCTCATCTGCCAGGTAAGATCTATCTGCCATAAAAGTTTCACGGAAATGAAACCTGTGAAGTGGGAAACCTCACACGCTACAAGTTCATGATGCACACAAGGCACACTGGACATACATTATGTACACGTATGTGCTCGGGACAGGTGGACAGTATCATGGGCCCAACACTGGTGAAAGGTTTCACTTTATGCAGTTAACTTCCTTCAAGTAATGTTAGCAGGCTGGATTACATAATTAATGCCACATGGCAAGAGAAAGATACAATCTTTCGACAGTTGACTGTAACATTGCTCATAGACAAATTCGCTAAGTTTGACATGCCACAGCTTTATATAAAGTTAATGTACCCTTACCATTTTCTCAAATCTACATGTACTTGAGCTAAATAATGCTCTGACAAAATATCAAAGAATCCTGTGCATATTTTTGGGGGGGGGGGGGGGGGGGACAAAAAGTCCAAGATAGCCTTAAAACACAAAACATCATTAAAAGTAGTAAAAAAAAAAGAGTAGCGCCACTTGGTTGCCAAAATGAGAACTGAGTTAACCCATGATTTAGAGGGACAAGTGAAAATTCAGATTCACTTGTACGATGAACAAGCGATTCTGGCAAAAATCGTAGAAGCCTGACCTTTCAAACAAGTACCAGCATGCTGCTAGTTCCAGAGAAAATATCCCAGGTCAACAGCTTTTCTCAGCATGCATTGGGCGAGAGTTAAAATCAAAACATTCCATGTAATGGTTTTTGAGAAGTTGGGAAATTTAAAAAGTTAACAGACAGATCGACACAAATGGACTGCATGAGCTCTGCAGACTGACAAGCCAGCAGAGCTAAAAATCACCAGAACATGACCACTTGAAATAGCTAAATAGACACTCACCCAAGGTACATCTGCATCATGTTTAAAGTTATTCAAAAACCAGACAACTACATGATGAATGTGCATTGGTATCCCTATCATAACCATGCTAACATAATACTTTTCCTGGTCATTGCATTTCATTTTTTGTAACCAGACACACAGACAGACATGAATGATCGTAGCAGTTCTGCAACCAATGGTCAGCAGAGCTACTGGTAATTGCAAGACTGTACCCTCATGAAATACAGGCAGTGTTATGGATGAAGATCACTTCCTTCTACCTTGTCCCAAATTCCTTGTTGCAAGGCAAATGCTCCTCGGGGTAGTGTGTGAATATATCACACAGTACCTTTGAAAGTTGTCCCCACCTGACCAATTCACACACATCGTGAGGTACATGTACGGTAAACCCTCTGGGCTGGTATAACTTGGTCAATATACACATGGCGGATTAATAAGCAATATAGCAGGTATTAACTATACTATCAGGACACGTAGTATATAATAATACATACTGGTACATTTGATTCTAAAAGTGATGGTTCATCACTTGAGTATCTATTTTCTGGGCAGTAAGTATATAATTTATGTACTCCAGCTTTTTACCTGTCTTTTTTTATTTGTTTTTTGATCTTGACATACTTACATAGATCATATGACTAGATACACAGTACTTGCTCCAAGATTTTATTCTCTACTGGCATTAGTAAATCATATAACTGGTCCACAAAAGATGCTCTTAGTGTATCTATTTTGATCTGCACCTTTGTATCATGAACACAAATGGACTCGTATTTTTGCACATGATATATACATTGTACAGCCAAAAATTTACTGTTTTTAAAAATTTTGTCAATGAAATTAACTACATGTATCTGTACTTGTCCATAATCACATCCCAAGATATTTCCAGGACCCTCACCTGATGCAGTTGTTGGGATCATCCTTGCAGTCAATGTTGCACCGAAACCGTTCCCATGACAACCAGCCCATAGGAGGGGTGCGGGCTAAGCCATTATTGAGCCCCTGCACCCAGCCTGCCACACAGAGTAGTAGGAACGCTATGGTCTTCATGACTGGACTGCGCCTGCACACAGAAAATATCCTTAATATAATGATGGAAACTAAGCTATCGGCATGTGTCAGCTGTTTGTGTGGGGGCACCTTGTGAGTCACATGGTATGTGTTTTAAATGTCCACACAGCACTCAGTCTGTCAACTGGTCAATAATCCAGGCATTTAATTTTTTCTTTGGCCTATATTGGTTGATGGTCACATGATTTTTAAAATCAACACAATTTTATACACTTATCACTATCTTTAAGTGAGCGCACATGTAGGCCTACACTATATATACATACATTCTAGAACAATGGGCTGACCAAGTTTCAATGATATGATCATAATAATCTTGACTATTGACTTCCTGTCATTATATATGCCATTTCTGGTAAAGAATGAAAATGTATACTTAAGCATGCACTATCATCATTGTCATGTGAAAATCTTGTTTGGGGTGTTTTTGTTATTACCTAAATTTGTTTTCTTGTGAATGAAGTTAATTCATTTGGTGTCAAATATGTTGAACTCTTCATGGTGTATGCTTAAAATTTAAAATTACTCTGTCCTACAGTGAGAAGCTTTGGCCAGGACACTAATATGGGGTAACATAGTACATAGCCGTCCCATGATAAGGCAGGGTTTTCCCAAAAGCCCTATAGCCCTAGAATTCTAGGGCTTTACATCAAAATTTAGGGCTTTGAAATCATTATCCCCATTATATTGAATACGAGTGTAGGGCTTTAATTTTTCTATTGTTGCTATTTTTAGCAATCCCACTACTCTTTAAGAAAATCCTAGGGAAAACCCTGATAAGGTACAATCCCTTGCTGACATTCACAGAACACTGCACTGACAATAGATGCACAAATAAAAGTATAATAGTGCCACAGCCCACTTTTGCAGAAAACAATGTGGTATTTGCAACAGACCACCAAATGGGCACAGCACCAGCCATGGTCGAGCACAGTAACGTGGCTGTCATGTTCTGTTCTATCTCCCCTTGGGTAAAACCTCAAAAGGGGCCATGACTTTTTTTTAAAAAGAGGCATTAAAATGCATTGGGACTGTTGCTCATGCAGTCCTTTGGCACATAAAAGAAAGGCATGTCATTCAAGATCTGGCCTTTCTCCTGGCACTACAAATGCCAGTCCGTCCACAATGAGCCAGAAGATCTTGGTGACTATTACCGATTACTCCCTCAGCCATGTCAGGTGCTTTGTCTTAACACTGCAGAATGTGGAACATAAGCACTTGACTCTTTCTTGCTGAATTTGTCCAAAAGTGTCCAGAAGCAAATTGTTGGCCACGTGAATTTTTCGTAACTTTCATTTCTGGTCAATAAGAATATATGTTTACTGACAACTAAGAACTTACAAAAACACCTCATATGATATAATACCCCAGGTCAACGGCTTTCCTTGGTATGTGAATCATGGAAAGCAGATGACTCAGTGCTACTCTGGCCAACAGAGAGTTAAGACTTGAATACCTCCCTGAACAATGACCCATCAGGTCATTTTACAGGAATTTACATTGTTCATTGTTTCTCATTTACCTGTGAGCTTATTCTTGAGCATTTACCAGTTCTGACACCTATTCACAACAACTATAATGAAAACATTCCTCCAGTCGAAAATCTAGCCAGGTAACCATAGCTACAGTGCACATTGTGAAAACCACAAGCAGCTAATCATAACATCAGGGACCTGTTTAGTTAATAGCATGGTGCTGTAATTTTTTCAATCTTTCCTGAAAATATTCAATAAAAGATATGAAGGTATCTTCACAAAGTAACACTTTCCCTCTTTAAACATAAGAGTACAAGGATGAGTGCACTAATAGAAGCCAAGGAACAGGGAATCAAAGAAACAATACATTGTCACAGCTGTTTGCTTTTGGACCCTCCAGGTGGGTCTAAACTACATGTATCTCCAAAGAGAAAAGCAACATTTCTTGGACCAGGGGCTCCCCTTAAATGTCCTATGAGCAGTCTGTGAAATACTGAGCTATCTTGAATTTTGTACTCCTGGTTTTGAACAGCATTATACCTTTGATACCAATGACACAGGAATTGTGAAACACTTTAACTGTCACATGCATTCTTAGTTCACTTGTTTATTTCCATTAACTCCCATCATAATGTGTGTCTAAATAACTTGATCTTGCACAACACATGAATTACCATTGAACAAACAGGGTTTGATATCACAAAGCAAGCTCTGTTCCCACAGACAAGCAGCTTTGGGGTCAGCAGAACAAATGAACATTCTAAATTAGAGTTATGCCTTATCAGGAATGTGTGTTCATTTAAAATCTTTAGGAACACCATTGGGTCCCATTTCGACATTTTGGCAGCGATGGACAGGGGATGACAGTGTTTGACGGGGGATGGCATTCTTCTGCAGTGGTCTGTGGCTACTAGTAGCACTCAGCAATGATTGTCACCCGCCACCACAGAGTGCCAGCCACACTTTCACATGTAATGCAGCCTTAGCAGGAATGGGTGGTGGAGGGCGTTATTGCTGCCTTCTGCTGCTTACAAACTGAAAGCAGCTCAGGGAGCATTTGTTTCTTTCAGATGTAAGCTATGTGAACAAATGTATAAACTTGTGTGCAAGAGGGGAGTAAAAATACAGTAAAAGTCAATAATATATACACACAAGAAAAAAAAAATACATAGGCCTATACATAATTTGTGCGAATACAGTTTTCATTCTAATGGTAGCACTGTACTAATGCAAAGATTCTTGAATTTGGCTGAGTTTTTGTGGGGTTCTTCAAACAAATTATCCTTACATGTACTTTTACACACTGTTATATTGTTTTGCTTTAAAAATTTATTGGAAAATACATAACAACAGCTCTTTATAAAAGACCACTTGGATCAAAGTAGGGGTTGTGCCGTTATAAGGGCATGTGTTACTATTAAAAAAATAATATAGTAGATATTTCACAAATCATTGATCAAAATGACCTCATCACAATAAATTCTTTATTTCCCTGTTTTTTTTGGGCTAATAATCGTAATAAAACTAATACAGCTATAGTAGTACTGGGTAAAAGTTGGTTCACTTTTTCATTAGTAATTGATGGTACTGCATATTAAGGTATAATGACCACTTATACTAGCAGCAAAGGCGGCAATACTACTGCCAAAACAAGCTCCTAACCTTACGAAAACCGCTTCCTCCGCTGCCCTCGCCTCGCCCGCTCGCGGCACTCCAGCCGTGACCCCACACAGAATTTGTTTTCACTTCCCTGACCTCCCACCCAGGTACGCCCCTATCTCCAGGCTTGGCTCCAGCGAACCCAACCGAGAGTTATTGTTGGTGGCTGTTATTAGGGTTAACGGCTAACAATAATTTTTTTACCATATCACCGAGTTTGACAACAAAAACAGCCAAGTCACGACTCTGTAGTAACATAACAAAACAGTTAGCGCTCGATCACGGGTACATCTCTTTCAGTGTTATCATGGACATAGTGTCTACAATATATCTCGTTAATACCTCCATGGTGTTATCGAGTCTATGCAGGTGAGGAGCACTGAGACCAGAGAGAGGGTGGACATCATTTTGGGCCTGACTATCGCCCCTCAATAAATCTAGAAGTGTCATGATGACATGTTCTTGCCTCTACAACCAGATATCTGAGCAATGATAATGCTCCATGAAATCCATAAAACACTCGACCATAAAAACAAACAACGAGCACACTTACGTCTTTCACTCTACTTTCGCTGGAGTTCTTTCTGTCGGCAAACTATCATGTGACCATGTGACTGCCTTCTCGCACGTGATGTTAACGAAGGGGAGCATGCGGTTTTTGTTTTCATGTTCTTCCTCCCGCCTTCGCACAGGCGCTCGTTACACCATCTGGTGCACGGTCCAGCCTCCCTCCCCGATATTAATAGTAGACTTGCTATTAGAGAGTGTACACTGCATTTTATAGTGCAAAGGTCCCACTTGGCACAGGTGTTCTTTGGAGCAAAAGGAATTAAAGATATTCAGACCAAAAGAGAAACTTTGTCTCTATGCTCAGACTCATCTAATTGGCATATATTATGCTAATTAGCACATGAAAGAAAGAAGTACATAACTTGTTAACAAGAGAACAGAAAGAAACGTGTGAGTAGCCGCAATTGGCTAATTTGAAGGTCTGGAATCCATGGAGCGGTGGGGGGGGGGGGCAATTGGTGGTCATTTTGGCCTTCAAAACTAACATGGCAGCTGGATAATTTCTTTTCCTCATACACAGTGCACCGCTTTAGACATGTATCAGCTAGAAACGTGTATTATACAATTCCTACTACTTTTGGTGCCGAGGGACTCAGCTCTGGCATTGCACTGGTGACAGAATGTCATTAATAGTGTTCACGGTCTTCTAATTAGCATATATTATGCTTATTAATACCTGAAAGAAAGTATAGTATGTAAGTTGTTAGCTTTGCTACAGAATGGAATGTATCAACACTCGCAACTGCCTAATTTGAGGCTTCTCCCTCCCCGATATTAATATTGTTATGAAGATTTCACGCCGGTCAAAGTAGAAATAAACAGAATTATCATTTTGTAGCTCATCAAAAGGCTTACAAACATATATGTATTCCACATCAGAATGTCCCTCACAAGTTTCTACACCAAATGAAGACCATAAAGTGTGGCCATGAATTTGAATAGCAAACTGCCATGGCTACTAGCTCTGCATGGTTCTGCTACTATATTATTTCTGACTTAGTGTTTTAGTTTATTTCAATATGAGTTTTATTTGGTTGAATCTTTTATGTGCTGTACCTTATCATCATCATCATCATCATCATCATCATCATCATCATCATCATCATCATCATCATCATCATCATCATCATCATACTGGTTCCAGTACACATACATTGATAATATTTACTTGAGCTAGCTGAAACGGTACAATGTTTTCCACTTAGGCACTATCAAGCCAAAATCCGCCTTTCTGCTTACAAAATTATTTAAAATATAGCACCTTTCATCCATAGGTGACATATCTTATGTGCACTCTCCAACCATGTGCATAATTACCCCGTGGAAACCTTTTGGTGGAAGATACCAAGTCCAAATGTAAACCGTTCTAAACAGAGTGAATAGACCCGTTGACTTACATAATTAATGATTTACAATCAATGAACAACACAACGTATACGTCAACAGAGATCCCCTGTGTGTTTGCAGCAATTTCACCGCTAGAGTGTACAAAACTGACACAAAGCTGCAGGGGTGGGGGTGGAAGAGGGTGTGACCTTGGTGCTGAAAAGGACAAGTAGCCCTTAGCTCGGATCCCCGGGCGCCTTAATTGATCCCTGCAGATATTTTGCTTGAATAGAGGGTCAAAATTCAACATTTTGCCAAAAGGAGAGGTCAAAATTGTATGCATACAAACCTCATGCTGACGACATTTACATTATGGCACAATTTTGGGGAACTTAAAGTCTAATTCCTTTGCTATTTGAGTCATTTATCTGATATATTCAGGTATCTAACACATTTTGCATCGAGCTGATTGTATCGTTGTATTTTACTGGAAAAACTGAAAATTTTCCTTTTAATACAGTACAAAATCCAGTATTTTCTGTTCAAACTCAAGCAACTTCTCTCGCTCCATTAAATAAGGAGTCAACATTTGAGACTCAGTGCATGGAATGGTTGATCAAAACTCTGCTTGGAACGCGAAATATGGGTAATTACCGCCCGAAGATTTATCAAACGGAAACCCAGAAAACTGTTTTGAAACTCAATGCTTTTTGACCGATGTACACGGAGTAAAACAAACAAAAAGAAAAAAAAAAGATGGCATAAATTGGCAGTCCTTCATTGAATCAAGGAGGCTACACGTGTAGCCTCCTTGATTGAATTTACTGCTCAGACTGATGAATGACTCTTAACTCATTCCGCCCAGTTAGAAGACCGAGTGAATAGCTTTCCCTGGCGTGCTCTGGGCGCAATGCGCGCAGACCACGCCAAGGAATGCTGTTGACAATGGGCATATAACTTGGAATGATCTTCCAAGCAAGTTTCATCCAAAATTGTGAAAACTAGTTCCTAAATTAGTAAATACAATTAGCAGACGACATTTAGATATTAGCAGGGAAAAGGCGCCATTAGGGTGGAATGAGGTAAATGGATATAAGACATATATCACACCACGAAATTATTGAAACTTGAAAAACATACCATCTGTATGTCTGAAGGTGGATCAAATGGAAATTGATGCTTTCTTTGATACTGACTCAATAAAAATAAAATATTGGTGCGGCACCACAGCTGAATTTTGAAGCTGAATTTATTGACCCATTCAATATTTGTCTACAAATTAAGAATCTTATTTGTAGTGCAAAATATTTGCCATTGAAGTAGACTCATTTGTCATTGTTTCTGATTGTTGAGATGGCCATTTTGTGGGCTCTAAATATGTCAAGACATCATGTACCCATTATCCTTTACTGAAATTTGTTTTAGAAGGTTAAGCATCAAAGCTAAAAAACAAAAAACAAAAAAAAAAAAACAAAAACAAAAAAAAAAAAAAAACAAACAAAAAAGGTGGAAATATAAAATATATATTCTTGTGACAAAAGTGCCATGTCTGTTTTGTTTGTTTGTTTTATTTTTGTTTTGTTTTGTTTGTTTGTCTGTTTGTTTGCTTGTTTGTTTTTTTTTTCAAATTTGGTCTCCAAAATAAAATGCATCATATCGCTGCAATTTGCTTGCATTCTTTTTTCTTTTTCAGATTTTCCCGGGGCACGCTCTCGGACCACCTACCCTGTCTTTGCACCTGTGCCGCTCATCTACGTGAATTTTCAAACTGCAACCCCCTTCTCTGAAATCCAGGCTTCACCCCTGGATAGTACCTACTGTTCCCCAAGAAGGTGGCGGTGGGGGGTTTTGTGGTAAGCTGTTTAAGTATATATGTACGTGGATGTCAACAGGAGGTATTCATATTAACTGGGATCTTGTGCTGCCACCAAGGCAGTAGCAAAGAACTTTGAGACCACCACTCCTAGTGGTAGTCTCAGAAAGGACTTAACAGGGAGGAGGACAGGTTCATATTAAGCCATTCAATAAGTTTTAAGATAAACAAGATGCCAAACGTATTTACAAAGTTTCCTTAGCTTGGTAGAAACAGCGTTATTTCTGAAAGGTTAAGTAACATAACAGTTGGAAGTGCCCTCATCATGGCGGCGACATAGTTCGGTTGTCTAGCAACTGATTGGACCAGAGCATGCCTGCAGTAAATGTGAATGCCTCCTATTTACACGCCTCATCAGGCAGAGTCCCGGAAATTACGTTAATTACCATTTTCAGTATCTGTCTAACATCAGAATTTAGAATTCTCTTTTATTATGTCTGTGTGCCAACACAGACATACTGTTTTTCTAGGAATTCTTTCTTTCTTCTTTCTTTTTTTCTTTCTTTCTTTACAGGCAAATTTGTCCGACATTTCATTTGAAAAGTATAACACGCTGAAACTCCAAACTTGGCACAATTATATTTCTATAGATAAAGTCTGGCCTTTTTTATAATGAGAGGTCATGCTTTTCAAAATTATGCAAATGAGGGCTAATTGAAGTTTTAAATCTTCAATATCTTACATACTATACAGTCCATTCCACCTAACTTGAGCTCTGGGGGCCGTCTCATTAGTTGTGACCACAGTGCTGGTGGGCCAAACAGCCTATCACTGACCTCTTTGCCCTGCCACTCAACCCGGCTGCTATAATTAGTGGTGTTTTTAAACAGGTCCACATGGGTGCTGCTGTAGACATTTACATGGGTTTTATTTTCACCTTTGTAGCATCAAATAATTGGATTTTTTTTACAAAATAATCCTGTCTGAGGGACACCATTTTAACCGTGGAGCTGGCCCTGCTATGTGTCTGCCACCCCACCAAACACACGACCAGTGACAGTGACTGATTGGTACCAAATGGCCAGCTTATTCCAAAGTCCTGGCAAGTGTAACCACATCAAAATAAACCCTACCCTTTCCTCCTTAAGTTTATGTGTATTTCATTCCCCCCCCCCCCCAATAGATTTCACTCATAATCCAGAGCCTTTATCAACATCGTAAGACCTGTGGGACATTTTTACAGGGGTGTCACATCTCAATTAAACTGCAAACAAGCCATTATCCTGGTATATATTTTACCAGATGTGACTTCAAAATGACCCTTTGAAAATGCGGTATCCCTTGACTCATTTAGGACAGAAGTCTTCATTTACTGTCAGTAAAATTTGTATCAAAGGGATATACTGAGTATTCTTATCTTTTAAATGAAGGTGTTCTGATCTAAAATCCCTGACAATCATAATAGAATATAATATCTGCTCATGATTTGTGATATTATGACCTTTTTTATTTGTTTCACACATTGTATTAGCAATGCAAATTTGAAAGAATTAGCAAAGAGCATACCCTTTGGGTTCATCACTGAATGAGTTAAATTTGTCATATAAACATTGGCTGCATTGATTGAATAGCTATGTCTGTTTGGTAATTTAATTATAAGTTAATGTTTTCTTTCTGGACACCAGTCAGTCCAGTGGCTCTTAAAGAAAACATTTTGGGCTACATTATTTACATAGATTTACACAGTCCAGGAAGTGCTCAGATCCCTGCTCATGCATTCTATCATTATGTCTGTGTGCCAACACAGACATACTGTCTTTGTTTGTTTGTTTGTTTGTTTGTTTCTTTCTTTCTTTCTTTCTTTCTTTCTTTCTTTCTTTCTTTCTTTCTTTCTTTCTTTCTTTCTTTCTTTCTTCCTTCCTTTCTTTCTTTCTTTACAGGTAAATTTGTCCGACTTTTCATTTGAAAAGTATTACACGTAGAAAATCCAAACTTGGCACAATTATACTTCTATGGATGAAGTCTGGCCTTTTTATAATGAGAGGTCATGCTTTCAAAATTATGCAAATGAGGGCTAATTAAAGTTTTAAATCTTCAATATCTTGTGTACTATAGTAGATGTGGTTCTGAGTGTATAGGAGTTCGATCATAGCAAGGTAAGGGTCATCTCAAATGTCAAGGTCATGTCAAGGTCAAAGGTCAATTTTAAGCCAAAATGTAATTTTTGAGGTCAAGGTTCACTTCAGGTAGAGGTCATCTCAAGGTCAAACGTCATTTCAAGGTCAGAGGTCATTTTCGGTGGTGGCTAGCCATAACTTGGTCAATTTTTATCCAATTTTGATCATGTTGGGCTCAAACTGTAGCTATTGTACACTGGACATTTTTGAAACTTTCTTGTGCCCTCTAATGGTAAAAGGTCAAGGTCATTTGGACCCTTGAAAGTTTCATCCAGTCATAGCCTGGCCAATTTCCATCCAATTCTAATCATTTTGGACTCAAATTGTAGGTATTGCAACACTGTGCATTTTTATAAGTACATGTCACCTCACAAGGGCAAAGGTCAAGGTCATTTGGCCCTTTGAAAGTTTCATCTTTTCATAACTTGGTCAATTTTAATCCGATTTCGTTCATGTTGGGCTTAAATTGTGGGTATTGTAACGCTGTGCAGTTTACATGCGACCTGTTAAGGTCAAAGGTCAAGGTCATTTGGACTTTGAAATTTGTATCCAGCCATAAGCTTAATGTGATGTGAAGTACCAAAGGATCAAAGTTGTACCATTTAATATTAACAACTTTTTAAGGCACACAGACAGATTTGCTTTGAAGCAAATCTTCTTTTCTAGTTTGTTCTTTGTTTTTGTTTCTCAAGAATTTAACAGGATGCGCCTCAGTTTTGACTGTTGGCATCTCTTAAATAAATAAATAAATAAATAAATAAATAAATAAATAAATAAATAAATAAATAAATAAATAGGTAGACAAATAAATAAATAAGTAAATAAATAAATAAATAAAATATTAAATAAATGAATGAATGAATGAATGAATGAATGAATGAATAAATGAATAAATAAATAAATAAATAAATAAATAAATAAATAAATAAATAAATAAATAAATAAATAAATAAATAAATAAATAAATAAATAAACTTGAGTGGCTGGACAGATGTCCCGAGACACCTCTTCAATGCATCTAGGAAAATTTGTTGGCCGATTATATCATATGATGTGATTAGTTTGTAACTGGATTGTGATTGATGCACATGTGGCTTTCCCCGCCGAAAAAAGGAAACGTTGCTTTTGACATAATGACTGCTCCCTGAGAGATGCTCCAGCGGGGAATAGGGGAACCCCTTGATTTACTTTACACCATGGAGGAAATAAACTAGTTTTATTGCTCCATGGTCACACTATTCAATCATGGATCACAAAATTTGTTTCCATATAAATCTTTAATACTCAATTTGAAAAAAAGAGAAGCTTTTCATTTTGAAATACCACCCCATCAATGAGCCAATGGAATTCTTGAATTGTATTTGGTGCCGTTGACGAGGGAATTCAAAATGGTGGATGTACACAATTCGTGGATTTTGGACAGATAGAATGCAAACAAGAATGCACAAATTCATTTCACTGTTTGTCCAGAAGCTTTTGAGGGGAAAAATTCCGTGATTACAATCGCGTTACATCTACATTGAACGCTGCAAACTTGCATGGCTTTAAGGGATCGTTTGGATACATTTTGATTGGGAGCAATTCCGCGTTGTGCTTGCTTGTTGAAACTTGCCTGGCATTCACGGGCCCGTATTCAGACCACAAATGGCAGTACATAATTTTGACGGGATATCAATTGGTGATGCTAAACTGTTTGTATGCCAGTAGTGGATATTTCGTAATATTGGTAATTGTGCCACCAAACATTCACAATGTCAAATGCAGAGGCCGAAGAGACTTTGTCGGCCGACGACTTGAAAAATCGATTGTACCACAGCTTGCGTGAAAAGGGACTGGTTGATTCATTGAAGGTGAGAACGTTAAGATGGTTTCAAGACTTTTATTGATGATTTATTTATTTTCTTTTTGGTAGTTTCTTTCAAAATTTTGAACAGATAAATACATTCTTTTTTATTGCTTTATTCTACTCAATTGTGAAAACCAAGATAAGAATCCAAAGTGACTTGTCACTTGGTGCTCTGTTCACACTGTGTTTACCATGCTACTAGACTAGGGTCCCTAAGCCAACAGAGTGTGGAGAGGTCCCTTGGGGCTACCGTGCTACCAGTTACCTCCAGGATTCATCCTCAGAGATGTAATATTATGGCGCTGATCATAATTAGACACTAGGAATCCCTCCTAGGCTGGGATACGTCTTTTCCAAGATCTGTTCTCTCATGCGCACCTTGCCTTGTCCTCAGCCAGCCAGGTCACCACATATTGGGGAATTTATTACATCCAATGTCTATGGTGTCAGGCATTCATGGCTTATCCGTCTGACCATGCTAACAAGGGACCAGGTGCTCACAACATTAGTAACACCATGGAGCTATAGTAGCTCCATGGTAACACCATCATAGAGGTATCATACGAATGATACCTCTATGGTAACACAGTGAATGTGAGGAATGTAAAATAAGAGCTCTAACAATCAGATCTCATGGCACAAACTGTAAGTGAGAAAGTTCAGCCCATCAAGTGCAAACACCAAAGCATGGACAGGTGAGAACTTCTGTATATGGGGAATAAAGTCAACTTTAAAAAAAAATAAAAAAAATGGTGAATTCTTGGATTCACCATCCTGGCACCTTAGGCAGTCAGCCAATCAAAAGGTGTGAACAGCATGTATTGACAACAAGAAGTAGGATCAAACAAAACCATAGCAACCCATATTCTATATGTTGTAGGCATAGCCTAGGATGCAAGTGTCAGCATTACAAAGTATCAATAATAAGGTTCATGGGTCAGGCAGTAGCACCTGGTCCATAGGTCCCTCTAGCAGCCATTTACTGAACCACTTTAGAGGGGCGAGGCCGTAGTACCTTGGGCAGCTGAATGAACCTATCTGTCCTGTAGCCTTTCTTTTTGTTAGACACGGTTCCACAAATTTAAGTATTGTGCCCAAGATCTCTATACCCTCATTGAAATCTGTGATGTCTCCTGTGACAGAGATGTAATGGGTACGCAGAAGGATTGTTGGAATCTCGCACGCCACCCCAATTCTTAGTGTTCATTGGCAACGTGGCGCTTGGGGAAGAGTTGCTTAAAATTTTATCCGAATGTAATTTGACTTTAGACAATAAAAGTTTGCAAAAATGATATGAATATGTTAATTTTTGACAAAGTTATGGGAAATCAAACTTTGTGACCCTAGGTAAGTGTCACTGCTGTATAGTGTACATGGCTATTGTATAAATTACTTTTTGAACTTCTCTAAAAGCAGAGCTTGGAATTTTTTTATTTTGCACATGGGTTTACTCAGATGGACCTCTACTAAGTTTGCAAAGATGATGATGCAATATTTTTTCTGTTTTTTTAATGATTTCTTCATCTCAAGAACTACTTGGCCAAATGCTTTGATATTACACATGGGATCACCTAGTTCTTATTTTGGGCACTCGGTGGTGCTGCACTTTTCTTCGAATTTATTGAGTGTGAAAGCTACTTTTGACTACTCCAGAATGGCTGAACAGAATTGCTTAACATTTTATCGGAGTATATTTTGACTTGAGACAATGAAAGTTTGTGAAAAATGATATGGATATATCATCCTGGATATATATTAATTTTTGATGAAGTTATGGGAAATCAAACTTTGCGACCATAGGTAAGTGTTACTACAGTATAGTGTATATGGCTATTGTATATAATTTACATTTCCGACTTTTCAAAAAGTGGTGCTTGGAATGTTTTGATTTTGCATTGGATGTGCCTAGGGTGGACTTCTACCAAGTTTGGAGATGATGATGATGCATAATATTCTATTTTTAATGAAATTTTAAATTTATTTTTTGAAAAAAAGTTCTTCATCTCAAGAACTACTTGGCCAATTGCTCTGATATTGCACATAGGATCACCTGGGGTCACCTAGTTCTTTTTTTCTTTTCTTTTTGACCACCAGGTGCCAATGCAATTTTTTCCAATTTTTATGGATTATATATCAAACTTTGCTACCTCATGTATATAGCTATACAGACTGCGGTGCATGTGTTAAAATACTATAAAAGCATATTCCAGTCAGCAGAGGACAGGATCACTGTAATCCTCTTGTTTAATTTGAAGGTGAACCAAAAGGCATGAAGTTGATCTTACTGGCATTGAGCATAAGCTTATTTGTCTGAAACCATTCTGATATACATGTGCATGTATTTAGAATCTCAAGATTCACAATTCTTTCAATCTCGGCAACATCCTGGGCTAGCGCTAGGAATTTTCACCTTTTAGCCAATTTGGCTAAAGCTACAAAATTTCTTTTAGCCAAATTTTTCCTTCTTTAGCCAAACTTTACTCCTATAAATCTGACATATAAATTCATTTTCACCCCCCCCCCCCCCGCCCCGCCCATTTTCTTGGGGGAAAAAAAGCCTGTGTACTCCAGCTGCTCACCTCCTTTAAGGCCTACCAGTAACCGGTAAAGCCTGTTCAGTATCTATGCATGTATTATTAAAGATAAGATAATACTTGAAAACAGACCTCCCTCAAAAAATGACATACACCAATCAAAAAAGCATTGTTAAGTTTGGTGCCCTCAGATGGTGCCAATTGGTCAAAATTGGGCCCTCAGCTCATGGACTGTTATTATTATTATTATTATTATTATTATTATTATTATTATCAAAGATAAGATAATACTTGAAAAAAGACCTCCCTCAAAAAATCACATCACACAATTTTTTGCAAGTTTTCAATTCATAAAACTTGGACATAAGGTCAGCGTCCAAGATATCTGCCAGACCTCAATATCATTATATGTGTAATGGTGCCTTTAACTGTTAAAGGTTTTACACTTGAGTATGAGCTTATTGTATATTTTTTATGACCATGATAATAAAATTTTATTTCAATCAATTGCTTAATACATGTACAATTATTGATGGATTTTCAAATGGCTGCTTGTATAAAGTGGTTAAATCCAGAGGAAAATATTGAAACTGAATATTTGATTTGAAGGTATTCATGGTTATCTACATTTGGAAGGAAATACAATTAATTGAGAATTTTAGTTTTAAAAAAAATGTACAAGCTTACATATAACTCAGATTGAAAGTAAATGGACCAAGACTGTGGAAGAAAAAAAAATTCAATGCAATGTTTATAGGGGTAGAATGATACAGTAGCTTGGACAAATATGCATACATGTAATACACCAGTTCATAGGGCTCATGTTTATTCAGTTCACTTCGGGAAGCGAATCCTGCATTGTTTACATTTTGTGCTCGGCCACGCTGGCCGGATTACACAGGATGTGCTTGGATTTAGCGAAAAATCAAACCGTCAGCAATCTATAAATGCACGTTTCACCACTGATGTGACAATTTAGGTAAAATATTTGCACTGCTCAACACAATCCATGCTGTAATCACTAGCGTTTGCTGTGGCATCCATTGTAAACATGTGACGGCGTGGGCCCGACTCGGCTACTTGCTGATTTGACAATCAGGCCAACAATGGAATGCATAATTAATTATGGTCTGGGAAAGTTCGGTACAACTTGGTATGAACAGGTCTATTAAGAAATGTGATGTGCATGTAGCATTTAAAATCTCAGCTGCATAAACTGAAGTGTCCGTTTGAATCAGCGTGAATGAAAATAATTTCTATTATCAAAGCTCTAATTTAAGAAAAATGCCTCTTCACTGAGTATGTCTGACAGTCTCTGTGCATGCCTGGATTCTGTCTGGCATGAAAGCACTTGCAACATGGTGGCATTTGCAGATAAGATACAGTTGTTATGCCATGTGTTTTTTTGCAATACCAGATGATTAAATACAAACGGGCATTTCTGTGTTAACAGAATCACATTCAGACAAATTCTTTAGATGTGTTCAGGATTATATTTTATATAATTTTTATGAGAAAGCACTGAACTTCTACTAACAGCTTCTCATAAATATCTAGTAGGTATAAACAAAATTATTAATTGTTGCACAGCTGTCTTAATTTCTCCAGATTAAAGTCTAGCAAACCATGTGTAACGGAATTTTGATTATATTCAAATGAAAGCTCAGTGACAAAGGACTGAAAAAGAATGACAGTGGCTTTCCCAAATATATTTCTGTTCCTTTTTTCATTGAGGTCCAATAAGGTTCAATGTTGTTGTTCCAAAGCTGAAATGCATCTAACATGTCCGAGATGTAATTCTGTGACTATACATGTGGTAACAGAATTACAATACATTCTCTGAAAATTTCTTGAAAACAGTTTTTTTTTTTTTTTAGAGTTAGAATAAATTGAATGAATTAATATGTGTTTTATGAACCTTCCACAAATCTTTTAGAGGATACCTGGAATAAATTTAATTTTTAAGTTGGAGTTACACCTCTGAATTCACCTGTAAATTCACAAGTTTAATATGCACCTTTTTTACATACAATTTTGTTTCGTTTGTCAATCATTTTAACCGTGCTAACGCCTGCTTTGATTTTTAAACAGCCATATTATTACTTCTGTTTTGATTTTTTAGTAGTCTTATTGTTATTGTGGTACATTAAATGTGTTGTAATGGAATGACAGTTGATTTGTTGAAAATGTAGTAGTTTTGTTACAAGAATAAACTAATGGAATCTATTTTTCTTTTACAAACTCCTCACAAATCTTTTTAGAGGATAACAGGCATAAATTTTTTTGGGGGGGAGTAGTTGCAATTCCTGGAAAGGGTAATTACGTTACCAAGTGGTAACAGAATTACAGTAAAAAATTTACTCTCTGAATTCGCCTGATTTTCAAAAGTCTGAAAGCATTGTATATAATAGGCCTACATAAAGGTTCAGTTGATGGACTGTATAAGAAATGATACTGGAATTTTCCTTATCTACATGTAGTCATACTAGCTAAGATACTTATTTTGACTGTTCTGGTAACAGAATTACAAAGTATCTACATATTGGAATAGATCATTTAAAATTTCAGTCGAAAAACTTGGATTCACTGAATAAGCACATATTTCTTGTATTCGGCCTATGTTTCCTTCAAATTTCACTTTACTTGAGCACTATCACTTTACAATATTGTGCTGCAGAACTTTTACTACCAGATGGTAATGGTATTACCAAAAATGTAAGCATGGCAATTTTGTCTTTTATGCACTGATTTAAATTTTTGAAAATGAATGTTCTTGTGGTTGACTTTACAGGTGAATAAAGAGGATCTTAGTGCATTAGAATTTTGGCTTATCCTGACACAGCAAAACTTTTTGGTTATGGAATTACCAAAAATATCTATAGGGTTGAAACTTCGATTTGCCAAGATGAGTAGAAACTCCCCCCCCCCCCCCCCCCATGTCATCATTGGGATATTTGATTGATGGTGAAGTGAAATATTTAAAATTAAGAAAGAAACTCGTAGCTGTATGGTTATTCGATAGGGTACTCCTGAAAAATGGTCTCATTATATATTCTCAATTTATCTTTTAAACACCAGTTTTAAAATTAAATGACCAGGACAAAAAAAAATTATGCTTAAAGTTTTATTTGTTAGATCTAGATTCTACATGTATTCCTGATGTAATTTGAATAAGAAACCAAAAGTTGATCCCAAATGTCAATTTGGGACTTCATGTCCACTTTTGCCCAGAATTGCCAAATGTATATTGCAAATTTTTTTTTTCTTATTTCAACATGTTCAAGATGCCCAAATTGGAAAGTAAATTTACTTCATATGATAGACCAGTTTCCAATATCCATACATGATACTATGAAAAAATGGGTATCTACAACATGTACAGTAGTATTTAGATTCTGTTAAAAGATTAAAGAAGTAGCCTTGTCCTCTTGAAAAGGTGAAGTTTGTGAGACTGTTTGCAGCAGTTTTCTCTGTAGCACAGAGATACCCTCCCTTTTTATTTTACAGCCTGTCTTTTTCTCAGATTTCTTGGTAGACTTGCACATTTTGGTGACATTTGACGTTGACATACCATACATTTTGATATAATAATTTATATTGAACATGTTGAAAAGAAAAATATCACTTAAATTTAGTGCATCTTTCAAGTTTTTCTCATCTTTCAGGTGCTGCAAGTGTGAGCTTTCATTTTTAGGTGCCTTTTCTGCTTCCTGTCTGTGCAAAATCACGTCACCATCCTGCACGTGCCATCAGAAGCTCCGATGTTTACGTCAACAAGAAGTTGACGTAACTCATGAAAGACATTTCTCTCAACATCACTCTGTGACATAACTCTTGTTACACTGGGGTATATAAACAATGGCAGTGACTGTTGGCTTGTAGCACTTCTCAAGCTATAGAGCATTAAACAGTTCACTAGTAGATTTTAACAGCATCATTTGGACATTTTGGCGGCGGTGGGCGGTGGACAGCGGCGACCAGAGGTGGATGGCAGCGACCAGTGGCGGTCTGCGCAACCAGCGGCGGTCGCCGCTGGTGGCCGCACACATTCTGACCTGCTGTGGAGACTCAACAGGAATGGGCAGCTGTGGGCCACGATACTGCCTTATCGCCGCTGCCCTGGGCCGCACATCGCCACTCATTTGCCGCCTTCTGCCGCAGACAAACTCAAATCAGTCCAGGGAGCATCTGTTTCTTTCAGTTGTAAGCTAAGAGAACAAATATATGCACCTTTTTAACAAATGTGTGCACTTATGGACCCAGGCTGGGTGACAATAAAAGTCAATATGTATATATACACACACACACACACTGTGTTCCTGATGAGCCCAGACATGGGCGAAAAGTGTTAAACTGCTCTTTACTAGAAAATACTGATAAAACACTTTTTCAGAGAGTTCCATAGCTGCCAGGCACTTGTCTAGTTTGTCTATTTACTCTCTGTGCAAAAGCTACATTACAAGTGCCCTTACAATTAAAAGTTGCCCTGTTCTCTAGAAAAGCTGCACAGAGACCATTTTTTCATGCCTGTCTGTACTGCTGTATTATGTTCATTTTGAAACAGGCAAAAATGGCAAAATTATTAAACATTCAGCTGTTTAGCACTGTGTATTTTATTGGTTATCAGGGTCCGATTTAATGGTAGTCCGTTGATCCACAGACACCCAACAGAAGTTACAGATCATCATTATAGCTTGGAGTGGGAGCCCATTTGACCACCCAAAAATTTGGGTACTGCTATATATATTTTTGCTGTTTCGTCAGGGTCACTGATTCACTCAGTGTCATAATAATACAAAATAGGTCTATGCCATGTATGAGCATTACATTCATTCACTGAAAATAATCAATGTAGAAATACACACTTTGGCAGGTCACCACCAAAATTTCAGAAGGACATCCAGATTTTACCAGCAGGTGGCCCTTCTGGCTACCAGCTAAAAATCTTAAAATCTACCCCTGGTTATATACATATATAAATTTTTGACAGTTTTTAACGTGTTTAGTGGGGAAGAAATATATGTATAGTCATTCAGTAGTGTTAAAAAGTGGAATTATAACATGCCTTCCTAGACATGTTCTTGTATGCTAGGTGTACAAGATGATGTATATATAACGATGTATGTACCATGTCTGCCTGTAATTATGCTCATTTTTCCTGGACATGCTAGATGTATAAAAATGCTGTAGCTTTCCATATACATGTACCAGTACCTGTAATTATGGTAATTTTTTAAATCTGCATGATCATCACCAAAGGCTCATTTCTTTTGTATTCAGTCTCAACTTCGCAACAAGTTGATATTGGAACTGAGGAATGTAGGTTTGAGTCGTTCCTTGACTGTGCAGCCAGTAGCATCAGAAGAAAGGTCATTACTTCACAAGGCAGCAAACAGCTTGGTAGCTGATCATTTGCGACGTTGCCAGTATGACTACAGCTACAGTGTTTTCTTGCCAGAGAGTGGCACATCTGAAGACAAGGTATGTACTAGATGTGCTGTAACATAAATGAGTACAAGTACATGTATCAGTACAAGTTGTAACAAACATGATATATGCCAGGCCCCTGGCAGCATTTGTAAATTTGAACCTTTTTGGTGGGTCCCATCATGTGCATACAGTGGTCCTTCTGCCTTGAGAGACCACTCCAGTGAGAGACCACCTACCTTGGAAGACCACTTTTCAACTCACTTGGCTTAGTACTTTCTTGTTTTTTGTACCTCCTATGAGAGACCACCTGACTTGAAAGACCACAATTTGGCCATCCCCAGAGGTGGTCTTTCAAGACAGGTTTCACTGTATTACATTAATGATTGAATCTGACAGAAAACTTTGATCGTTCCTATATTTTTTGTTATAGTTCTGACCTGACAGTATATGCACATATAGCAGTATAGTATGGCTGACGGGATACTCATCACCTGCTCTGTTCAAGGTTGCATTCAGTGCTCATTTGAGCTGTTCTGTTTTCCATCTTTTGGCAATGAATCTGAATGCAGGTAGCTGCAGTGTTGCCAACCCTCCCGAATTACCCGGGAGACTCCCAGAATTTTATGCTTAAAATTCTTGAAAAATTGTGGATTTTTGACAATTTTGTGCCAACTCCCGGAAATTCATCAATATTTCCCTTCTATATTTCATGTTAATTTATCAATCTCCCTTAATTTTACTTTCTATCTCCCGGATTTTAAGTTTGGCAGGTTGGCAACACTGTAGCTGGGATTATCATGTCCCACATGTACAACTGCTTAGATGATAGGGTCAGTATAGTTTAGAGACTTTTGGTTCTTTTTACTATATTTACTGACCAAAAATTTTGGCATATACTGAAAATAGATTCAAATAGTGTGATGTCAGGCAAGATTGACACATTGTAAACATATGGGTAGGAACATCAGGAACCTGCTGTGCATTCATTTAGTTTCACTGTAACTTTCATTTTCACCTTTGATTTTGCTGGTGCTTTAAAACTGCCATAATAAGAACCCAGTGAAAAAGATTGAACATTGCATGGGTATGAATTATAACATTTTAACTATTAAATGTACAGTTTCAGTGAAAGGTCTCAGATGCAAAAACTGCCAAAATTAGAACCAGTGAAAATCTATTCACATTAAGTATAGCTTCTGAATAAAACATAAAAGGAGATGCTGCTTAGACCAATGGTTACTGATGTCAAGGACTAGAATTGGCTATGGGGCATTTTAAAAGGTCATCCCTTTTCAATGAGGGTTCTCAAGGCAAATGTAACACTGTGAAGGAATTTAGACTTGAAAAGGATCTAAAGCACATGTGTTTGGGACTCAAACTATGACAGTTCTAGTGGTGTTCTCTTGTAACCAGCTTAATGATGGGACCATCCCTGTAAATGAAGTCAAATATAGAAAATTAGTTACTGGCACCACATATGTCATGTATGATTGGACATTCTTCATTAACAACAAACAAGTGGTGTTTTGTAGAATCCACATGCATTTGTGCCAGCATCTGAGCGTTTTGGCCATGATATTAGCAGACCTTATTTACTATTGCAAAAACCACATTGCGTATGTAGAAGCATAACCAGGTAAATAATGGTCAAGTTTTTGTTTGCAAAAAGCAGGTAAGTAACCCAGATATACGAAATAATAGCCCCTCATATGGTTATATGACTTTGTACTTCATTGGATAGGCCTTCCTGACCCTAAGATTACGGAAGTCCAAATTACCAACATATGAGCTGAATACAGGCTTAGTATATATGAGGCACATGGGCAACCAGCAGAATAATTGTCCTCATATTCTGGCAGATACGAACCGATAGAAACTGACCACCAAAGTCACTGTCCGCCAAAAATACTGATTATGGTTAGAGGGGAGAAAACAAAAGAAGGCGCCCCACATGTTGCTTTCCTGTTTTTCTGTGCGGTGCCTTGTTTTGTTTATTTCCTTTGCAAACTGTATATTCACAAGGAGCAAGTGCAAAGATTTTACCAGTGTTAATGTAGGCCTACAGAATCAAAACCTTTTAATTACTTAATTATTGCATGTACTATACCTGTCTTGTGAAATGTAGAAAGTGACATTTTATATACTAGACTGACCAGTGCAATATATAATGCCTCATCATGTTGTGTTGCCAGTGTTCAAAAGTTCTTAGACTTTATTGTGGACATTTGCAGATCTAATACAGGTGTGTGGGGAGAGTGTTGGTGAGCCATGCGTTCCCTCTTCATCAATTGTTCTGAGCTCATTTAGTGAATGTAAAATATGTATTATAATGTTTTATGAAGACCAGAGTTAGAAAAGGAGAGGTTAACACATTGAGGTTTACTTCTGATTCTAGATTTTCACAACACATGATCTGCTTCAACTTCTCAATATCAGTCCTCACTCACGCCTGTACAAGTCTCTGGTAAGAATTTTTTTAAGTGACTGTATTGTTTCTGTATAATAGTGCATAATGATACATGTACAGTTATGATAAATTATTTACTGTCGGCTCATCTATATAGGACAGGATTTGCATGCTTCCATTTATAAGAATAATTAAAAGTGATAGACATTTTCATGATTGTACTTTTCTGAAGTTGTTTGTGTTAACTTGTTAAATTGTTTTTGCGGCGAATAAATGTACATATACCCAACTTTTTGTTTTTATTTTTGTGTTTTGCACAAACTCAAATTAATCCTGTCAAAGACAAAAAAATACAAATAAATGGTTAATTTATATGGCACAACAAAAGTATCTCAGGATTCAAGTTGCTGATCTGTAGTATTGGCCAAAACATACTTTTTGCATATAATGCAACATTTTGAGAAATAAGTCACTTAATGTCTGGTTATTCTATTGTTTGCTCTGCACAGTGTAAATTCTGCACACACAAAAAAAAAATACATTCTCTTTTTCAGGCTTCCAGTTCCAGCAACTACCTGAAGAAAGGTGAGGTATATTTGTTGAGTTGATTTAAAGTTTAAAAAAAATAAAAAATAATGTCCAGTCTGACAAGGGAAATCTTTTCACATTGGGAGATGATAAAATTCCAAGCTGTTTTACATGGATTGTGAACATCTATATGTGGCTGCATGGAAATTTTGTGTCTACTTTCAAAGCTACATAGATGCCAGCTGTTATGCCACTGATTCTAAGTTAGCAAACATTTGATTGCATCATCTGTTACACATCACATGGCTCAGTGCTGGTGCTGCCAAGGATTTCTCAGTCTTAGCCACTCTGGCTAAAGCTGCACAGAAGTCTTCAGCCAAGTACAGACTTCCGTAGCTGCAATGATAATCAGAATTCATGCATATCTTTTGCAAGTCAAATAATTTGATTCAAAGTATGTTTTCAAAAATGTGACGAAGTTCTTGCATGTATGTTTGGCCAGTTCTGGCTTATGGCTGTGAAATGTTGAAAGTCAAATACATGTCACTGTCTTCTTTGACACCAGTTATTGGCCAAATTGACAGGCATTAGACTAAGTCCAGTTGGTCTTAAAACTAGTTCTAACCAGTAAAATTCTGTGCGACACTGCAGGGTTTCTATGGCAACTGCTGTGTGAAGTGGCTGCAAATCACGGACATTCCTGTACACACAGTGCCGCTCAGACTGATTTGGTACAGTTACCTCCACCACAGTCCACGCTTGGTGAGTACAAAGGTGTTGAGGTCAACGCTGGTTTCAAAGTTGTCTTTTCATACTTGTTGAAATTTCTTTTATGATTTGGTGTAGTATCTTCAATCAGTTGATCTGTATACCCAGTTTTAACAAGTTAGAATACTAGTAGATGGTGATATGTATGGAAATTAGGTATTGATGGATGATGAAGTACGATGCCTCACATGGCCGCATTTCCCTGCCAGGCTTGGCAGTAGGCAAAGTTGATTTTGCAGCAGCTGACAGCAATCTGCTGCAAAATGCTACAGATCACTGCAGTGAATTGCATTCCTGCCACAGTTTCCTGCATTTTACCATCACAAAAAAGTAACAAAATTAATGCCACCGGACAGTGTTACCAGTGATATGTTTGCATTGATACCTCCTTTGTTATGCTTGGGGGAAATTCGAACAAAGCATAGTTTCTTCCATACTTTGCACAATTCAAAACCCATCACATAGTATTACATGTATCTTACGTCCATGGTTGCTATAAAACATCGATAGGAAAGTACCTATGGGATTCTTTTGGTATTGCTAACTTCAATCAAAAATGACAGCCCCAGAATTGTGTGATAAAAGACTTTGATTTTGCAAAGAGTGGTAGTCCTCTAAAAGGGCCCGACTGATAGTGCAGATGAGTGACATTGATGTCATACTCCAGTAAATTTTTTTGGCTTCATATGCAGCATTTGGCCAGCAGACAGCAGTAAACAGTGGCAGCCAGTTGCATACAGCGGCAGTTGGCAGCAGACCCACTGACTGCGACTGTCTGCCGCTGAAATCTAAGTGAGACTTCTGGAGCTCAGTGGCAGTCGACGGCAGCCAGCGGCAGAGAGCCTTTTGCTGCTGTATGCCACTATCTGATGCCTACCACCCCTATCTGCCGCTGGCTACCGCTCTGTACTAACCACTGCAGTATGAATAACGTAAAATATGAATCCATGTAAATAGAAAGAAAAGGAAACCATGTGTATAGCTGCTCATTTATGGTACATAACACGTAAGTTTAGCTTAATTCAGTCATATTCATCAGTTCATTCACTTATGTACATGTACACATCAGTCAGCTTTATTTTCATTTACCCATGCCTGTAAGTAAACTTGCAAATAAATCTTGCATTTAAACAGAATTTAAAGGCAAACAATTCTGTTTTCACATATGTATGTATTGAGTTAAAGCAGTTTCCTTTCCTTTCTATTCACCTGGATTCATATTTTATGTTTTATATAATGCAGCTGTTGGTACAGAGCAGCAGTCAGCGGTGGTGGGCAGCAGACAGTGGCAGGCAGCGGCAGTTCGCGGTTCTACCGTCGAAATGCTGCCTGCCACCCAAATGCTGTATACGCTGCCAAAAAAAATTTACTGGTGATATATTCTGGTGACTGGACACTGTAGTTATTTGCACTCTTCTCTTGATATTTGGGGAAAATATTTTTATTTACCTCATTAATGTTTTACGTGGCCATTTTCCTGTATAAGAGCTAAAATGAGATACGCATGATTGATTTGGATCCAGTTCCCAAGGTCACCTGACAACTTTATTGAATTTAGTGTTTGGAGTTGTAACTTGAGAACTACTTAGCCAGTACTTAGATACATGTACATGTTAAATTTAAAAGGTCAGAGGGCCACATATGTATGTATAGTGTACATCTGAGGTCAGCTGAGCACAGGACTGTCACAGTCCTCTGGTTTATACTTTTCGTCTTTCCTATAACAGAGGAGAAATTCCGGCAGCTGGACAAACAGTATGATTCAGGAAGTGATGACTTCGGGAAAGGAGGGAGGATGGCAGTGGAGGAGAGGATCCTGAGCTACCAGAGACAGTTGGAGGAGCGTTCCCGGACAGAGATACAGCTGGAGGTGAGTAAATATCCACACAAGTTCAGGAGCCAAGTTTACTCGAACCAAGTCCAACGTTTGCAATACATGTAAAGCATGAATATGCTTTATGATAAATGCATGTCAACACCAGCATATCAAACGCTCATATCAGCTTTCCAAGGGAAATCATTCCTACTGTAAAACCTGTCGTGGGTGTACTTACAGCACTTATCTGAGCTTGACCTGGAGGGTTGTATCACCAGATTCAAGGCCTTGGGACCCTAATGGACCCACAGCCTTCTGGTAGACAGTAGACCCTGCTGTGTCAAGCTCATTTGTCTCTCAATATTGAGTCATACATGTATCTGAATGACAGAATATGGTTGTGTTAGAAACTAATCTGCAAACAGGCTGACATAAATACCAGTCTGCAGATCTGCATGTGAATTTTATTCACATCAATAAAAGAAAAAAGCCTTAACATCTATAAATATTCTGTATGTACATAATGTATGCATTCAATTCTACCACTTTCAATATGCAGATAGCACGGTTTAAGGAAGGTGAGCTCAGTCGAGTCTGCCTGGAAGAGAAGGAAAAGGCCAGGATTGAGCTTGAACGTGTAAGGAAGGAGGTAGGTATCTAACAGTGATGACACTGCGAGGAGATTGTTGAAGCATATAAGTCAGAAATGTGAGCCTGATGCAATTGCTGTACCATATGTCAGTTTTGTACCAGGTGCTTGTTAAGTTTATTGTACTTTGTAGTATTTACATGAACGTACAGTTTTCTAGCAGGTGCTTATTAAGTTTATTGTACTTTATAATATTTACATGCATGTCTAGTTTTCTACCAGGTGCTTGTTAAGCTTATCGACTTTGTAATATTAAGTACTTGCACGTAAAGTTTTCTACTGTGTACTTGTTAAGTTTATTATACTTTTTAATATTTAGCACATGCACCTACAGTTTTCTACCCGGTGCTTGTTAAGTTTATTGTACTTTGTAATATTTACGTGCACGTATATCTGCAAAGCAGAGAACTGGAAGTCATTAGGCTGAATGTACCTGTCCATTGTCGGTAAATAAAACGTCTTTAATTTGTGCCCCCTGAGGGAAAAAAAATACACTGGTACTAATAATATTTGCAAACATATGTCCTATGATCATAACATTGAGGCATGTGTACAGTACAATGTTATTTGTTAACAGATGGAGCATGCTTACCAAGCCAAATCTGATGGCCTTGTTGAACGTGAACAAAATGCCATTGAGCGACTACAGAAACAACAAGAGGTACATATTTCGATTGACAAACTTGATTTATTTGGTATTTTATGAAGTAAATTTTGCAAGTACTTGGTCAAAAACTGGATTTCCCTTAAATTTTGCACATCATTATTTCATTTATCAGCTTAGAGGTATGACAATGGGGGCAGGGAGACATAGTCAAGAACGTGGGTATTTATACATCCTCAAGTTTATCAGTCTCCAGCAAAGCCTTTGCACCAACAACTAAAGGAAAATCTATATTTGTAAAAATAAAAAATCTGGGAGATAAAAAGAATGTATGGTGATGACTTGTGTGTATGCATATCTAGTTACATTGATGCTGTAGTATCATCTGTAAGTTTAAGTTGGTTTTGCAAGCACACGTACAATTAAAAATGGGTATTGTGCGAGTCTTCTCCAAGAATATTTCAAAATTCATTTATTTTATGGATACAGACATTTGGTAACTTGTAAGTAATTCATTAATTTTCAGAAAGTTACTTTTTCATGCAAAAAGCTAGGTAGAAAAGTGACTCCCTTCATTGGGATTTGCAAGTGTACCTGTATGTCTTCATTGGTTACAGATTGCAGAGAAGGAAACCTTTGCCCAGAGGCAATCTATCCTAGAGGAGATTGAGGCTGTCAGACAGAGGGAAGCTGCCTTGAGGCGAGAGTCTGAGATCATGAACAGGTCAGATAATACCTCACTGTACATGTCCATGGTACTTAATAATGTGACACTAAAGAACAGATTGTCCGAACAAAACAACCGAAAGAAGTTTAACTTAGACCTTTTGTTGGTAGTACATAACCAAGGGTAAATTTTGTTGCGCCTGAAAAGAAAAAGTTGAAGAATTTGCATGTTTTCAGTTTCAATTCCTGGTCTTGCTTTCCAGGGAGAGAATTTTGTCAGAGGACAAATTGAAAGCCAATAAAGAGTTGTTGGAGAAGAAGGAAGCATCTGTTCGCCAGCGGGAGTTGGAGTATGAGCAGAGACTTCATGATGAGATCACCAAGTGAGTATATTGTTTTTGGGTGGTATCTGATTATCCATTTTTTGCAAAAGCTGAATTTTCAAAAAAAAAAAAAAAAAGGTGGGAGTCAAGAACAACTTTTTGTTCATATACATGTACAGTGGTACCTACCTGCTGTATGCAACCAGTGTCGTGAACAGCCGCATTGATTTTTGTAGTCACTAGGCTCAGACTTAGGCAATTTCTTTGTAAAATTTACCTGTGGTGGCTGGTTACTTGCTGTATGTGGCCTCTTTTTCTTGGCAGAAGGGGTGGCCGCATACAGCAGGTATTTTTGTAAATGTATATTCATTTATAGTGTATACATAATATGTTTTTCATGTATATTTGTAGCACTGCCCAACATATGTCAATTAATACAGGATAATATCATTAATCATTGTAAAACTGTGTCATAGTTACTGATCAGGAGTAAGCATCAATACAGGAGTGAGCCCAGATCTGATGTATGAATGTCTACTCTTTAATGCTGCAGACAAAATAAGGTACTAACCTGAAATAGCCCCAGGCACATGTTCAATTTCACTCTAGTCTTGGCCATAGGTAAAAAGAAACACACTTGTGTGTGTCTGCTGTGATGTCCTAACTGGCCTGTCAATTTGAGTGAACACTGTCTGTACTTATAGGTTTAAGTTAGAGGAGCAGGCTCGCTATCTGCAACGCACGTCAAGCCTGGAGGTCAGGGAAGGGCGTGTGAAAGAGGATGAGCGACGACTAGATGAGGAGCTGACCTCCATCAAGCAGGTCAAGGACGAGCTGAGAGACAAACGTATGAGGGTCAATGAACTAGAGGTACGTTAAATTTTTCTACCCAAATCGCTGAAAGTGCCTTGATGAATTTTTTTCCAGCTGTATTGTCTTTCCTTTAATTTGTCACTGATGAAAGACATTTTGGGGAGAATTGCAGACAAGATCTATGTATGATAGTGTGTCCCAGATCAACATACAAATACATGTATGTACCCAGGTCAACAGCTTACCTTGTGGGTTAGGGACATGAGACCCAACCCTCACAAATAAATCTGTTGGTTCAGTCTTAGTCTAACTAGGTAGGGTTAATCTCTGGTGTATTTAGATTATAAAGCTGTTGCCTTGTGGGTGTTCTAGTTTGCATTTTTCTTCAGCTACAATGACACACATATGTTGCTGACAAGCTTAGGGCAACATTGTGAGGATTTTTTTTTTTTTTTAAAACATAAATGTACCATAAGTCACGTCATTTACTAACACGTCCTTTGTATGGGTAGGCTGGTAGATCAGTCAAATGCACAAACATTACAATTTATGGTATGTTATCCCATGTTCCTTGACAATGTCACCTCTCACTTAAGGCAGTGTCTTTGGACCATGTTTCAGTCACTCCCTGACAAGCTCAACCTATGAGCGAAATCGCTCAGTTTTTTTCCTATTCTCAAATTTTTGTTTGCCACTGTTCTTGCTTTGTCTTACCTAACTTTACAAGGAAGACTTAAACTTTGCTCTGACTAATTGATTCTAAAGAAATTACCTTGGTGATACCACTGATGTGTCCTCCGTGTCAGGTTACATTACTCTTGTGATGCGTGTTGATTAATCAGGTGCATGTACTTGTAGGCAGAGTTACATAAAGCCAGACACGACCTCATATCCTCCACCAAGCACAGTGAGCTGATGAGTGAGAAGCTGCGAGAGGTGAGCTCACTTCCTTATACCTTTGTGATGAAGACACTGAAAAGTCAACAGTGCTCAAACCATATACAGCCACAGCTGCAGGCATAACTATTGGTCACATGTTAATGCAAGTGATGTATCATGGGTACTGATCTATCTGATGATTATTTTTGACTGAAGACAAAACTTGTGCTAAGTGGGTGCATCATAAGTGGGAAACATGATGTAAACAATGTATTATTTAAAGTTTGGGCCAATGCAGGTGGTACTGATGTATTCTGAGAATTATCTTGTGCAACCGTTTCGTTTTGGCAGACAATTTACATGTACATGTACAACCCAGAGCTGTTTGCAAATTACATGTTCAGGATAAACAATCATTGCAAGACACTGTTAATAACTTAGTGGTGTCATACAGGGGTTTATCTTAGGATTAGTTTTTGTTAGCTCTGCTGACCAAAGGTCGCAGAGCTCATGCAATCACTCATGTCTGTCTGTCCGTAAACTTCTGCTTGTGAGCACAATACAGTCCACAGTTTTCAAGATAGCCTCATGTAACTTTCAGGACCTATCAAGTGTCTGAAAATCTAGGTAGAGTTTAAAATTGGTGGCACCACCTACAGCATTGTGTAATATATGGGTCAAAATGGGAAAATCTTTTGACCACTCAAGCATCCTTAATGTTCGATAGATGTTATGTGGGACTGTGAAGGACGTCAAAATCTCAGCTTGTGATACTAGTGGTGCCACCTAAACCCTGACTGAATTATGAGCCAAAATGTGGTAAAAGACGTAAAATTCTATATCGGGAAAAATTTTTGAATCAGACATGCCAAATATAGAGGATATATAGATCATGTCTAATGCTAATATGTCATGTAATATCAGTGACCTTCACCTATTTTTTGTTATGTCAGCAGTCCTTTAAAGTTGAAAGAGGTTATTTTGTAATGACGGGTCATAGCTTGGACATTGATGGCAAAGAAAATTGAGCCTTTCGATTAAAATTGCACTTGAGTACATTGCACATCAAACTCTACTTGGTGATTTACTTTTTGGGTCACTGTGACCCAAGGATTATGGAGTTTGGCACTTGTCCAAGTTTATTGTTTTTCTTCAGTAACTCAATATTAAACTATTACCCAATTTGAACAAACAGACCATAAATGGAAAGCTGGAAGTGGGGCACATTTTGAATCCGAATTGAAGGGCATGGCCAAATAGTCAGTTGTAATATAAGGGTCATCCTGTGAATGCTCTGTGTTCCCACAGTTTTTAGTTAGGCCCATGTAACTTTAAGGACTTATAAAGTGTATGAAAATCTATGTTGACATCAATGTCGGTGGTGCCCCCCCCCCCCCCCCATTCTGTAATATATTTGCATCAAAATGTGAAAATCTAATGACCAGTACAGCATCTTCATTTTTTTATAGATCTTCATGAAATTTAGTGGGATTTTAGAGAGGTCAAAATCTCAGTTTTTGACATCCTTAAAATAATTGAATTAGATATGCCAATTTCAAAGGAAAAATAGATTTATTTCTAATGCTAATATGTTATTATAAGATCAGTGACCTTGACCTATTTTTGTCAGGTCACCAGACCTGTTAAGTTGGAAGAGGTGATTTTGTAACAGCGGGGTGGAGCTTGGACATCAGTGGCAAAGAGAATTGAACCTCCAAAACAAAATTGCACTTGAGCACAGTGTATATAAAACTGCTTGGTGACCTATTTGATTGTGTGACCTTGACCTGTTTTTCAGGCTCATTAAGCACTTAAGAAAAGGACATTTAATTCAATATGTTGATAAAGAATGTAAAGTGTATGATGCCAAATGTGCCACAAATGTGCATCATGTGGAAGTTTGATATTGCATAATATGCATGACCTTGATTAATTTTTCAAAGTCATGGAGGGAATACATTTCAGGAAATGTTTTTTTTTTTTGATGATGGTGGTCAGCAGAGCATTAGGCTCATGGGACTTCTGTTTTTCCCCTTGTGAGACTTTCAGCCACCATGGGGTATGCACAAGACAGCCATGGCCCTTGGCACACAGTAGACATGGTGTATGTGCTGTAATGGGTGGTTACGTTGTATATTGCAGATGGTAGACTACCAGATCATTAAGGAAGAGAATGCAGTGCTGAAGAGGGAGCTTGAAAGCACAAAAGAGTAAGTTCTGACGAGGACAGTTTACTAAGGAATTGGATTTCATTGTAGCCACAACAAATTGAGATATACAGAAAATTTCATGGGATTTTTGTATTGAGAACTTGTGGATAATTGTATTTGTTATGCCCAAACAGATTCTCTACCTGTGCTACATTTTAGGATATATCTATCTCTTTTCAGTTTGGATGTTTATTCTTGATAACAATGAAAACCAGGTCATTGAAAAAATATTGTTAAATGTGTGTCTGAATGGGTGTACTACAAATAGATATATCCTGCAAACAAATAGGTTTATATAGAAAGCATAGGATAAAAGATTAAATCATGCCATGTGGCATTTACGAAATGTTACGTACCGATGCTGGTGTATTGCATGTGCATGAAGATGTTGAGAGCAAAGTCAGTGTACATTCCTTGAAACTACTTTCAACGAAAACCTAAAATGGTAGTTGTGTGATTTTTTTCATTGAAGGAAATGGACCATAGATAAATGTTTTGATTGATACATGATTGGCATGAGCAAAATAAAATGGGAACAATCATCATTAAAATCAGTTTGGCAGAGGAGCCTTGGCTGACCAGCCTTTAGACCTTAGGCACAGTTTTTTTTTCCCAACCAACATTGTTGAGTGCTTTCCAGTTAGATGGCCAATGCCAATGAAGTTGTAAAATGCATGACTTATGGATGAACTACATACAGAAGCCCCACCTACATGTCAATCCTGATGTTGATTTCATTTTGCAGGAGACTGGCTGACATCATGAAAGCTAATATGCTGGAAAGAAAAAGTAAGTAGTGAATGAAGGTTTGAAGTCAGTAATATTGGGAATAATTATGTGTAAATGTTCAGAGTGTGATTGATGTCTAAGATTTCATCAGTGTGTCATAAAATATAGATAAAATGCAAAAAAAAAAAAAAAAAAAAAAAGGAAGAAGAAACTAAGAAAGAAAAAGAAAAAATGAATCATCTGATTATCAGGTGCAGTATACAATCCCATAATTTGAATGTAAGTGGATCTGCTTGTTTGCTGTTGGCACATTTTTTATGCAACTAAAATCAAACAGGGCTCACCAATTTGCATGTCCTATTGTCCGGGACAAGTAAAAATTGATAGAGGACAAGTAAAATTTGTGAAAATTAACATGTAAAAGGAGCACTTGTCCCTGGACAAGCAGACCTTGGAGAAAATTGTCTTGCCCTGACAAATAATGTTGCAAAAAAGGCCGAAAATTTCAGCTCTGGTGAATGTCCCTCCCCCATGATAACAGTTTTCGATGGTGACTGTCCATATGTCAGCAAGATGCAGTTACTACATGAACTCATTGTTTGTGTTCAGAACAAGAGGACCTGTATCGTGAGATGACTGACCGCGCTGGCAAGCCCACTCCAGAAGTGATGTTGATGCAGAAGGAAGTGGAACGAGCCCGGGAGAAACTGAGAGAGGAGCACGCCCTGGCTGACTATCACAGACAACAGACAGAAACAAGAATGCAACAGGAGGTATGTGTACTATGCCCAGTATTAACATACGCATCCATACGTCCTTTCACAGCAAGTGAGCTTTTCTTTATGTCTGTGTGGGTGAAAATTATATTATGAAAAATCACTGGTGTTGCATGAATAAAATACAACAAAAAATCACTGCCATTCAGTTCTAGCAGCAAAAGTTCCAACTACGAACTGATTTATTTATTGTGATGTTTTTTTTGGGGGGGGGGGGGTAGGGAGGGGCAGGGGAGTATTATTTGTACTATTTGCAGATGAATGTTGCCAGTGCACTAGCTTAGGGTTGGCTATTTTGATACAAACTCTTTATTGTCATGCTAGAACAAAATTTGCTTATAAGATGACCTGTGTAAATGTAAAATTACTAGTTATTTGTAGAATGAATATCATAAAATTTGTTGCTTCCCAAGTTTTTTAAACAGCGAACCATGTGAAGTATGGTACTGGCTTCATCCTGATGATGAGAATATAACAGTGTTTACATAAAGCAGTTTTAATAACTGAATGGCCATGCTGATATGTATCTGCATGCACCTGTGTGTTTTAGCTTCCTCATTATCCACAACACAAAATAACATATATATATATATAATATTGTTGATACTCCAATTATGAAGGATGTAAATAATTTGATTTTTTCAGCATAATAATCCAGAAAAACTTTGGTTGGCAGTCTCAAGTAAATGAAATATCAAATTAGTGTTCTGGAATCATTGGAATACTTAAACATCTCCACAAGGTCTGACCCACTATGGGATAACTATAATTGATATAATTCTGTTTTTGTCGCACCTACATTATGTAGTACATACCTGGTCTGTTCAACACAATAAAATGCTCATACCGAACCATTAATTCAAATACATCTGATATTCTAAAAATTCAAGCTTTTATGCAAATTATAGCTGTCAAATTTTACTGCCAATATTCCAAAAATAAATTGCACAATATGTATATACCGACATGTTTATTATTTTGCCAGTTACCTCCCCATATGGTAACCAAAACTTGATGTTCCTCATTCCCCTATTTCTGAGAGAAGTTCCACAAACAAATGTATCATTTTCATGTTCAATCCATACTCAATGATACTCCCAAAATTATACAAGAAAAATTGTTTACTGACACATACTGTGGTTTCTTGCAATATGTTAAATCGTATTTTATTGACAAGCGAATACTCATGCATGGGCACCATTGACGATTATTATATATGGAATCCCATTTAACATTTCATGAAACTATTATGATTAATAAGTTTACGATACACAGCTAGTAAGTATCTCTTGCCAGGTGTTCTCAAAGCTTTAACCAAAGTCTTGCTGATAGTGGACTTTTATCCTCCATCTGGGTCATTCTGACTTAATGTTCTCATTTATATCTATTACTTCATTTCCATTGTTCAAGGTAACCATGTACTTGTGTACTACTGTTATAAATCTGTATGTTGATGCACTTTATTTGTGTCGACGTGTCCTGTATCTGACTGTATTTCTTTAGCTGGACCGTAATCGAGAAATTATGAAGAAATATGAGGAGCAGACTCTGCAGCAGAGAGAAATGGCTCAGGAGATCACTGACCTTCGAGCCCAACTGCTGCAAACACGGCAAGGTAAGGGTCAAGGGTCAATGGCTAGAAGCACCACTGGTGATCAGCGAGTGTCTACGGGGACCACACAGTGGGGCTGTAGGGTCCATGCTGTCTCTCTCCCTTTTCATTGTGCCTATGGTATGATTTCACAAGGCGAAAGAGAGCAACGTTACTTGTTGCATGTGTATATACTTTGTTGTCCCATGGTATAGCTCAGCAAGGTTATATATTTAATTTCTGTGCAGTGAGTTTACATGACGGTGATGAGTGGCTGCAAGATTGGAGGCCGTTGTGTTCATTGGCAATTCAACTAGCAGGGATGTGACTGACATGGGACAGGAAGGGAGAAAAATCTTCCTACCTTTCCCCATATGTATACGAAAACACATCATATTTGCACATTTCAGACAAAATTCAGGACATGTAGAAAAAATAATTTTCAACGCAAAAAGAGGAATTCCTCTGAAAGGAGGAAAAGTTACATCTTTGACTAGTTTCACAGCTGACTGCTTCTCCTCAGGAACAGAACTATCAAGAATAAAATGCTTAATGCATAGTATACATGTAAACTGTAGGGTATGCCATTTTTTCCCCCAATTTGTGCGAGTGAGCTCCTCAGTTTATGTTGTCATCTCCAATGATTATTTTCCTTGTATTTCATATAAATGGAAATCACATGTATTTTTAATGAGAAATGTACAATCATGTGTATAATAACTATCAAAAAACATGCCCCGAGCCAACAGCTTTTGTTGGTGCTGGACACATTGTACGCAACCTGCCCCAAGAAAAACTGTTGAATCCATCATATTATAACCAAGAAGGAGTTACACTACACATTTCAGGATACTGTGTTGGGAAGCAGCAAGATGTAATACTGTCTGGTAAAACCAATACCTGAGGAAAATATCAATTTTAAATCAACATATATTATACACCTGTGTAGACCTTGTATTTCAATTACCTTTCCAGCACTAAACAATGAAATCTACAGGAAACCAAAGCCTTCTCTCATTGACAGGTAACCTGAATCTGTATTTGTATCATAGATGCATAAATTAACTTACAGAAATTGAGTAAAAATCTGCCTGCACACATGCAGCATCAATTTATTCAGTTGTCATGTGCCTGTGTAATTCACACATCTGCTGATAGCACTGTTTAGTATAATAATAATTTCAAAACATGAAAGCCTATTTTGTTTTCAGTTCTTGTCACAGATTACTGGTCAATTTACAGCAAGTGTTGATCAGCTGTTGATCTATGCATGATAAGCAAATAAATAATATTATGTATGTACATATAATATTGCTAAAAGCATTCTATGTCTGGTTCAAGTGGTTAGCAATAGATCTATGGTATATTTGTTCTGAAAAGGGTATTTGTCAAAACGTTGTAAAATGAGTAAAGTATACACATCTTGCAAAATTCAAGCCCAATGAAAGTAAATATACGATGTCTGTGTTAACATTCTGACTAAATGTGAATGAATATACAGCAATTTTAACCCATTTGTACCTTTCAGGTCAGGCAGTTTTACAGATATCATTGATGACCCTGTGCGAGATTGCCCGCCAGTGATCCCAGATCTTGGGTCACATGACCTGTACATTGACACCCTATTGGCCAGGAGTACCACTGAACCAGAGCTACAATTCACAAGAACACCACGAGACCCTCGGCCAACTGTTGGGTAACTGCCCATTTTTATATACTCAGCATTCATAGGTGCAGAATAGAAAAATCGAGCCTAAGTGCTCAGGTCCTGTCATAGTGTGTGAGACCTGTGTTACACAAGAAACAGTTAATTTTGTATTATGATCAGTAGGATTGAAAATATTTACCATTACAACAAGTAGAAAGGTATTCTAGATGTCTTGTTTAGTCACTCAAATATTGCCTGTGTTTTAAAGTGTAAGGGTTAAAGAGTGTTTGCCAGTTGATGTATGGTTGAACAAAATTTTTAAAAAAAATGTACAGAGAAACATGAAGCTTATGGAGAAAAAGAAATTTCTTATTTGATTATATACTCTAGATGTTCCTCGGTGGAAATTCTGGACTCTATGTACTATATGCATTGAGCATTATAGTTGATATTATTTTTCACTTTTGCTGCTCATTCATATGCTGATCACATACTCTTTTTCATTCCATGGAAATAATCAAAAGTTCCAGAATGTTGTATTCTTTGATTTTGTTTTGTGAGTGTGAGCTTTTCTGCAGCACCAGTAAACATGATAAACCTGAAAAGAACTTAACAGAGACAGATCAGTGAACTGACCAAATGATCAATAATTTTTCAGCAGTTTCTTATTATGTGAGGAGCAATTTTATACATCTGTATGATGTCGTGAATGGCTCAATTGTAGACATAGATCTGGTGAGAGCAGTCCCGACAAGACTGATGACTATAGCTACTCCTCAGACTTGATCCGGGAGACGAAGGAGAGACTGCGCAGCCTGGAGAAGGAAGCAGAGGTAAGAGTTCTCTGTCTGATTTCCCTGTTTGTGTAAATGAATAGTGACAGTTTCCTGTTATATATAGTAATAAATATATATATTGATGATCGAATACAGTGCCAGTTACATGCAATAGCACGTTATAACGTTACACATAGCAATAAACTTGTTTTGATGAATAGTTACAGTGTTACTAGTCATAAAGTTCATTAATTCCATTCTGGCTGCCATAGTAACTGTCATGTAGATTTGATTAAAGTATAAAGTTAAAATGTTCTGATGTTCAAAAGAACAAACCATTTTATCTATTTTTCATTTTTCCTGTTGTCTTATTCCAAGTAACCCAGTGACTGTAAGTTTCAGTGGGAGTCACAGTGTCAGCATCATGCTTTACTTACTTCTTGTATATTTCCTGTCAACCACCCCAGGCTGTAAGTTCGGTTTTTCTTTCTGTCTCTTCTTTTTTCCAGCTGGATCAGGACTTGCCAGCTAATCGAAAAGTCATTTATTGTAATTTGTAGGCTAGGCACAGGCCATGCCATTAGGGAGAGCGATCACTTGTGCTCCCCTGCACACCCAAGCACGCGAAACACTTCAGAAGACCTGTGGCTGACTCACCTTGACAGTAGATTTTACACTAAGTTCATACAGGGACCTGTTATAGATGGACTACCAACGGCGGGGCCCCCTTTGTACCATCTATGTTGCCGCTGCTCAAGTGATCGGGTGTTTGAGCGAGCACCTTCAGTGCTGAACAAACACAACTCCACGGTCTGCGCTGGCCGCTGGCAGTCTCGTGGGCCAGGTCAAGCGATGAAAGGCGAGAATAATCGCATCACCGACTGAAATGTGCAAAATTTTTCACCGTGTTCCACATTTTAAAGTCAAAATTTAGCGTTACGCCGGACTCAGCTACAAGAAATGAAACCACCATCATGATCCTACCGGCATACGCTATCCATCTAAAACTACATTTTTTATTGCTAATTATGGCGTAAGGAGTTATTACGCACGCAAGTTGTCTAACTTTGCATCATTTTGGACAGAAAAAAATGCAAAAACTAGCCCTTTTATCGGCCGATTTCAACGAAAAACACATTGATGGACTCGCACGGTTCTGATTCAAACGATGAGACTGGTTGCGAACGCATAAAGCTCTCCGTTTTTTAACTTGGTACAATAGCACACCCGATGTAAGCCTGATGTATGTAACCGGATACAACGGAACGCGGAAACATAGATGGAACAACAAACAGACTGAGCAGGGGGGATTAACTTGAGCAGCGCTAGTGAACACGCTTTGTAGTCGTTGCGCCCAGTTGACCACTAGAGGGATTAGAGCTCCCGTTGGTAGTCCATCTATAACAGGTCCCTGGTTCATATGAACAGCTCCCCTCATAGCTGTCCTGGAGTGTATTTCAGGAGAGCTATTCACAGCTTGCCAGGGAATTGTTCATGGAAAGAGGCCTGAGGCATGTTGGTACATGTACTTGAATGAAAACGCTTTGTGTGAAATTCAAATAGATGCATAAAGTAAATAAATCCCAGCAACATATACATGAACATACATTATACCAAAAAATATCCAGTACTGTGCAAAAAGACAATGAAGATGAATTTTAAGAGTGAAAGTGTTTATATTTTTCAGAACCTGGACCACAACTACCGTGACTTTCAGTATCGCCTGACAAGTGTCAACACTTTACCCCCAGAGCCAGTAAGGTCATCCCCCAAAAGGGCACAAGTCAGCTTCATTGGAGGCCAGCAGGGCACTAACACTGCAGCAGGTAACTACAAGTCACATTAAGTTTGAAGAAGAAAATCTTCTGCATTGTAGTTGTTAATGCCCATGAGTGTTTGGCATATGTAAAATGTTGGTAACACGATTACGAGAAATTCACATAAGAATCATGTTTCAAAGATAGTGTCTTTGCACATTTATTACCCATTTAGTAAACAAAGCGTGAATTATTGATGACACCACTTTGTATGTTACATGTTGATTGACTCAGAGGTAGGTGCATGTAACTTTTGATACAGTAGATCACCAACCGAGTGGACATTTCTGTTAAAAAGACTTACATCATGTATGTAAATTACATACATTTCAGTGATCAATTTAGTGGACTATCAGTGTAGCAGACTTTTTCTCTGTCATCCAGTAGGTCTGTTAAATCAGTTATAACTGCAAAAAGGCTATTACAACAACATTTATAATACAAAGGACTCTGTTTCTCTGCCGGATTGGAGGAATTTGGTGCTTTGATGTAAAAGGTAAATACATTCTTCATGAGTATTAGAACATAAGCTGTTTGATACCTTTTGTCTGATACGATGTTTGTTGATGATTTTTAAGGGCCACAAACACATCCTTCAAGGTCAGCCTACACCTGGGCACACAGGAGCGACGGCAGTAACGGTCGGCCTATGTCCTCGACACCTACCAAGGACAGTAGACCAGGTAGAGACTGAACCACGTCAGCAGGGAGCTTATGTGTAGAAATTATCCACTTTGTTTAAAAGGATGTTATTTTGCTGAGGGATGGAGGGAACTCGTGCTTCACATGGTATTTGTGTGTGTGTGTGGGGGGGGGGGGGGGAGAATAATGCCTGTACCTGTGGTGTCTATTTTCTATGGATAATTTGTATGTAAATGCAACCCTTTGGTCACAAGATTTGATTCAACAATTAGGTATGATGTGCTATATCATTCCTGGAAGGGGGGGGGGGGAGAGAAATTAGTTTTCAGGCGCTAGTATTGTGGAATGAAGTTAAATATTTTAGTTTGATGTGAAAATTATGTATTATTACTAGACAGGAAATTATCTGAAAATTTTACAGTGTGCATCTTGAAATGTGATGGGGAAACATTTGTTTAAAAAATAAACATGTTACATCAATGTAGCACCAACTTCTACCTCCTTGAATGCCTTTTAAACCTTTCCTACCTAAAACTGGCCAAAACCGGCTGGTGGTCAAATGTCGTCTGCTTCAGTGTTTCCAACTAATTTCAACAGTTGTGAAATACAATTTGACTGAGAAATGTACATGAGACTTATCAAGATCACATGCCCCAGGTCAACAGCTTTCCTTGACATGGGTTGGGCACTTAGTGCTCAACCCATGCCAAGGAAAGTTGTTGACTCAGTCTTAATTCAAGGGGAAAAGGGTTAATATTCTTCTTTGAGTGAACAACTTCATAGCTAACTTCTGGCATCACCCATTCATATCATTGCCTGATAATACTAACACCTATTATAATGGCACCAAGTGGAGACATGACAAATAGCACTGAGGGAATATGCCACCACACTCAAACGAGAGGCCCATGGGCCAAATGCTCTGCCGACATATAATCTGATGACCATCACCAAAAAATTCTCTTTGCTATTGGTGTCCAAGCGACACCCTGCTGTTACAAAATCGGCTCTTTTCAACTGTACAGGCCTGGTGACCTATGAAATATACGTCAAGGTCACTGATATTACATGATGTATTAGCATTGGACATGATCTATATATCCTATAAATTTGGTATGTCTAATTCAATTATTTTTAGAGATATGGAATTTTATATCTTTCAAGACATTTTAACACATAACTTCCGTCAAATTATAGGTGGTGCCACTAGTGTGATAAGCAACTAAGATTTTGACCTCCTCCATAGCCCCACTGAATTTCATGAAGATCCATAAAAAAATTTAGGATACTGGACTGGTCACATTTTGATCCATATGTTACGATAAATAGGTGATGCCATCAACATTAAAAACCATGTAGATTTTCATACAGTTATAAGTCCTAAAAGTTACATGGGCCTAACTCAAAAACGGTGTGGTGCAGAGCATTCACAAAATGACTGTACTGCACTCACAAGCAAAAGTTTTACTGAAGGACAGACATGATCATGAGTGATCGCATGAGCTTGACGACCTTTGGTCAGCAGAGTTAAAAAAGTTCTGCTATATTACCGAACTTCAAATTGACAGTATTTTTAGCACTCAACATTGTTTTCTTGAGAATGAGTTTTGAAATTCTCTGGAATGTGATGTTATGAATGCAGTTATGTAGTACAGTGGTCCCCCTCTTATAAGGCCCCTCTCACCAGAGGCCACCCCTCTTATAAGGCCACCATTCTCAAGCAGAAAGTGTGGCATTTCCATTATATTGTCCCTCTCTAGAGAGGCCACCCCTCTTATAAGGCCACTTTTGGGCTGCATTTGGGGTGGCCTTATAAGAGGGGGACCACTGTAATGACATGTACTCATATGTGTTGGTGCACTTAACAAACTAACTGGGAAAATGCTACCAGAGGGAACAATATATGTATTAAAGTATTCTTCCCAACACGTGGAAAAAATAATTACTATCAAATGAAAGTTTGCTTAAAATGAAGATTTGTATGAAGATATAAAAAAGAAATGTAATTCCTCAGATTGACCTATTTACCTCTAATGTGTTCATATCCAGGCCATTTCTTGCAAGATACACATAGTATGACATGGAATATTGAAGGAACAGAGCATATGCCTGTGTATGTTCATATTTGCAGCATCTCTTCACCGGCCACACACCCCACCCATGCAGCTCGAGCAAGAGGACAAACCTCTGTTGAACCTGAGTGTGTCCACAGTCCGCAGTGACAGCCCCACAGACCTAGCAGGGCCCAAGTAAGTATATTTCAAGCGGTATTAGAAATGAGGCTTACCTGCCCATCTGAGACAGGTTGATTTAAATAGGGACACATTATTGTGACACTAGACAGGTTAAAATTTGTAATGTAATTCAATGATAGCTAGATATTGAATTCTGTCTTTCCAGCATTGTGGACAAGTGCAAAATTTTGTAACCCTTGAAGAGTGGACCTGTCTACTAATAATTTATATATACTAAGTGCTGGCACTTCAATCAGTTCAAGTTGGCTGTTAAGATTTTACATGTAGTTGGGGATGCTGCATTGTAAATGCAATGTGTGTAAAAATATTTTGTTTCTGGGAAACTATATGCTACTCTGACACAACATTGCTAAAGGAGAGGCTCCGAGTCCCTCAATTAAGCAGAGCATATCTTTCTCTTGTCTTTCAGCACAGTTTCCTGATCACCTACTTGTGTTAAATACCCTTTGCTTCAGTAAAACCCAAGATTGACAAAACTATGCATTTAACATTTGCATTCAAATCGAACCGCAAGAGTTTCTCTGTAATTTCACCTCAAAAGCACCAGGTATGCTATGTATGTATGTATTGCCATACAATTAGGTACAAAAATATATGCCAACATCTATGCCATGAAGAGTGATTAATATATGCCTGGCCTGTTTCACAATCCATGTAAAAGACATGGGTCCATACTTTTTTATATATTACACAAAGTGAAATAAAAATGGGGTTCCCACATATTTGGAAACAGCCGGGAAAACAATTTGTTTTCAAGGATCAGTAAAAAGTGCAAAAATGGTCCAAAAAAAAAATTGACATGTTGTCAAAAGTCAGGAAATACTAGGTGCAACATCATAAAAGGCTTTTAAAGCAGCAGATTTCTGGCATATTGAGTAGATGGCAATTGGAGGTGGTAAAGACAGAGGAAAGACACCGTTTCATAGTTTCGTGTGACTACAATTTAAGGACTCCAAATACATGCGACTGTTTTTGAAGAAAACCAACTTTAGAGCTTGATCAAGTACTACTTACTGATGCCAAGTCAGCACTGAAATATATATTTTTGGGTCAGTGAAATCATGAACTATAGATACGTGCAAAAATCAACCATTGTCTTTGCCTAATTTCTAAATAAACACACTCAGTGATAATGAAATGGTTGGGTTTCTGCTGTTTTCATCTATTTTTTCTATGAAACAAATGATAAAAAAAAAAGTTTGCCATGTTTTTTGATATTCTCGTTTAGTTTAAGAAATATAGCTCTGTAAAGTTGACAAAATCTGACTTTCTCGTGTTTTTCTTTGACAAAGTAAACTTTTCAACTTTGCAGAGCAATATTTGATAAACTAAACAAGAGATCCAAAAAATATGGCAAAATTTTTTGGATAATATTGTTAGGAACCAAACCAAACCATTTTTACAGTTTTGCTGTTTGTTTTAGAAGAGAAATAGCCTAAAACAGCATAAAGCCCTGCCGTTTCATTATCACTGTGTTTGTTCAACAATAAGGCTGGGAAAAGTGTTGATCTTTGCACCAATCTGTAGTTCATGACCATATCAACCCAAAAATATATGCTTTAGCTACCATTGCATCAATAAATAGTACGGTAGAGGGCGGTACTGTTGGTTTTGTTCAAAAATGGGCCCATGTATTTAGAGTCCTTAAATTCTATCAGTTAACTCAGTCAGCAATAGGTAAAATTTTGGAGATGGATGCTTTTCCAACATTTCATATTTCGTGAATGGAAATCGTTTTTGTGTAAGAAGATTAAAAGGAGCTGGCATCCCTTCCTGCCAGTGCTAATGGCATTTCCTTTTCACTAAATGCAGAAAACTAGTAGTGCTAAGATGTTTGCGGATTAATTTGTGTTTGCAGGGAATTTGTGTTCATGAGCTTTGGAACATTGCAACAGTATTACCATCACATTTAATTTCAGTGGTAACTGATATTTTTATTCCACACTCATTTAGTTTATAGTGACAAAAAGAAGTTGATTTCACTCATTTAATTTCATGAGCTGTTCTCACCTAGGTGAATCCAAGCTCTGGCATGCATATGGACTGTATCTTGTTCACAAGCAAAAAGTTACTAGATAGAAGAACAAACAGACAGACATGAGTGATTGAGTGATCATATAAGTGATCTGTGGTCAGCAGAGCTAAAAAACTGATGTTAAAAAAAATAAATAAATAAAGAATGACTATACAAACTATAAACAATAACAATCTTATTCAATCAGAGAGCATTTTAGCAAGTGCAAGGCCAATAGATATTTGCCAAAAATGCACCCCATCAGTATGGTGATGTTGTGAATGTGCAAGTGCCTACCAGTAGTGCTGCCACCAGGGTGGCCACTCCCGGGAGCAAGTTGTGGCATAACATCACGGGAGAAAAAATTAAATTTAAAAGTGTTTACAGTGTCCAAAGTGGAGTAACGCCACTCTTGTGGAACCAGCCACTCTTCTACTTTAATTTGGCTACAGGATTCAGGAGTTGAATGTAGCAAAAATGTTTAACTAGAGGGCTGCGTGAACCGCCTGTACTCAGCTGCCCTAAGCTTGTTCACAAAATCCAAGTTGCAACTTAGTGGACCTGTGTTGAGCTTTAGCTAAGTGCATATGACAAATTCACAACAATGGTCCTGTGACCTTGGGGTTTAGCTCAAGGTCACCCATCCCGAACATAACCTTGCCATTATAGAGGACTATAATCCTGTGTAAAATGAATGCCCGAACTCAAAAAGTTCAACATATTGTGCAGAAAGCCAATTCCACTTTAATGGCTCTGTTTAATCCGAAATCCCTGAGGCATGACAAATTGAACAGACATGGTAAAGACCACAGGGGCTTGTTTCTTCACTACAAACACTGAGCGGAGCAAGCTTAAGGTGGCCCCCAGTCTGTGTTTAGGGATAGAAGGGAGGCAACCAGCATAATATACACAACAGAGGTTATTGCAGTTCAAGGTCTCGACAGAGTTTAATATGGCATTTACCGCAATAAAACCTGGTTCTCAATAAAAACTTCAACAACGGATCTATGCCAGGGAATGGTGCCATTGTTGTGAAGGGCAAAATGCGACTTTTGATTTTTGATACAATTCAAGTGCTTTATTGCATGAGGATCCAATATATGTACAACACAGGGATAGATTCATAATATCGATCAGTAGGAAATTTTGTTTGCAGAGATTTACCACGTTTTATTGAGGTGAGTGCAATATTAACTCTTTCAGTGCCAATCATGTATAAAGTCGATCTACTAAAGTAAAATTAGTCTGAATTATCATTAGGATCTCAGATACGTATTCCTTGTAAAAGACCTTTCATACAAGTATCAGCATGTCTCTAGTTCCAGAGAAAATATCCCAGGTCAACAGCTTTTCTCGGCGCGCATTGGGTGCATTGTGCCCATTGCATGTCCAGGAAAGCTGTTCACTCAGTCCAAAATTTGGCCCTTAAAGGGTTAAACTCTGCAGAGGGCTTGAACTGCAATAACCTCTGTTGTGTATGTTAATATGCTAGTTGCCTCCCTTCTATCCCTAAACACAGACTGGGGGCCACCTCGCTCCACTCAGTGTTTGTAGTCACCAAATAAACCCCTGTGGTAGAGACACATCTAAGGTACACTGCCACCAAGTTTGAAATGAATCTGGCAAACATTTTTGGAGATGAAGTCAAAAATGTGAATAAGCATTAGAATGCCCTTGGATTTACCTACTAGATAGTAATCAAAAGAAAAGGTATACTTACCGGTATGTTGTCAAATTGAAATCAGTCGTTAACAAGAGGGCTGTGTGAACAGCCCATGCTCAGCTGACCTAGAGATTTATCACACTTGTGGTTTTGTAAACTTGGGATAGGGCAAAATAGGTAGACACTTATCAAAGGCACAAGAAATTCACATGTTAAACATTCCTATTAAACTTTTTTAAAGATTTTCCCCCAAAAAATCATAAAAAATCCAAAAATCACTGGAGCATGACCATTTGAACAAACTTGGTAGAGACCCATCCAAGGTACATTGCCACCAGGTTTGAAGTCAATTCGACAATTTCTTCGGAACAGATCAAAATGTGAATTAGCATTAAAAGGCCCATTGACTTACATAGCTGCATTTACCGTTAAGTACCCAAATTGAAAAAAAAAATTAAAAATGAGTAATCCACAGCAGTACCACTTTGTGAACAACTTTGATTGAACCTTTCACAAGGAACGTACCCACCAAGTTTCAGCTTAATCTGAGTGATGGTTCTGGGAAAGGAGTCGAAAATAGCAAATACACACAAAAAAATCATAAAAAATTAGAAAAAAATTGCAGCGCCATTTGGTGAACAAATTAAGAACTAGGAGTCCCCAGGAGTGTTCCTGTGTGATATGAAAGCAATTGGGTAAACGTTTTCCGAGAAGATGCCGGCCTGCCCCTGTCCGGTGCAAAGGGAGGTCACCTTGATCCCACAATTTTACTATACCCTTACACTACCTCCTATGACATAATTTTTGGCTACGTGAAACAGACACCCCAGATTTCACTCTATTTTGGTGTCTCTGTTCTGAAGATTGTTTAAGGATTGCCCCAAAATAGAACAAAAAATTCATAAAAAATCCAAAAACCACTGGAGCATCACCATTTGAGCAAACTTGGTAGAGAACCACCAAAGGCACATCCCCACAAAGTTTTAAGTGAATCTGGCTGAGGGTGTTCGAGAAGTCGAAAATGTGAATTGTGGACAGAAGATGCACGGACGACAAACAAGGGACCCTCACAAAAGCTCAGCTGACTTGTCAGTCAGCTGAGCTAAAAATCCAGAAACCCCAGCAGTGCCACATAGTGAACAACTTTGTTTGACCCTTTCACAAGGAATGTTTCCACCAAGTTTCAGCTTAATCTGAGTGATGGTGCTGGAGAAGTCGAAAACAGCAAATCAAACAGACTAAAAATCATTAAAAAAATCGAGAAAAAATTGCAGCAGCACTTGGTGAACAAATTAAGAACTAGGTGTCCGTAGGAGTGCTCCTGTGTGATACTGAAGCAATTGGGTGAGTGGTTTTGGAAAGAAGACTTTTTAAGACTTGCCCAAAAAAGGAGAAAAAAAATCATAAAAAATCCAAAAATGACTGGAGTGTGCCTATTGGCACAAACTTGGTAGAGACCCACCCAAGGTACATTGCTGCCAAGTTTGAAGTGAATCTGGGTGACGGTTTCAGAAAAGAGGTTGAAAATGTGAATTGTGAATATTATGACGATGGACCAAGAGTGAGGGCATAAGCTCTGCGGACTGACAAGTCAGCTGAGCTAAAAACATAGCTCGCCCGAAAGGTGGAATTGAACCACTCCGACGCCAGTCGGCTACAGGTTTGAAGCCTGCACCCCAGACCACTGAGGCTCATTCGGGCATTTATAGTTGGAGCTGTAGTGGCTTATATACAGGTCTATGTTTGTTTGCAAAAGTTGAAGGGTAAACTAATTTGCATATTGCAAACATTCAAACTATAACAGTAATTTAAAGGCAAGTGAAATTGAACAAAATATTGAAGAATCTTTAAACATGTGATTAATGGTATATTTTAGTGTGAAGAAATAATGAAAGAACTGCCATGTTCTCTGAATATATATATATATATATATATATGCTGGCCATGTTGGCATCACTTAATCTACCAATAAATTTATTTAAGAGTTTATATCAGCTTAATTATTTTATAATGTGCTAAAAGTTCTGGTTATTTTTGCAATAAAAATAGGTGCATGCTGTTAAGAGTTTTTGTATGACTGTATTGAACACATGCATGTGGAACATGATACTACACGCACAGGGAGAGAAAGGGAAGGGAGGTAGCCACTGCCAGGGCTATTGATGGGGCCTCAGCACAGACACAAGAAAGGTCATAGCCACAGAGGCTAGGGAAGGCATAAATGTTTTTTTTTTGTTTTTGTTTTTTTATGGCAGATAAGCAGAGGGCTGAAGAAGTATTGTTGTGTTCAACTTTTGCTTTCTGTCTTGCAGACCAGTGGTCACAAGGTCCAAGCCAATGACTGTCTCAGATCTGGAGGCGAGGCCAGGTTCTCCCAGTGTAGTGGTGCTGCCAGGTTCCGATGGATCCCCCTCAGACACACCTCCCAATGGTATGTACAATTCTGATACAATGGACAGCTTCTGTTTTGCACCTTTTTTTTTTTTTTTTTAAGCACGTTTGAAAGTTTAGAGTTTCTTCTGCATTTTAATTTATTTATTTTATTTTTATTTTTTTTTTTTTGGGGGGGGGGGGGATTATGTACTCCTTATAAAACTTGTTCATGTGTTGAAAGCAGTAGAAGGGCTGTTATCACTGGGTGTCCCACTAAGTCTTAAATCGCGCACAAGGGTTGAGTATACACCTTCAGTCAGTTCAATAAATTGGTCAAGTTCACATAACATCTTGTTCAGAATAATACATGTAAATACAAGTACTGTAGCATGAGTGAGTTTATAAAAAAAAAATAGTTGACTTTTCATTACTTTGAAATTGAAACAGTTTGCTTATTCAAATGTTATATTATATATTTTTGGGGCTCAACAAATGCTGTTTAAAAGGATTGTTAAAATCTGAAAGTGTATATCTTGAAGACATAAATCATTTTACCACAGGGCTACCAAAAATATATGATTAACACAAACTTAACAAAAACTTGCTGTTCATCAGGGATGTGCAATCTGTGCCATAATAGTTGCAACTGCTTCTGTGGCCACACTGATATATTGGGGGTGTTCATTCTCTATCTGTTAACATTGCTGGCAATTTGTCTCACTGCAGCAGACCATGGGACAACAGAAGGGGGTGGGGGAGTGACGGCAGCCCCTGCGTCACTGGACTCTGCCTGGAAACAACCTGCTGTGTCCCTGGATTCTGCCTGGAAGACTCCAACAGGTAAAGTTGTTCAATGTGATTGCAACAACATTAGAGAATTAGAACAAGCACTGTCAGTTTATGTACATGTGCCGAGTGAACTGACACGGATGTTCAAAAGGCCGTCCGGGTGTAGAATAGAATCAATTGAGACCACCTCCATATTAAGAACACCAACTTACAGTCCCAATTTTATATTTCATATTCCTTATTACGACCACTGTGCTATTAACAGACCATATTATGTCAGTCCCTTAGGTGGTATTAATGGGGAGGTTCCCCTGTATTCCCTCATGGATAGCAGAACACGGAGCAGATATCTGTTGGTTTTATTCAGTCTGTTCCATTTCCCACACTGGTGTGCCTATTTGACTGCCACTCCTGGACCAAGTGGAAATTTAAATTATGCTTTGGCCAACAAAACATTTTGTTGCTGATCTATTTACTGTATGAATAAGTCATAATTTGAAACAAGTAAATAGTCCCCAAAGGTTGACAACTTTTTTCCTGGCCCAAGGAGTGGTGGCAGGGGATGTAAGCATGAGTGCAAGCAGTCTGTCTCTCCCTACTTCCAATCATCCAGACCCTTCATTCAGATTAATTTCCTAGAAACTAAAATATCTAATATAGCCATCTTAACTTTGTATGGCTATATGTGGTTGACTTGCTGATCTGATCTACATCGTTTAACAGATAAAAGTAGTAAGGACATTTTACTATTTGATTTTCTGCACATCATTTTGATTGGATGGTGCTGTATTGGAGTTACTTGCTCAGGGCTCTACAATTCTCTTTGAAGTCCACTTGTCATACACGATTTTTTTTTTTTTGTGTCTCAGACTATAGGACATGCAACTTGTACAGCCCTGCGTGCTAATATATATATTTGTATAACAGGTACAAGTGGTGAGGACATATTAATTTTTAATGTTGTACGCATCATTTTGATTGGATGATGCTATGTCTGAGTGACTTGCTAATGTATATTTGTACATAGTAGATACAAGTGGTGAGGACAAGAGGAGGGCTGATGAGGAGAAAAGGAAGCGGGAAGAGGAAGAGAGGCGGAGACGAGAGGAGGAGGACCGGGAGTATGAGGAACGTAGGCGCAGGCGGGAAGAGGAGAGAAGACGCCAGGAACAGGAGGCATGGGAGAGAGAACAGAGAGAGCTGGAGGAGCTCAAAAGACAGGAGGTAAGATGTAGACAGGGGTAGAGCTACAGATGTAGACAGGGGTAGATGTACAGATGCAGGCAAAAGCGGAGCTACAGATGTAGGCAGGGGTGGCGCTACAGATGCAGACAGAGGTAGAGCCACACATGTCTGGTTAGGGACAATGAATTAGTCAGGTGCAATTTGGCTGACCTGACTCAAATGTATTAGCCAAACATGCATTTCATTAACCAAACAGATTCTACATTTTGCAGTCAGTAGGCTGGTGTTACATAATGAAGTCTGAATATTTCATAAGACTACAAGTGAATCTAAATTTCTTTGGCCAATTTGGACCCCCCAAAAAGGTAAATATCTTGAGCTAAACCTGACTTTAATACATTAGCCCAAGGGTAATGTCCAGTACCAGCCTGGTATGGGGGGGGGGGGGGGAGCAAAATGACTCCCAAGTGAAATAATTTATTCAGCGAGAGCTCCATACATACATAAGATTTAGGGTCATTACTGGGAAAGGGGCCATATGTAAATTCTGAAACCAGTGGGGTGGGGAGGTGAGGGGAATGACAGGAGTGGTATGTAGGTCAGTGACCAGTGTGGGGGGGGGGGGGGGAAGGGCTGGACATTGTATTAGGGCCAGGGATGGAGTGAAGAGAATTAGCATTTAGATTTATGGGTCAGTACAAGTGACAACATACAGTAGACTTCAGCGAAAGTCTCAGCTTACAAAAAGTTTGTGTTTTTGTGACAAATGCAGGACGACAAGGGAGAGTTGCATCTGGGATTAAGTTAACTGGTGCAATCAGATCACAAAAGTTGCATTTACAAGTCTGGCCCAAGTTGCAATAGATCTTTTAAATTAGTCATGTGCCGGTACATTACAGGAGAAGAGACCAGAGCCAGCAGCAGCACCAGAGAAAGAAAAGCCCAAGGAGGAGGAGAAGAAAGAGGAGGCTGGTGAGGCAGGCATTGACCCAGTGATGCAGAAGTACATGGCTATGGTACAGCAAGCCAAGGAACGGGAGAAAAAGGTCGGTGTGCTCAACTCAGCCCTCAAGAATCCATGTAGAACCTTTCTCCATGGTACTTAGTTGTAAATTCATTGCCTTTTTCTTACCAGACCCTCAAGTTACATCATGCACATATAAGTGCCTCGATAGAAGTGCCAGTTACATGCTAAATAATTTTTGAACTTAATGTGTATGCATCTCTGCATTTTTCTGCTTCTCTGTCGTGAAAAAAGTTTGCAAATTTCTTTGCCACAAGTAGGAACCTTGCAGGTGACATTTACCTATTTTGACTTTATGGTGGCCTAATCTAATATTTTTTGTGTTGCAAAGGATTTTTTTTTTTTTTCACAAAAGCATGTTCAAAAGTAATGTATATGAATTTTTAAATAGTTTTTGAAGTTAGAGAGTACTTTTCAAGCGTTTAATATACTCCCAAGCTGACACGCTTTCACAGGGGCACACAGTGAGCCTGAGGGTCTGTTGTTTGTGTGAGGGGTGGAGCTGCTTACTTTCTCTCAATTAATCTGGAGGGTCAGATTTCATTCTGGTCACGTTTTAAGCTTTCCACTTGATCTGATTTCCACTACCATAAAAAATAACAGAACTTTATGCTTGCTTTGTGGATGTGATTTGTCTAAAAATTTAATATTCCATCTAGTTGAACTGATAGCTTTGTGATGTTTGCTTTATAACTGTACACAAACTGTTTGATTGTGTAATTTGTGCGAAAGTGGTTGTAATAACTAAATATACTCCTTGTGTTTATCCTATACTTGGTACGTGGTGTTCTGTCGTTTAAAGAGTGTCTTTGCTCCCATCTTCTTTCAACAGGAAGCTGAGGATGTAAGTTACTGGGACGTTTTCATAGCTTGTTGGTATTGCGTTTTTTTGCTTTGCTTTGCATAAAGTAAGCTGGTTGCAGACACATTGCTCAAAACTAAGGTTCAATCACCTTGGCCTGTCTTAAGCCAACCGACAAGAGTGTTCTGGTTGTGTCAATTAAATCCTTTCCCCCTTGAACCGGCTGGTGGTCAAAGGTCGTCTGCGTCAGCGTTTTCCACTAATTTCAACAGTAATGAAAAACAGTTCGACTGAGAATTGCAGATGAGACCTAGGTATCAGGTCCTGGGTCAACAGCTTTCCTTGGCATGGGTTGGGCACTTGGTGTCCAATCCATGCCAAGGACAGCTGTTGGTTTAGTCTTAATTCAAGGGGGAAATGGTTAATAGATGCATTAATGGTTATACAGGACTCCTGTGATGTGCCTTGAGCAAGGCTTGGTTTGGTGGGTGGGCAGTAGAGCTATCATATGGGTTAACCTAAAGCAGTAAGAATGCACAAATGTCAACCCTTTCCAGTGCAAATCACCCAAAGCACCCAGATGTAAATTGTTTGCTTCTTTATCTAATTTTAATTTTAATTTTAATAGAAAAAAATTGCTAAGAATTGTACATGTTCTTACATGTTCTACATAAGACCTTTCATGATGGCTCGTCATTGGTAAATAGTTTTTTTTATAAGTATGGGTTAGATGCTGACACCTGCTCGTGCCTATGACTGGATTTGTAATGTAAAGTGTAAAACAGAAAATTAAATGTCATGTGCTGCTCATTGCCTGAAGATCACAGGCAGCTGGCTGCTATATATACTCCTCTATACTTCAGTGTTATAGCCACTCTTTGCTGACACCAGACTTCATCATTATCATGCCTTTAAAGTTGTTACTATATCATGATTAGATTATTCACAAATTTTTCTTATTATGTGCACAATTTTCACAGTTCCACTAGTAAAGTTTATGCACACACACACATAAATATATATATATATATATATATATATATATATATATATATATATATATATATATATATATATATATACATGTATATATATCTCACGTTTGGGTTGATTTTATTGCTATAAAGCATGTGTATAAATACAGAGACCAGACCACCATAGACCATATAATAAAGTCATTAGAAAGTGTCATTCTGTTCTGTTCTGCCTTCTGTACGGCAAATTACCTAGAGCCGGAAGAGTACCTATAACCGGAAGTACTGATATATGATAATGGCATCGTCTGCTATCAGCGAGACTGCTGCATTTTTTTTTTAACATTTGGCATCTCCTGCGGCACAAGTTATTGAAGTAGGCTTTAACAAACATGAGATAAACAGATTATAGCATGGTTTGTTGTGGATATGAAGAATATTAACTCACACTGGGTACCATATAGCAGAACTCTTTTGCTTCACTTGCACATTCTGCATATATGGCACTCAGTGCTCGTTGATATTCTTTGTATCGACAACAAAGCATGCTACAATCTATACCTACATGTATATATAAAGTAAAATAAAACTAATCTGTCAACCATCAAGTGTATGGCCAACATAATCCTATCATAACACTGCAATTAAGGGAACAAGCTATAGCCAGTGATTGCCCAGTGATAATTAGCCATGGTTAGCTGTCATACTATTATAACAAATAAATATACTTTTTGTATGATAACAAAAAGTAACAATGCTTCATCAGCTTCAAAATCGGTTGAAAAATACTGTTTACATGTACTATGGTTAACATTGTCATCTGGCCAATTTTTTATGTGGGGTCCTGATAATTGAAATGTGAAATGTTATGGTGTCTGTGTATAGGTTACCAAGAAGGTAGTGGACACCTGGCAGAAAGGCAGGAAGAAGAGTGTAGTAAGTACAGTGTCATACTTCACCACAAGTGTCAATAATGTAGCTAATGTAGAGTGTAGTAAGTACAGTGTCATGCTTCACAGAAATTGTCAATAATGTAGAGTGTGGTAAGTACAGTATCATGCTTCACAGAAATTGTCAATAATGTAGAGTGTGGTAAGTACAGTGTCATGCTTTACCACAATTGTCAATAATGTAGCTAATGTAGGCTAGTAAGTACAGTGTCATGCTTCACAGCAATTGTCAAAAATGTACAGTATAGTAAGTACAGTGTCATGCTTCACAGTAATTGTCAATAATGTAGCTAATGTAGAGGGTAGTAAGTACAGTGTCATGCTTTACAGTAAATTGTCAATAATATAGTTAATGTAGAGTGTAGTAAGTACAGTGTCACGCTTCACCACAGCAACTGTAGCAATGTAGCTAATGTAGAGGGTAGTAAGTACAGTGTCATGCTTTACAGTAATTGTCAATAATATAGTTAATGTAGAGTGTAGTAAGTACAGTGTCACGCTTCACCACAGCAACTGTAGCAATGTAGAGTGTAGTTTGTACAGTGTCATGCTTCACAGGAATTATCAATAATGTAGCTAATGTAGAGCAGTAAACACAGCGTCATGCTTCACCACAATAACTGTCGATATTGTAGCCATGGAGAATGCCATGCTCCACCACGACAATTGTCAATAATGTAGAGTGCAGTAAGTACAGTGTCATGCTCCACCACACAACCAATTTTACGACTTTGTAGCTGATGTAGAATATAGTAAAGACAGTGCCATGCTACACTGAACACAATTTTCAATGTTGTAGCGAATGATTTCAGCAACCATTAAAATAATGATGCACAGAACTGTCTGGGCATCTACAGTTATATGACAGTGTATGCTTAAAATTAATATAGTGGCTAGGATAGAAAGTTTACTATGCAATGTGCTTTTATACATTGTACACTTTTTAATTATTCCATAATTCTATGTTTAGTGGTGTTAAAAAAGAAATAAGAACCCAAATGAAAAAAATGTTGGGCTTCAGTTTTGAAACAAGCATGACATAAGGTTGATTTTGGAACTATAATAGGTTCAAAATATTTTTGTGTGTACCACCTATTTGCACACAGTATACACAGTAAAAAAAAAGTTGGAATTATTTTGTTGCAGGATCGGTCCCCATCTCAGTCTGAAGATATATCAGCAGCAGAGGAGGCCAAGAGGTGTGTGAAATTTTTAATGAATTGTTGACTTTTATTCAGTTGGCACAGCTTGAGGATAACAAGACAATTCTCATACCAATAATGTTTTTAGCTTTGTGAACCAAAGGTTGCACAGCTCATGTTATCACTCGTGTCTGTCTGTCTGTCCATCAGTAAGCTCTTGCCAGTGAGCGTGATACAGTCCAGATTTCAAGATAGCTCAATGTAACTTTGAGGACTAGTCAAGTGTATGAAAGTCTAGGGAGAGTTCGATATTGGTGGTGCCACCTACAGTATTTGGTTACAGGAAGGAGCATGTTTAGAGTGCATTTTTGCTACACCAAGAGCAAACTAGCAACCTAATATACCCTACTCCCCAAACTTCAACAGTTTTGCAGCAGTTAGATCAAGTTGAGAACATTTTATTTCGCTGAAGGAAAACAATTTTGGGTGAAAGTTGCCAAATGACAACCAATTCTCATCCCTGAGGTAATGTATGGGTCAAAATGTGAAAAGCTTGTGAGCACTATAGCATCCTTAATGTTTGATAGATGTTCATGAAATTTAGTGGGAATGTGGCGGAGGTCAAAATCTCAGTTGCTTATGATACTAGTGGCACCACCTATAATGTGACAGAAATTATGAGCCAAAATGTGGTGAATGAAGTCAAATTCCATATCTCAAAAAAAATAATTGACTTTGACATGCCAACTTTATAGGATATTAGATCATGTCCAATGCTAATATGTTATATATTATGAGTAACCTTGACCTATTCTTGTAAGGTCACCAGTCATGTAAAGTTTAAAGAGGTGATTTTGTTATGGCAAGCTGCAGCTTGGGCAGCAATGGCAAAGAGAATTGAGCCTCCATATCAAAATTGCACCCGATTACATTGTACATAAACTGTACTTGGTGACCTACTTTTTGGGTCACCATGACACAAAGATTATGGAGTTTGGTGCTTGTCCAAGTTTAATGCTTTTCGTTGATAACTTAAAAAGTTGTCACCTGATTTGAACAAACTGGCCATGAATGGAAAGCTGAAAGTGGTTTTCTAAACAATTTTTGACAAAATCTTTAAAAACCTCCAAAACTGCTTAGCCAATTGCTTTCAAATTACATAGGTATACATCTGGGGACCCCCAGACCTTAATTTGTTCAACAGGTGCTGCTGCAGTTTTTTCTATTTTTTAATCAATTTTTGTTTATTTCTACTAATTTAGACTTTCTCTCCAAAAACATTGCTCGCATTGTTCTGAAACTTGTTGGGAATGAAGATTGTGGGAGGGTTAAAGAATGTTGTTCACTCCATTTGTGGTGATACCTTGGATCCCAATTAATAACAAATTTTTCAAGTGCCTGTCAGTTAGTGCATGTGTTCCTATTGATCACTATGCAAGTTAAAGGAGATTGCAATGGAAATTCAGACTGGCATGAAAGGTCAGCTGAGCACAGTACTGCCACAGTCCTCTTGTTCATTTTTTCTACATGACATGCCTGCTTTCTAGGTGTTTGATACATCACTCACATTTAGTTAGTTGCACCATCTGATAATTACACTGTTAGGACAGGACAAGGTGGAGAGTAAACTTTTTACCGTTTTTCGGTCAGGATAAGACTGAGTCAATAGCTTTCCTGGTCAGAATGAGACTGAGTCAATAGCTTTCCTGGTCAGAGTAAGACTGAGTTAATTGCTTTCCTGGTCAGAATAAGACTGAGTCAGTAGCTTTCCTGGTCAGAATAAGACTGAGTCAGTAGCTTTCCTGGTCAGATCAATACTCATTGAATAGCTTTCCAGGTCAGAACAAGACTGAGTCATTTTTTTCCTGGTCAGAATCAGACTGAGTTAGTAGCTTTCTGCATCAAACCTGTGCCTAGGGAAGCCATTGTCATGGGGCATACCAACATGAGGGTGGGTTAATCTACAACTACATACAGTGTTGTCCCCAGCTTTTCAGGAGGGCAGGGCACCTTTCATCTAAAAGGGCACTTTTAAAGGTACACAATGACAATCAAAAAGGGCATCCAAAAGTAGCAGTCCAAAAAGAGGATTTTTTTGTTGTTTTTATGGAAATAGTTCTGAATTTCCATCTTGAACTCATGGTCAATAGATAAATTGATATGTTGTTTTGCCAATCAGTTCAAATTATATTACAATTTTATGAATGTAATTGCCCAGAATTAAAAAAAAAATAAATAAATAAAGAAAAAGGCAGGGAGCTAAAGAAAAAGGCAGGGAGTAAGGAAAAAGGGCAGGGAGCAAAACAAAAGGGCAGGGCAAATCTCCCTTCTATTTTAAGCTACAGACAATACTGAACTATAAGCAAAAATGTTTTATAGTGACATAAAATTTAGGTAAAAACAAAAACAGATGCCAATTTACCTCGGGGCACTTTTGGCTGATTTGAGTGGCAAGGGTTGAACAAGACAAGTGATGTTCCATATTACATGTACACAGCAGACGTCTACAAAGGAGCATCACTTTCTTCAGAAAAATGGGTCTTGTGGTCATGTAGTTAAATTTTGAAGAATGTAACAGACAAGCAAGAGGAACATCGGCCTAATACTTTGCTGACATATAATCTGATGACCAGCATCAAAAAATTCTCTTTGCTATTGATCATGTTGATGTTCAACCTACACCCAGCTATTACAAAATCACCTCTTTCAATTTTACAGGCCTGATGACCGACAAAAAAAAGGTCAAGGTCACTGATATTATAACATATTAGCATTGGACATGATCTATGTATCCTATAAATTTGGCATGTCTTATTCAATTTTTCGAGATATGGAATTTTGTATCTTTCAAGACATTTTAACTCATAAGTTCTGTCAAATTATAGGTGGTGCCACTAGTATCACAAGCGACTGAGATTTTTACCTCTTCTACAATCCCACTAAATTTCATGAAGATCCATAAAAAATTAAGAATGCTGGACTGGTCACAAGGTTTCCACATTTTGATGTGTGTTTTACATAATACCAGGGGTGTTGCCACCAACATTAATGTTGACATCGCTTTTCATACACTTGATAAGTCCTAAAAGTTATATGGGCTTAACCCAAAAAGTGGGGGGCTCAAAGCATGCACAAAAGGACCCCTATATTCAACAGGCAATTTGACCTTGCCCTGCTGGTGTTAGTGGCTAGTCATAGGCCCCCTCGCGGGTCAACATGATGTAATATGGCCTGCCTCTCAGAGCTCATCTCTCACTGGATAGACTGGTGAATAACTTGGTTTAATCTTCCCATAAGCTACATTTCCACCCAGTTTCAGAATAGTCTGAGTGAGGTTTCTGGGAAAGTTGTAAACAGGCAAAATTGGTTTAAAATTTTTTTTGTTAAAAAAAATTGAGGTCTGGGGGTTCCCAGAAGTGCCCCTATGCAATTTCAAAGCAGTTGGCGTGGCACTTTCGGAGAAGCAGATTTTTAAAGATTTCATTAAAAAATTGAAAAAAAAAATAAATAAAAAAAAGCATCGCAGCATGACCATTTGAACAATGTGGTGGAGACCCACCCCAAGTACATCCCAACCAAGTTTGAAGTGAATCTGGCTAACCATTTTGGAGAAGTTGAAAATGTGAAATATGCAAGGACAGATGGATGGATGATGGGCGATCACAAAAGCTTAGCTAAATGAGTGGTCAGCTGAGTTAAAAATAAGGTATAAAAATACTGCAATTTAAAGGTGTCAAGAGAATAGCAAATTCTGTATCCCATGATTCATATCAGGACTTTGGATTTTCATTTTTTCATAAAATAAGTCAATATTCCCTTTGAAGTGAATGAATGATATCCTCCAGAAAGTTATAGCTTGAAACATAATAGCTCTTAGAATTTTCTCCAAGGTTGAAAGTGGTGCAATGTCATGTTTATGTACAAATGACAGAAGTTTGAACAGGCAAAACAAAGCTGCAAGTGATAAAATAATATCCCAAAGACTTTGAAATAAACATATGCACAGACATTTCTATGTTTATTTTTTGCCTCGTACACTAAATATTACACTGGAAGGGTTAAAATTCATAAATTAAAAGTTGTATTTTATGGAGTAGGATCCAGGAACTTCTTTTTTGTGTTTTAAACAAATTAGAGATAAAGCAGAAATTTAAAAGTGATGCAGCAGCATGACTGAGAAACTTTGAGTGTTCATAATTGTCATTATTGTGCCTTCACAGAATGGTTTTATTGATATGAGACTTACAGATGCATAACTGTCAGGATTTTACATCTCTTGCAGCACTGGGGGAGGAATGTCCGAGGACGACTTTGAGTGGTGAGACCAGACTCAGGCTGACAGCTTCCACAACACATCAGTCATTTGATTCAGGGAATTTTACAGTGGATTTATCATTGCCAATACAACAACTGTGTTCTCTCTGAGGAGATTTCAGATCTGTCCTAATTTTATCCACAGTTGATCATCTGGGGCGACTTTGTGGAAAGTGATAGATCAGTGTGTTTACAGATGTACACACAAAGCCAAAGACTGAAACAACAGGAAATATCATGCTCACACGGAGTTTGATCACCATATGCATGCACAAAAATATGACAATTTTTAAAAGTAACAACCGACAGCAGGCAGATTCTGTACATTCATATTCATATGAGAATGACGAGGAACTCATATTACTATGAACTCAACAGTGACAGAATTGATCCAGCTGAAGAATTAATCCACCTTTTTGGATAATTTGAAGTTTTCCACAATGTACTCCTTGCATTGATTATGCCTGTATCAGTTCTGTCTGTTGTCAATTTGTGGAATATTCTGTTTTTTAAGTTACAACTGCCATAAGTCTAGATCTGTGCATGCAGTTCATGCTCAGTTTGAAACAAAATAGATGTCACTTTGAAAGAATCTAATGGCTGCATGTTGTTTGCAGTGGTTTTAATACAAAGGAAATGTTACTTTAAAACTGTAAAGTATGCATGCATGCAGTTAAAACATTGAAATACATGTAAAGCAGATGTTACTTTGAGAGTGTTTAATGTACGTATGCAGTTCACACACATTTTGATACAGAGTAGATATCACTGACCATTAATTAAGATGCCGTGCATTCAGAACAATGTTGCCAGGTCAAGAGCTTCAAATTTCATGACAACCTGTCAACCTGATTCTTCACTGAAGGGTTGTTGCCGAACAAATAATACTTCCAGACAAAGGGCCACAGGACATGCATAACAACAGCCATGAAAAGAACCAGGGCTGCAACTTTGAATGGGAACAACACTTTACCAGAAACAAAAATGATTCAGGTGCCTTGCTAAAAGTGGAAATGATAAAACATGATTGGCTGTTTTCTGTTAATGTCAAATTACAAAGAGAAGTGAAAGGTTTATGTATAAAAGTACAAGTACTGTGTGTTAAGCACTGTAATTCAGTTAAATGGGGACTTGGTAGAGTGGACAGGTAGCTGGGGAGCATCTTGTTTTTGATTCTTCATGTGCAATGATACTTGAAATGGCAGCATGCATATATATACATGATATATATCATGTATATTTGTGCTTTGCTCCAGAGGAACCCCCAGTTTGGGGGATGTTCATCTCAATATATCACCATGAATTATATGTTTGGCCGTCCAACCACTTATAATCCTTTATGTGTGGATAATCATCTCAGTTACATACACCATATAGTCCACTGAAATTTGTACCGATGCAAGCAACAAGTTTATTTTCTGTCTGTGATGTAATATGAAAATGTGCACTTGCTGTACATAATGTAGGTTTTTCATTCCAACTTAGAGCACAGTTTTAATGTGTGGTTTTAGCATTAGAGATTACATTGGGGAAAAGATACTATACACAGAATTTTTTCGTTGGGGAGTCAATCAACTTATTTCCCTGTAAAGGAGGTAGCTTTATCCTTCCAATTTAGAGCATATTTTTAGCGTGTGATTACAGCATTAGATTATACATTGGGAAAATAATATAAAAGATACCATACACAGAATTTCATCATTGGATGAGAAAATAAGCTTGTTTCTCATCATATGCTGGGCTGAAATGGGATTCAAAACTGACCTCATGGACCCATTTTTGTGTTGGTGTGGAAGCTCTTTGTCAACCCATGAGATCATAGAAGAGATTACCCAAGGAACAGATCTAGACTTCATAAAAGCTGTTGCCAAAATTGGAAATATATAGGTATAGCTTACAAATATTTTGTCATGGGTCTTAAATAATTCATTATAAAGCATTTTCATCATTTACATAGTTTATCAGCCAAATTGAAGAAACGTGAACATGTGGCTTGTTGGCTGATGGTCTGTATCCTTTTGCATGGACTAATAATGGTGCTGGACCAATTAAGACAAAGCTTGGAAACAAGTACATGTTTATAATTTCTGCACCTGGTGACACGAATCTTGCCAGTCTCACGATGTTGTAAATCAAATAAAGGGCTGTCACATCAGAAGTGACAGGTACAGTTGGAATTTTCCTGTACCTGTCTGTAGGAACATTGCGTGTGACTAGATGGGTGAGGCAGAGTGGTCATGCATACTTCCAGGCACAAACGTGCTTCCTGTGCTTTACCACTGTATTAAATGATGGGGCTCTGTAAGCACAGCCCAGACTTTTAGACTGGACATATTTAACTTCATTGTCATATTGTAGTATTATTTTGTCGTTGATGTCTATACCATCCCCAAATGTACATGTACCAGCCTGAGGGCACTGGTACCACAGGTGCTCAGCGATAGGTTTTTGTTTTTTGTTTGAAGTAAGACATCCTTTTTATGTACATACATATCACTGAATGGCATTCATGATTTTGTTGTCATTGGGAAAAATGACACTTCCACGAGTGTTTGAAGATACTAAAGCACATCACTGCACATTGTGTAATTTTGAACACCTGTGATACGTAAAATATTGTGTGAAATGGGACCATGTCACAGTATAATTCTTGGTTTATAGTGGAATGTACTGGGCACATGCCACATACAGTCCCAGAGTTGTACCAGAAAGTGACACTGTATATAACTATATGAAATGACACAGGTAGAGTAACAATGTACCAAGTTTTTAATAAAATATATTTACAGCCTTCTTATTTTTTGTACATTGCTACAGGACATCCCTTAAACCTGCTGGAAATGTCTGGATCTTGTAGTCCCAGTGGCAAGTGCAATATAAAGTTAACAAAACTGTTTTCCACTTACATCACCTAAATTATGAACATCATTCACAGTCATCTGCAGACCATGGCATTAATTCTTTGCACCTTTTACAGTCTGGATTCCTTCATGGGATTAATATAAACACCAAGATATTAGTATGTACAATTGTGTGTTCAGGACTGTACAATGTAAGACTTGACTGTAAAATGGTAGAATAGGCCATTTGTGGTCACAGCACACTATATATGATTTAAGATAGCCATTATTATGAGGAGACTATAATACCATTAGCCAAGAAAATGACCAGTCTGAAAAAATGGTTTATCTCCAACTTTCAACACAAAAACTAAAACTGACTTGTGGTCACAACAGGATAACACTGTTTCATATACTTTGTATCACTGTATTATTCAACTAGACAACTGGTCCATGTAAATGTAGTCACAGAATGGGACCAGATATTAATACACACTTTAAGGACCAGTAAAAATGTTTACATTTATACAGAAGGTACAATGCAACAATGCGTGTTACTGAGCATTTTACTCTTAACTCACAAACACTGATTTTGAGACACTTCTCAACTTTGTTAAAAGCATATATTTGAGTATTTGTCACTGTGACAATGTGTATTAGTACAATACTGCATGCCTTGGAAATGTTGCTGTCTGATGCTGCCATCTAGTGGCAAATATGTCAAGATCTCAGATGAGCATATTAAATGAGGTTGAAGCCAGTTGGACTGTCACAGATAAGTTGTTTACATGTCTTCCTTCCATGCCCAGGTTAATTTCGTAAGTTAAGCACCTCAGTCGCATTCCAATTTGAACAAGAACATCAAAATTTACAAATTAATCTGCAATGTTTGATTGAAAAGGTTGCACAACAAAGTAATTATTAATTTGCATATACAATTTTATGATCTTTTACCTGGAACTTCCTACTAAAAGACTGAATAATTGAGTGTGTATGCAGTTTTATATCTTGGCTGCATAAAAGACACTTCATTGAGTGCGATTATACTGTTTTATAGCTCCCAATTTCAACAAGTTTACTTCCACTTGAGAATAAGATTTAATTAAATTGTACTATTGGTATGTGTAACGTTGAAAGATATAATGCATTAATGCTAGAGCACACCACCAGATGGCGATCTCTCACAGTGTTGTATGCATTGGTCTTGGGTCGCGCTATTTTACCCTACAGACCTGGACTCGTGTTAGAAATAAAGCCGACATCATCAAGGGTCAGACAACATGTCCCAAATCTCCATTTGCCTGATTCATATAATGTTCAGACATCACAATATGATCAACTTAAATTCAGGAACCATGGAATGCTGATTCATAATTGCGTAATGCTTACAGTTACCATGCATTTCAATCCAAAACAAATCCAACCAGAGTGCAGGTCGGCTTCACTACTGTACACATAATGAGGTATAAACCACTATTAAACCACAAGTCTCTCCCTTTTATCAAGCTCTACCTGAGTTATAAGAAAGCCCCCCCCCCCCAAAAGGAACTTGGTTACATCTTTATGGTGCTGTGACCAGGATGTGATGGGACTTTTACAATTTCTGTGGCTCTGGTGACTTCACTTTGGACAATTTCATGTACAACCCTTTTCTATACTGAACACACTATTACACCTCCAGTCACTGCCTGTTGATCGAGTTCTACCTGGTTTGTAAGAAACAAAAAAAGGACCTTGGTGCCGTGACCAGGATGTAATTGGACTTTTATAATTTTTGTGGCACTGGGAACTTCACTTGGAACAATTACAACCTTTTTCTGTACTGAACACACAACAAGCCTTTGAAGAGAAGACCAGAAGCAGTCAGCATGTAGTATGTACTATACTCTTGTGGCTACAGGCATTTGATGTGTGGATTGCTGGTCACAATTCAATTGTTTTGAACTGGTCACACGGTATTGTTTAAATTTATAACTAAATTTTATCTGTTCTATCCTACAGACAGTAATAGCTGATCAGGATATGCCCATAGATCTGCACAAAATTGTTAAGAGATACAATATGAGCTGAGGGCCCAGGGATTGGCTAATAAGGTGAAGTATTTCTCAGATTAAGGTGGTCGGCAACTTAATGGCTGGATTAGGGACATGGAAAAGGTTTTTGTAACAATTAGTTCTGATCCTGAGACAGCAACAATGCTACTCTCCAAACACTTGAAGGGACAGCCGTCTAATATTTGGCATGACTGTGACCTTTGAGGCAGTATCCTCAGATAGCTTGGCCAAATATAGTAGCTGCCTTAAGTCACGCTTCAGTGATAATCTCAATGAACAACTAACTATGCATCATCAAAAAGAGTAAAGCAGAACCCTCAGGAGCTCATTGAAAGATATGCAGACAAAAGAATCGACTTGGCAGAAGTATCTTATGATACTGTGGATCTTAGTGATCCACTTATTTAATAACAGCTTAAAGATATATTCTTAAATGGGCTAAAAGATGATTCAATTAAAAGAAAAATAATTCGAGCCAAACCTAAAACTTGGATGGTGCCCTGGAAATTGCAATATCTGAGCAACTGGCAGTGTATGTACTGAGTCGGAATTTCTGACAGAAGTCAGATTTACAGCATTTTGTTGGATACAGCAGGATTTCCAGTCATAATGGGATATTAAGCTCCTAAATAGAGTTTAAGGAAGGACGCCTGGGCAGGTATGCGCAAGAGGTTTTATGACTTCTGCTAAGGCATCTCCCGCCTTTCTTTGTTTTAGTAAGCAGTAGCCAGCAGAGGTGCAAGTGCACATATCAGAGCCATGTTTCAGTGAACTTTTTGTTTTAATGCCGGTACAAGGAAGTGTGTTCCTTAAATAGTCATTATAGTGAATGTTATCTACAAAGACAAAGTCAAAGATGGGTGATCCAAAGGACAACTCTGAAGAAAATGCAGACAATGGGATCCTAATGAAAACGATGTGGACAGTAACAATGGCAAGGCAATAGAACTGGTCACGGATGGCATAACCTTTGATGAGTGGGCAAGGGAAGCTGGCTTGAACAGAAAAATCACTCAGTTTCTTCGGCAGCAGGACCTCACGGCCTTTGAGACTCTACAGCTCCTATCTGACGACCATATTAAAGAAATTGAGCTCACTATTGGCCAAAAGAAAGTCTTGATCGCCGCCCTCAGGCAGTTGTACCCAAAGGTTACGCCATCTGTCACGGTACCTGAGCAAGCTCAGCAGCAGCAACGGCCCAGCTTGCCAAGTAGCTCCTCCAAGGGGCAACAAACGGCGCATCAAGAGCCTACACCTAATATTCAGTACAGACCTGCTTCCAATATGGCGGCACCCATGACTAAGAAACCAGTGATTGACCTTTCGTCAGTAAGGCGGCAAGCGCACAGTTAAATGATGCAGGTAAACATCTGAATCGCTTATTGCAAGACAGTGCATCATTTCATATTGAAAATAAGAACCAGGCTGTCGAAGTTTCTGTCCAACAACCAGATGTCTTAGTGACTAGTGCCAGCACTGGCAGCAGTAATGTTGAGAACTATCACAATATGTACGGCCAGCTGGATCCGAGGTCTATCTTAACAACACGGGCCACAACTTGGAAAGCAGTTCATATTACCCAGTTCCAGTCTGAGAGGACTAAGAAAAAAAGACAGAACAGAAGGAAAGAAATTGTTCTTTTTAGGGAGCCAGCAATGACTCTGACAGGCTAGTCCTGAAGACTGAGGAAGAACACCCCTACGCCAGATTCGCCATGGAGGAGTGGGGGGCTGCCAATGTTAGGCTCATTAATTTCCTCCTACAGAGTGATCAACTGGCTAGAAAAGACATCGAGTTTTACTTGGCTTACACCAAAAAAAAAAAAATTCTGACATGGCAGAATTGTATGAGTGGCATAGTGTGCTTGATTATGATCATCAGTACCGGGAACTCCAGACAGAACATGCTTTCCCATGGAGTACCTTTGCACCTCCCCTAGAGCAAAAGCTTGTGCCCCGCCGGTACAACCAGCACACATACCAAAAGAGCACAGCTATGGGAAAAAACGGGGACCCAACAGAATCAGCAGAATGCAAAGTATTCAAAGCCAGTCGGGGAACATATTGCCCCTTTGGTGATGGATGCAAGAACAAGCATATGGTGCGGCCCTTTCTCAGCGCAAGTGCTAACTCACAACCTGCAGGTCACGGCTTATCAACCTCCCAAAACAGGACCCCAGATAACCAAGCACAATAACACCATATTACTACGTCACTTGTCCCAGAAGCATGGGAGAGATTACTTCCGTGAAACTGTCCAGCCCGGGATTACATTATACAAGGTGTTAAAGAAGGTTTTCACATTATAAACCCAGAACATTTAGACCTCATAGGTCCAGCAGAAATGAACAATTACAAATCAGCACCTGTTAAATATTGTGAGGAAGTGGAAAAACATATCAAAAAGGAAATAAAAAATGGACCCTATGTGCCTGTGAAAACTAAACCCACCATTGTATCAGCTCCTGGAGCCATCCCCAAAAAAGATCCAGGGAAAGTGAGGATTATACATGACTGCAGCGAACCAGATGGTCAGGCGTTGAATGACTTTAGCTTTCATGACCAGTTTAAAACCAACACTCTTCAAGATGCAATAGATATCATTACTCCTGGAAAATACCTGGCCAAGTTGGATTTACAGTCGGCTTATTGTTCTGTTGGGACACACCCCTCGAAACATCGGTTCACAGGTTTGAAATGGTTATTCAACGGTGACACTCAGTACATGTATATGATTGACCAGGTCCTCGTGCTGGTGCCTGTTGGGCGCCCGAAATATATTTTATGAGTTGTCTCCAGCTATCCGTCATATAGCAAAAAGGCAGGATATCAGGGTTCGCACAGGTATTTGAAGTGCTTCAAAGTGCTGGAATTTCATCTTATTAAATTCAAGGCCTTGAAATCTTTGAAAAATTGATTTTTGAAGGAAAAGTTTTGAATTTAATTTTTCCCAAAGTTAAAATTTAAAAAAAAGTTAGGCTCTAAAAGTCAGAATGTATTTAATAAAAAATAGGAAGGAATTTGTATGATTAGCGTGATTCTAATTGTCGCGACGGGGCCCGCACAGCATGCCTATTATTAGCACAAACATGCCATTACCCGCCAAATTTGAGGTTTGGGTTCCTTTGGAAATCCAATTTAAAAAAAAATCTGTTTGCTGATTGGATCATTATTTTTGCTCATGGGCCTGACACTTAATTTTGACCTGGTAAGGAGAAAACAGCTGGAAGACGCCATTGTTGTACTGTGTTTGGCATGCCAGCGGCGATGATTGCGTTTATTTGAGCGTGAAAACTATTCATCATGCCTGGGAAATGCAAATTTAATGACAGTTGGATACAGGATGATAAATACAGAGAATAGATTTTGTGTATGCTGAGTGATCAACACAAGGCTCGTTGTAGCAGAACGATGGATGTTGCATGCATGGGGGAGGCAGCCTTGCATAGCCACATGAATTCCAAAAAGCATGTTAATCTCTGTGCAAAAATGAAAGCAACAAGAGACTCGGGTGGAAATATTACCAGTTTCTTTCAAAGATGGATTGATGAGAACAAAAGTGTACACACATCATCGGATTGTACGTCTGAGCAGGTTGATAAATTCAAATTTTTTCGTTTTGATTGATAGCATGACCATCTTGCCGGCATGAAAGGCTTCATAACCTCCAAATACTATAATAAAGTTTGATATGATGATAAGGTTTGTTTTATGGATAATGCCTGGCATTATTTGTATGATTTTTGTTTTCCATTTAACTGATGGGTAAGATAACATAGCAGTTGCGGGTGGTGGGGGGTGGGTGGGCGATAATATGGTGATTGCACCATGTTAACAAAAAGTTAATAGGCCAGGTTCACTCGCAGCCTTGCATATTGGTGTTTTAACTCATAAACAGATCATATGCAGCATGCATTTTGACAGTTTTTCTTCCCGGGGGAGGGGGTGGGTGGGTGTCAGGGTGGTGGGGGAGTGGTTGAAGTGAGATGTATGTGACAGTGAATGGGAACTTAAAACTCACTGGTTGTTCACAATGGTAAATACAGACATTTACAGCCTGCAGGTGATTGCAAGTTGATGTGTTGCCCAGTGCAGTGGGGATCAGAGGTAGTTAGTACAGTGTGATGGACAAACTGAATTTTGTAGTGTCACCAATCTGGGACAGCAGAAGTGCTTATAGATGTAAGGAATCGAGAATGTACTTTTAATGAAAAACTGATTATCAGTTTAACCTCTATGATCAGGTTTTGTCTTTACTTTTTTTTAATGCCCCTCCTAATTATGAATATTTTGTTCAAATTTCAGAGTGAAGTGACTTTTGTGACTCCAACTCGGATCTCAGCACCAGCCTTCAATGTCATTAATGACGTACTTTTGCCACATGGAAGGCTGAGTGCATTTGGACCATGAGGGCAATACAGTGTCACTATTCAATGAAGAGCTGTGAAGTTAATTCTAATTTATTTTTGATGATGTTCCCTGACAGTGCTATTGCCAAATCTTTCCAGTGTGGAGAGCGCAAATCAGCATTTCTGTGCAATCATGGGTTATCCCCATACTTCAGGCACGAACTATCAAAAGCAGTGAAAGATGCAAGTTCGTATGTTCTCTTGTTTGACGAGTCGCTCAACAAAAGTTTGCAATCAAAGCAGCTGGATCTGCATGTGAGATTCATGACTCAGAGTAATACTGTGTGCACCAGGTATGTGGACTCGGCATTTATGGGCCATGGTACAGCTGCAAACTGTGTGACACACTTCAAGAAACTGACTTCAAAAACGAACTTGACCACTTTGATTCAAATCTCAAGGGATGGGCCAAATGTCAACCACAAGTTTTACAAGGACTTTAAAGATGATGTTCTGGCAGATGTTACTGATATGGGGCTAATAGACATAGGTACCTGCAGCTTGCACAATGTGCGAAATGTTTTCGTGCAGGTTTTGCCAAAACAACATGGGATGTTGCAGGCATGCTACAAGCTTTCTATCGCCTGTTGAAAGATTGCCCTGCCAGAAGGGAGGATTTCACACAAATAATATAAAGTGACAACTATCCTTTAAAATTCTGTCCACACAGGTGGGTGGAAAATATATCTGTGGCAGTGCGAGCCCTGGAAGTGTTGCCATACATGTCAAAATATGTCAAGATTGTACACAAAGAGAAAAAGTTAACCACCCCCTCATGCAAGACATTTGCACAGTGAATGAGGTATGTGGTGATCCTCTCACCCCAGCAAGACTGCATTTTTTCATTTCTGTGTCCAAAGATTTGGAACCATACTTTGTCAAGATGCAGACAGATATGCCTATGGTGCCACTCATGGGTGATGAAGTACAGTGCATGTTAAAGTCTGTGCTACGGCATATTACCAAGCCTGAGTCAATGAAAAAATTGGATTCCAAAGTCAAGCTTGCTAGATATGAATTGCCAGATGATGATGTCTTACCCTATAACAAAGTGGACATGGGGTACTCGCCAACAAAACTACTGTCAAAATTGGATCTAACTGAGCGATAAAGAGTTGACTTCAAGATTCAGTGACTTGTCCAGGTTGCAAAGAAGCTACTGACCAAGTGTCTATTGCAGTCAACAGTGATCAGGAATGCCTCTTGTTTGTCACCAACTGTCATGGCAAGAGATGTGACAAGAGATAAGTCAAAAACAGAACTGTGTAGGCTCTTAACATGCCTAGTTAAGGTGAAGAGAATTGAAGAAGAAAAGTGTGATGACATTGGCAGACAGTATACATTATTCACACAAAATGAAGTAGTCCCAAACTTGAGTAATTTTGTGAACTACAAAAGCTCCCAAAGGCTGGACACATTTTTTAGTGTGTGCATCAGTGAGAGCAAGTACCCAGACTTGTGGCATGTGACTAAAATAATACTCTTGCTATCTCACGGGAAGGCCACTGTTGAAAGGGTTTCTGTGTTAATGGTAAAATAAAGGTTGAAAACAAGAAAGAAGAGACATACAGCAGTCAGAGGGTAGTGTATGATGCAGTGCAGTTGGCAGGGGGAGCAAATAAAGTTAAAGTGACCAAAAGCATTATGAGGTGCAGTATGCAAGAGCATCAAGGCAGGTGTTTGAGGTGTACTTGCAAAGAGAAAGAGACCAGAAACAAGTTAATGAGTATTGCAGAGCAATACATAGTCCCCCGCTCGTCGCCCACGAGGTTGAATGGAATACTATATAGGGGTGTGACCTAGATGAAAAAAAAAAAATTAAAAGTATGGCACATTCTTAGATTAAGCTTCACATTTGTGTAAAATTTCATTAATCTAAGTAAAAGGACAAAAAAGTTATGGCCCGGACAAGATTTTGAATGGATTTCACAGTGACCTAGATATTTGACCTAGTGACCTACTTTTGCCATGTGACACAACAACTCCCCAGGTAGTATTAAAATAATAAATTTGGTAGCTGTAGGTATTATAGTAAGGGAAATATGGCATGGACAAGGTTTTACATGGAGTTTACACTGTGACCTAGATATTTGACCTAGTGACCTAGTTTTGCGTCGTGACACACTTTTAGGTCACAATACATTATCAGTAAACTTTTATAACAAGAAGTCAAAATTTTTTAAGTATTACAGTAAGGACATGAAAATACTGTACATTTATGTATCACTGTGACCCAAATATTTGACGGACGGACGGACACACGGACGGTGCCCATTACCATATCCCCTCTAAGGTCTACCCACCATAAAAAAAATCAAAGGGCTGGCATCAATAATTTAGAAGATATGGCCCGGACAAAATTTGTATTGTATCTTGAGCTTGCTTAATGAACTTCGTTAATTAATTAATTAATGGAAGTAATTAGCCACAGAAAACAATGCGTATGCACACCTACTACCTAAGGTCTACACACCATAAAAAATTCAAAGGGCTAGCATTAATAGTTTAGAAGATATGGCCCGGACAAAATTTGTCTTGCTTAACGAACTTTGTTAAATAATTAATTAATGCAAGTAATTAGCCACACAAAACAATGCCTATGCACACCTACTACCTATGGTCTATCCACCACAAAAAATTCAAAGGGCTAGCATTAATAGTTTAGAAGATATGGCCCGGACAAAATTTTTCTTGCTTAACGAACTTTGTTAAATAATTAATTAATGCAAGTAATTAGCCACACAAAACAATGCCTATGCACAGCTACTACCTAAGGTCTACCCACCATAAAAAAATTGAAGAGGTAGCATTAATATAGGGAAGATATGTGCCGGACAAAATTTGTTTCTATATATTTACATATCATGGTGACCCAAATATTTGACCTAGTGACGTAGTTTTGCTTTATGACACTTTCTTAGACTAAGCTTCACATTTGTGTAACATTTCATGACTCTAAGTAAAAGGACAAAAAAGTTATGGCCCGGACAAGATTTTTCATACATATGTATTCTGTGACCCAGATATTTGACCTAGTGACCTACTTTTGGCACACCATACACCTCTATCCTAAGAAGTACAAACACATTAAATTTGGTAGCTGTGGGTGTTATGGTGTTGGAAATATGGCCCGGAGAAGCTTCGGATGGACGGAAGGACGGAAGGATGGACAGACGAGGTGCAAACCTATAGTCCCCCAACCAAGTGGGCGGGGGACTAAAAAGACAGTCAGAAACAGAATGCAGAACGCAAAGCTCTGTCAGAGCTAAACAATGAGAAAAAAAGGCTGCGTATGGACATTCAAGCACTTGAAGTTTCAAGTGACAAAGTAGCAGAGCAAGCAGAATCAACGTCAAACAGGGAGTTTATTGTCAAGTTCAACTTGTTTAGAAAAGCCACTAAAGAAAAACAATCGCAATTAGACAAAGTCAACAATGCAAATCTGAGCAACCCTATGGCTTCGGCTAAAAAGTCACAAATATACAAGAGCACTAAATATGGATATTTATTGAGTAACTTAACTGGATCTGACATGAAACTAGTCAAAATACTTAGTATTATTAAATTTTAAAATCCTGCATACTTATTTTTAATCATGATGCATGAGTTGATCCAGGTCATAATACACTATACTAGTCAACTGACTCTGGGACTGAAATTTGAACACTCATTTAGCATCACAGGCACTGTGATAATATGTTTTTTTTTGTTTGTTTTTTTTTTCTTAGTCAAAATACTTAATATTATTGAATTTTAAAATCCTGCATACTTATTATGAATCATGATGGATGAGTTGATCCAGGTCATACTACACTAGTCAAGTGACTCTGGGACTGAAATTTGAACACTCATTGATTATCATTGGCACTGTGATAACACTTTTTTTTTTCTTCAATGCACAGTTGCTTCTTAAAATAGAATAGCAGTACATTTTAGTTCAGTTATATACAAATTTGTGTGATGCATATATATACACATTATTTGTGAAATGACATAAATAAACTAGAGAAGAAGATTTGCTTAAAAGCAAATCTGTCTGTGTGCCTTCAAAAGTTATAAATATTAAATAATACAACTTTTATCCTTTGGTACTTCACATCACATTAAGCTTATGGCTGGATGCAAATTTCAAAGTCCAAATGACCTTGACCTTTGACCTTTACAGGTCACATGTAAAGTGCACAGTGCTACAATACCCACAATTTAAGCCCAACATGAACCAAATTAAATGAAAATTGACCAAGTTATGACAAGATGAAACTTTCAAAGGGCCAAATGACCTTGACCTTTGCCCTTTTGAGGTTACATGTTCTTATAAATTCGTACAGTGTTGCAATACCTACAATTCAAGTCCAACATGATTAGAATTGGATGGACATTGGCCAGGTTATAACTGGATGAAACTTTCAAAGGTCCAAATGACCTTGACCTTTGACCTTTAGAAGTCACAAGTAAGTTTCAAAAATGTGCAGTATACAATAGCTACAGGTTCAGCCCAACATGATTAAAATTGGATAAAAATTAACCAAGTTACGGCTAGAAGAAAGTCATCCACCGAAAGTGGCCTCTGACCTTGAAATGACCTTTGACCTTGAGGTGACCTCTACATGAAGTGAACCTTGACCTCAAAAATGACATTTTGGCTTAAAATTGACCTTTGACCTTGACACGACCTTAACATTTGAGACGACCTTTACCTTGCTATGATCGAACTCCTTTACACTCGGAATCACATCTACTATAGTACATAAGATATTGAAGATTTGAAACTTTAATTAGCCCTCATTTACATTATTTTGAAAAGCATGTCCTTTTATTATAAAAAGGCCAGACTTCATCCATAGAAGTATAATTGTGCCATGTTTGGAGTTTCTATGTGTAATACTTTTCAAATGAAATGTCGGACAAATTTGCCTGTAAAGAAAGAAAGAAAGAAAGAAAGAAAGAAAGAAAGAAAGAAAGAAAGAAAGAAAGAAAGAATTCCTAGAAAACAGTATGTCTGTGTTGGCACACAGACATAATTTCGTCATCGAAGGTACAAAAGTTGGTGTATTTGACCTTGTTTGTGGTGTGATTTGGTGCTTGAAAATTAAAAATGAGTGCTTGAAAAAGTCCTTGAAAGTGCTTGAATTTAATTTTGACAATCCTGTATCAACCTTGGGATATAGATGTGGTCACCTACCTGGATGATTATTGCATTGTGTCAGATTCACACTCTCAGTGTGCAAATGATTTACGACAATTGATTGCTCTGCTGCGTTAGCGTGGTTTTGCAATAAACTACAATAAAGTGGTGGGTCCCACACAGCAACTTATCTTTCTTGGTATTGTATTGGACACGGCCAGAATTACCATGTGACAAACTTAATAAGCTACATGTGCAACTACAGGACTTTTACACTAGGAGTAAAGTTACCAAGCAACAACTGCAATCACTAGCAGGTAGACTGAACTGGTGTACTCAGTGCATTTTTGGGGGTTGTTATCATTTAAGGTGAATACTTGATCATATTAAAGGCCTTCGGAAACCATGGCACCGCACACGCATCACACGGGCTATGAGGGCTGATCTGCACTGGTGGATATCTTATATGTGTGTCTTCAGTGGAACAGTTGAAATGCTTGAAGAGTGACCAGTGATACCAGTGGTGATTGATGTCTGTCCTATAGCTAGTGGTTCATGTTATCAGGATGACTGGTGTTACACGCTGTTCAAAGGTGACTTTGCATCCCTGTGTATAAATTATAAAGAAGTTTTGGCCCTAATAATTGAGTGTGACTATACGGATTTATAGCTCACAATTTCAACAAGTTTACTTCTACTTGAGAATAAGATTTAATTAAATTGTATTATTGATATGTGTAATGTTGAGAGATATAAAGCATTAATGCTAGAGCACACCACCAGATGGCGATCTCTCACAGTGTTGTATGCATTGGTCTTGGGTCATGCTATTTTACCCTACAGACCCGAACCCATGTTAGAATAAAGCTGACATCATCAAGGGTCAGACAACATGTCCCAAATCTCCATTTGCCTGATTCATAAAGTCCGCACTTCACAATATGATCAACTTTAATTCAGGAACCATGGAATGCTGATTCATAATTGCATAATGCTTACAGTTACCATGCATTTCAATCCAAAACAAATCCAACCAGAGTGCAGGTTGGCTTCACTACTGTACACATAACGAGACGTAAACCACTATTAAACCACAAGTCCCTGCCTTTTTATCAAGTTCTACCTGGGTTATTAGACACCCCCCCCCCAAAAAAAAGGAACTTGGTTACATCTTTATGGTGCTGTGACCAGGATGTAATTGGACTTTTACAATTTCTGTGGCCCTGGTGACTTCACTTGGGACAATTACAACCCTTTTCTATACTGAACGCACTATTACACCTCAAGTCACTACCTGTTAATCAAGTTCTACCTGCGTTGTAAGAAACATAAAAGGGACCTTGGTGCCGTGACCAGGATATAATTGGACTTTTATAATTTCTGTGGCACTGGTGACTTCAGGTGGAACAATTACAACCTTTTTCTATGCTGAACACACAACAAGCTTTTGAAGAGAAGACCAGTAGCAGTCAGCATGTAGTAAGTACTATACTGGCATTTGATGTGTGGACTGCTGCTCACAATTCAATTGTTTTGAACTGGTCACACAGTATTGTTTAAATTTATAACTAAATTTTATCTGTTCTATCCTACAGACAGTAATAGCTGATCAGGATATGCCCATAGATCTGCACAAAATTGTTAAGAGATACAATATGAGCTGAGAGCCCAGGGATTGGCTAATCAGGTAAAGTATTTATAAGATGAAGGTGGTTGACAACTTAATGGCTGGATTAGGGACATGGAAAAGGTTTTTGTAACAATTAGTTCTAATCCTGAAAGAACAACAATGCTACTCTCCAAACACTTGAAATGCCAGCTGTCTAATATTTGACATGACTTTGTGACCTTTGAGGCAATATCCTCAGATAACTTGGCCAAATATAGTAGTTGCCTCAAGTCATGCTTCAGTGATAATCTCAATGAACAATTAACTATGCATCATCAAAAAAGAATAAAGCAGAACCCTCAGGAGCTCATTGAAAGATATGCAGACAAAACAATTGACTTGGCAGAAGCATCTTATGATACTGTGGATCTAAGTGATCCACTTATTCAATTACAGCTTAAGGATATATTCTTACATGGGCTGAAAGCTAAACCTACAACTTTGATGGTGCCCTGGAAATTGCAATAAGTGAGCAATTGGCAGTGTATATACCGAGTCAGAATTTCTGAAAGAAGTCATATTTACAGCATTTTGTTGAATAATGTAGGATTTCCAGTCATAATGTGTCATTTTGACATAAATCTGTTGGATTTTACCATCATTTCAGACCTTCAGAATTTAGAGCAAGTTTAAAATTGGCATGTACACACTGATAGCCTTATTACCAGTGGTTTAGATGCTTACATGCAAAATGGGTCTTGTAGACAAAGTACTGTTACACAGGGTCCATATGGCTCATGGAAAGTCATGGAATTTTATAATACAAAAATCCAGGCCTTGAAAGTCATGGAATCTTGTTAGTTCTAATAAAAGTCATGGTAAGTTAGGATTTTTGCTTTAAACCTGTCATTAAAATATACGTTACAATGCTTTCTGGTCTGAAAATCATCAGTCGTACCTCTGTGTACATTCGTGAACCTTCAATTATCTTATTTTTATAGCTTGGTTTTTCATGGGAGCTGCTATGTTTGTTGTTGCCAGAAGTGATATGTGCTTGAATATATTGTAAAGGACTATTCTTTTGCTTTATTGCTGTGGCTATTTACTTGCATTATGCAAGGGAAGTGCAAATTCAAAGAAGAATGGAAGGAGAAGTATGCAGAGTAGCCGGGGCAGGAAGATTGCTCTGTGCATACTGCATGTTGCATTGTTTGAGTAAGAAGGGGGAGGCTGCCTTGAAAAGCAAAATGACAGGAAAGATACACATACAAAAAGTGACTTGTTTTGAAGAACACGCAGTTCCCAGGGAGCATGACACTGGTGGCCCACCAGTGGCATATTGGTGGCATGGTTGTGGAACATCTAATGGGCCACCCATGGGCCACTCAAGTTATGCCACCAGCAGTGGACCATTGTTGGTACAAGGCACCTGGACCTAAACTTAATATTGTCATTGGCATTGAATTTTCAATTTAGAAGCAAGTTGATCAATGCCTGTTGCATTTTCATGTGCAGTCTTACATCTCGTGTGTGTCAATGCTTGAATATCATCATGAGGAAGAGCGCATGCGCGGGTAGTGGACGTTTTCTACAATTTCGGCGGAAAATATATATGTAATATCTATGAAGTGAGTAACAGGAACTCAACAACATAACACCAAAGTGACTTTAAAGGTATAGTGACTCGCCTGGGATCGTAGAACTGTGTATTTGTGATCAATTTTGACAACTGTCAATTTGTGGGTTTCACACGCAACTCCCAGCCACTGGTCATTTTCCCGGCCATTGTCCACGTCGCACGCTCAGGTCACAACGGACTTTGTGTCCTTCTACTTTGGTGGAAGTCCTACCTTGTGTACTTAAACGCCATGCAGCCAATTCGAGTAACCTGCAGCTATGGGTCCCAGAAAAGATCCTCATAAAGAAACTTTGAAAGATGCCCCACTCACCGTAGCCGGCACCGAACAATTTATCAGCTTTCTACAAGCTGCGCTAGAAAACAAGGCAATTCAGGATCGGATAACTTCTTTTCTTGGAGATTCAGTTTTGACAAAACTACAAGTGTCACAAACTAACATGGACAAACTCCAACAAAGAATACATGAACTGGAATGGGCAAATGATGACCTGGAGCAATACTCTCGACGAAATTCCCTGCGCATATCCAATAAATGGCCTGAAAATTCCGTAGAGAGTACCGACGATATGGTTTTGAAACTTTTCAATGAGACCCTCAAAGCCAACGTGACGCTTGCTGACATCGATTGCTCCCATCGAGTTGGCAAACCGACCAAAGAAGGTGCAAGACCGATTATTGTTAAGTTTACGAACTATCCTGCTCGCCAACGTGTCTACAAAGCTCGATTCAGCCTCAAAGGTGCTCAAATCTACATAAATGAGGACTTAACGAAGAAGCGAGATAACCTTGCGTACCAGGCCCGTGTACTCAAACGTGAAGGTGTACTCCAAGATACATGGACGGTGGATGGGAAGATCTTGGCGAAAGATCACGGCGGTCGTAAATTCGTAATTTCCCGCCCATCAGACCTGCCTACAAGCGACGACACACCTGGAGATGTTCCTCAAGGCCAAGCTGCAGCCAACACAGCGCCTACCGGCAGGAGGAGGGCTAGCTCCGCAGTCCCAACGGAATAAAAGACAAACCCTATTCAAACTTAATTTGTAGACAGTATCATATCCCTACAACTCTTTACAATACACAATGGATATACGAGGGTGGTCTCATCGCCAGGCTAAGGACTACAACTGATCAGAGAAACTATAGGGACAGTTTTGCAGCTGTTTACATTATTACAGTTACAAGACGGACTTATACACATGACTGATGTATGTATGGTTTCATTACATACTCCCATTAGTCCCATTTGTGGCCTGCTCTCAAATTGTCAAAGAGTTACGAGCTCAGCGCATGTTTATTTACGTTTCTTTATTTGGTCATTATTATAATCAAATGTTCTGTTCATGTTCAGTGCAATGGTGAATATTAATCTACTACAGTTTCGCCTTTACATATGTGCCTCAAATCGTTATGTGGCCTTTACATACATAGATTTGAGTACCCTTGTAATAGCTGCTCATTGCAGCCACCGCTAGCATGGAGGCATTTTCGGCACGCCAGTAACGCGTTTTGATATCAGTTTCCTTCAGGTAACATACCGCTACTCTAGTAGCTATTATGTGACTTGTCTCGTGTGTTTTAAGACTAGTGTTAGTGTGCCAATAGATACGCATGACCGGCATCATGATAAACATTCAGATTCAACACATTGCTGTCACAATCAGCTGATTTCATTCACCTTAAAATTGTTTTAATAAAGTACGAGGTTCCAAGTCTGTAACCGGCATGTACGTCTATTTATAATATGTGCTACGCACCCAATGACTATAGTATTGAGAGTGCATTTAATATAATTTTCTTTTTCATAAGCTCTAATTCATCCAACTATATCCTTTTGCGATCAATTATTTGTTGACAACTATTTCCTTTCGAGATTAATTATTTGGTGACAAGTGTGTGTAAATTCCTTTTACTTACACGTATCATGTACCGCCTATTGTACGCTCTCCATTATTTCATATGGTATGCTAAACGCATACAAGTGTTTTGTCAATAGCAAGACTATATATTGTGTGTTTACTGTATTTCCATGTTCTTTTGCTTGTCGGGGCCCAATTTCTAGATTTCATCTCGTTAACCTTCTTATGCTACTTAACTATACTAGTGAGATCCATTACTAGGGACATACACAGTATTACCAATACCGTGTTTCGCATAACAGTTCAATTTTGGTCGATATGTTTCCTATATTTCCCATGTTTCAATCTTGGGACATTTACTATTTATAATCCTGTGCTAACTTACCTTGCACGGTGTATTTTTTGGCTACATGATGGGAACTATAATTTTGTGTACCTATCATTCCTATTTTTGAGAGCTTTGTGCTCAGACATTATAAAAATATTGTCAACAGCTGCTTACTGCATAACTGATTTATGTTGTAAATGGTATACCTACTTTACATGTCTGTGTATTGGGGCTTTTCATATCTACATTCCGGTTATTTCCTGCGTAGTATACAGTGCTCAGTGGTTCAACTTTGGAAAGTTTATAACAATACAAAATGTTTCCTCGTCAATACCTATGATCTTTACTTATGACAGATTGTTACTTATTGCTAGGATTGTACTTTTGCACTTTATATGTTTCGATTTAATATGGGTACTGAACTTGAATATTATACTATATACTTGTAGTAAGATGACAGTTAAGGCATGTAATGGAGTTGTTCATGGTATATGTGATCTTATATGCTTTCCACAACTGTTTAGTGTCTTGCTTGACACAGAAATGTCTCCTCATAGAGTCCATGCTATATCATATTTCTATGGATATATATTCTATCTTACTTTAGCCGTTCTCATTCAGAATACTATTTCAACTGCAAGGAAAAAGCTTTATCTCTCGCATTATGTCATTCGCACTGTTTTCCATTTCAACTGAAAATTGAATATATATTAGCAATTAATTTAATATTAATAATGCTAGCAGGCGATGTTCACATGAACCCTGGCCCCAGCAATGATCTGCGTGACATTTCATTTTGCCACTCAAATGTTCGTAGTCTCTCTGATGATAAACTGCGGTCTATTCGCTCGGATCTTGTGCCTAATTTTGATATAATTTCCTTGTCCGAAACATTTCTTTCTCCAAATTCTAATGCCGAAAATCTACGTTTGTCTGGCTGTCACGATATCATTAGACGTGACCGTGTTGGAGCACTTGGCGGTGGAGTCGCACTGTACGTGTCTACAGCCCTGCATGTGTCGCGGCCTGCAGACTTGGAGGTAGCCGACCTCGAACTCTTATGGTGTGAAATTAGACTTAATAATAACAAATTCCTTTTTGGCATTGTGTATCAGCCACCTAACTCTACTGTTTCTTTTTGGGATAAACTCCAAGATAGTCTTGATGTGGCACGTGGCACAGGAATCCATAATGTAATCTTATCTGTTACACGATGGTAAACATATATCGGACAACGCGTCCAAAGCTGAAATTTTTAACTCATTTTTTCTTCAACAGTGCGATATTGATTCTACTGCAGCCCCTTTACCTGCAGGCAGTAATCCTCCAATCTCTAACCTCGATTCACTAATTATAGAGGAATCCGAGGTTCTTGAAATCCTGTTAAGTCTTGATACAACAAAAGCTTCAGGTCCGGATAGCATAATTGCGAAACTTTTGAAAGAAGCGGCGCCTGCTATCTACATTCCACTAACAAAATTGTTCAATCATTCTCTACCAATGAAACAGTTCCCTTCTACTTGGAAAAAAGCGAACGTCTCTCCGCTTCATAAAAAAGGGCCTGAACATTTATGTAATAATTATAGACCTGTGTCACAACTCAGTTGCACAGGAAAAGTATTCGACAAGATCGTTTTCAAACATGTTTTTAATTTTTTCCGGGATAATTTAGTTATTTCCAGTCATCAGTCTGGTTTCATTCCGGAAGACTCAACTATCAACCAACTGCTTCTTCTTTATCATGAACTTTGTCTTGCCATCGACCAGCAAAAAGAAGTCCGCATTATATTTTTGGATATCAGCAAAGCCTTTGATAAAGTTTGGCATGCTGGTCTATTATTTAAGTTAAGGGAAGCCGGTGTCTCCGGCAATCTTCTCGATTGGTTCTCAGATTACCTGTCCAATCGTTACCAACGTGTTGTAATTCATGGTCAGTCGTCCAGATGGGGCAAGGTCAATGCTGGAGTGCCTCAAGGTTCAGTGTTAGGACCACTTATGTTCTTAATCTATATAAATGACATTGCAGACCTTGTCCGATCCAACATCAAAATGTTTGCGGATGATACCTCCCTTTATCTGACAGTTGACAATCCAATCACTGCAGCCACTACTTTAAATTCGGATCTTGGTGATATTGAACAGTGGTCTAAGGACTGGCTCGTGACTTTCAATGCTTTAAAAACTGACTCCATGCTAATTTCTCGGAAAACCAGTCCACCCAATCACCCTCCTCTTATTTTTCAAGGTCACACTTTAGAAGATGTTGCCCATCATAAACATCTTGGTCTCACAATTCGCTCAGATTTACGTTGGACTGACCACATCACTGAAATTATTGGCAAAGCTGATAAATTAGTCAACATCATGAAGAGTTTAAAATTTACTCTTGATAGAAATACCGTAGAAACTATCTACACCTCATTTATCAGACCGATTTTGGAATATGGTAGCCCGGTGTGGAGTGGCTGTACAGCAGCAGATGAAGAAAGACTTGAGCGTATTCAATTAAATGCTGCTCGCATTGTAACTGGTGCAATGCCAGGTACCAGTAACGCTAAACTTTACGAAGAGATCGGGTGGTTAACTTTGGCAGATCGTAGGATAGCGTCTAAATTGACCCTAATGTATAAACTGGTGAACAAACTTGTGCCTGAATCCATATGTTCTATTATTACAACTGCTACTACAGTCGCTCACACTTACCCCACTCGGCAACAATTTGACCTCCCTCATTTCAGGGCACGTACAGATCTTTTTGATAAATCATTTTTTCCTTCTACTGTTAGACTATGGAATCAGCTGCCTCTTGATACTCGAAATTCGGCCTCTATTCAGATATTTAAATCGAAAATAGCCAAACAAATAATAAGAACTACAAAATTTCCCGAATTATATAATCTTGGGAATAGATTCTTAGCTGTTCAGCACACTCGCCTCCGTCTAGATGCTAGTCTTTTAAACTCTCATCTTTTTAAAATTGGTGTAATGGATTCACCTGGATGTTCTTGTGGTGCACCCAATGAGGATACATGGCACTTTTTCTTTTTATGTCCAAATTACACTGTGCCACGATTGCATCTGCATGCCAAAATTGTCTGTCTTGCTCCTTTTACTCTTCAAACTCTCTTATATGGCTCACCGGACTGCTCCCTATCACAAAATACTGAAATCTTCCTAGCTGCACATCATTTCATATCTGAAACGTGTCGCTTCAAACCAGTAGGTGTTGGTTAATTTCCCTTCAATTACATATCCCCTCACGTGTGTGGTTGGCCGCGGTGCTAGGCGTGTCCTCGCTGGGACCTTAAAATTAAAAGTTTCTGTTTAGTATACACTTACGTTTGGTCAGGTTAGGTGCTTTCATTCCAAAATACCACCCCTCTATCTGTCTTGTTCATGTCCAAGTCTTCTACTCTATGTTTTGTCTGTGTCTAGTTTTGTCCTGTGTAACCGTCTCTTCCGGCAAAAGGGATTCAATAGGGCACTGCCCTCTTCCCAATTGCAGAATATATTGGTGCAATTATATTATGTACTTTGATCAATAAAATATGTTTAAACCAATATCATCTTTTTTGTTGATAAAATTATATTTGGTGGGTTCAACTACAAAGGTAGAACTAGAGTTCCGGAACTGGAATACCACAGGCCTTGTAGTATAGTCCATTTGGTCTACTCTGTAACATCTCCTCCCTCTTGAGCTTTGGTTATTCTGGCCAGCCATGATACCCAGCCGTATATAGGGCCTTCCCATGGATGTCCGTGTTCCCCCTGCAGCCCTGTAAATCACACAGTACTGTTGTTTTTTGCTTTGGGGATGTCATTTGGTGGAAATGTGCCAGTAGTTTAGGTTCTTATTTAAGTGCACACAAGTTCATTTAATGGCTGCAATCCTCAAGATTTGGGATATTTTATGGGGGGGGGGGGGTCAAACAATCAAACTCATTACTATAATTTTTTTTTCTCAACGCTCATGGGTCCAAATAGATTTTTAAACAACATAAACTCGTGGAATTTAGCATGACCTTGTACTGTCCGTCTACTGCTTATTTTGCACACTTATGCTATTGTTTATGTATTGAAGAGTGCAGGTCAAAATCTGCCTTTGTCATGTAAAGAAGAGACTGGCCACAGGGCAATCAACAGGTATTCTAATGCATGTGCCCTATTTTGCATGACATGAAGTATATAAATATCCACATATCTAAAAGCATGTAAACATTTTCATCCAATGGTCAGATCAGTCTTATTCACATAATTAGCGGCATTATGTGCATGTTAGTTAATAGTGATTTGTAAATTTCAACATCCCAGTATTTTTTTAAAAAGATATTTGATTTATTACAGCACGGAAGGATCTAAAAGAAGACGTCTCAACTACAACAAAAAGTGGATGTCTGCAAAGAGATTCATGACAAGCATGCAGCATGGTGCAACTTAAGATTTGGGTAGCCCTGATGTAGATGATTATCATGTAGCAGCTAGGCCTACTAACACCTACTATCATAGTTTTAGAAAACGAGAACCAAGTTTTGATAGTCCAAAAGGAAAATCATCCACCTGAAGACCTCAGTGATTATGAAGTACCTGTTGATAATGACAGTGATCAAGACGTTCACCATGATCATCACATTGATAACACTTACAGTGACATTAGTGCAGAAGAAGGCATGGAATTTTTTTCATGCCGCTGTATCATCATCAGACTCTGAAGGAGATGATGTTTCATTAACAGATGGTTTAGCATCATGGGCAAATACCTACCAGGTGAAACACAATGCAGTAGACGAACAAATAAAATTGCTTCAAAGGCATAAACATCCAAATTTGCCTGCCACTGCGCATACATTGCTCAAATCTGTCAAAGATGTTCAAGTTGAAAATGTGTCCGGGATGGTATATGTGTATCTGGGAATAAAGGAGCAACTACAGAAAAATATTGAAAAATATCCATCAGAATACCTATTGGATGTAAACACAATAGATAGTTCTCTGAACATTGATGGTGTTCCAATTTTCAAAAGTTCCAAGAACTCATTATGGCCAGTTTTTATGTGCTAGTCACTTAAAACCTGTTTTTTCTGTTGCCCTCACATTTGGCAAGTCGAAGCATACTGATTTGGAATTTTTGAGGCAGACTTTTATAAATCCTGGCCAACTCCTCATTGAAGGTTTCCTGTATCATGAAAGAACAATTGGCATAAAGTTGAGATGCATAGTATGTGATGTGCCAGCCAGGGCAATGGTGAAAATGACTAAGTTGTGTTCAGGATATTATGGATGTGAAAATTGTACACAGAAAGGTGTATGGACAGAAGGGAGGGTGAATTATCAAGAAGTTGAGAATCTAGTTTTGAGGACAAATGAATCTTTCCACAACAAAGCTCAAGAGGAACATCACAATGGTACAACTTTGTTTTGTGACTTGGAACACTTGGACATGATAAAGAAGTTTCCTGTTGATTACATGCACCAGGTGTGCCTTGGTGTGATGAGGAAGCTACTGCTCACCTGGATAAGGGGAAGCAGACAATTGAAATGGTCTGCTGGCTAGGCTGCTGATGTAAGTTTAAAACTGACTTCTCTTCAACGTTTTATACCTTCAATATTTGCTCGGAAGCCAAGAATTTTAGATGAAATAGACCGTTGGAAGGCAACTGAATTTCAACAATTTCTGTTGTACACAGGAAAGATTGTGTCGAAGGATACATTATGACCAGCATTTTATCAAAATTTTATGACTCTCAGTGTTGCAATGTGCATTCTCGTAAGCTCCCAACTGACACAGGAACACTTGCAATATGCACAAAATGTAATGGTTAATTTTGTTGACAATAGCCATACATTGTATGGTGCTAGCTTTCTTGTTTACAATGTGCATAGCATGGTTCACATTGCAGATGATGTGCAAGAATATGGATGTGCTGACAATTTTTCTGCCTTTCCTTTTGAAAACTTTAATTTTGAATTGAAAGAAATGGTTCGTTCTTGGAAAGAGCTTCTGAAGCAAATTGTGAAAACGTTAAATGAATTAGACAATTTTGACAGCATTCAGGGATCCAAGAAGGGAAATACGAATGTCAAGCAACCAAACAATGCATATATATTAAGTGGCTCCTCATGCTGTGAAGTTGTGAGGATAACCAAATGATGATAGGAGCAATTGTTTGATGATGTGCAGGGTTTATAGGCATGCGCAGGCAATGTTTATGGAACCCTGTGACTCGCGCGTCATTGGGGCATACAAGGTCACCATACGGCATGCACATACGGAACTGTTACCTGAAAGACTCTTGGAGAAAAAGGCAATGATGATACCTACAGCACAGGATCCCGAGGCCTTATTTATAGCTATTCTGCATGAGTATTGAATAGTAAGTACCCACTATGTCTTTGAAACTGTTGCATTGCGTCAGCTAAGTTGCACTAACTTAGCCTAACTCAGAATTTTGGTGATTGTTGTATGTAGCATGGACGCATTGCACAAACCCTTTTATTGTTAGATTTAGTTACTGATTTTCATGTAAACTGCTATATTATTTTCCCTAATCTAGCACATAGTAATGACCAGTTAGTATCATCACTAGATGTGATGACGCAATTCTGCTACGAAGGGGATGAGTGCTGAAACACCCGGAAACTGGATGAAATTCTGCCTAAGCTACAGGGTGTTACAGGAGAATTTGTGTATGGACAGCTGCCCCGCAAGACCAGACAAAAGTTTAAAGGCCTTGTTCGGGAGTTGAAGAATCATTTCAGAAAGATTGAGACAGCTAAGACGTATAAAGGGCATTTCAGTAATAGGGATCAGAAGCCTGGGGAGACAGTAGAGGAGTACGCAGCAGAACTTAAAAGGATCTATGACAAGGCTCATGGTCATAGGGATAAAGTTACCAGGCAAGAAGATCTTCTGCGCAGGTTCCCTGATGGGCTTCAAAATGAACAGGCACTGTTTCAAGTGGAGTACATTAAGGAGCCCCTATATATTGATGAAGCTGTGTACGAGGTGGTGAACTTCTTGGAGACAAAACGTGGCTCTGATGTGGGGGATAAGAAGGCCCGCAAACCTACCAGAGCTCTGAAGGAGGACACCACTATCAGTGACTCTGAGGTTGGAGATAGGGCAGCCCGGACCCCAGCTGGACGAAAGAGACAGAAAAAAGGGCAAGACTCATCTGATAAGGTAACAGATAAGGCAAAGGGGTCTAATAGTGTGGCAAACAGTACCAGTAACAAGCAAGAAGATAATGTAATGATTGAGATTCGGAAGCTGTTGCCGAAAATGGACTCCAGACTGAACAAGTTGGAACAATTCAATTCAAATAAGGGTCAAGAACAGGGTAACCCTAGGAAGAATCAGCACACTACAGGGCAAGCTGGTCAAGGTGGACCCCCTCAGAGGTCAATAAACCAGACCAGGAACTGTTTTCGCTGCAACCAGCCAGGACTTTTTATCAGAGAATGCCCATTTCCTGTTGTAACAGGACAACTTCAACTAACTGCTCAGGCACCAGTGCAGGTACCAGCCCAGGGCACAGCCAGTCAGGGGGATCCCACTGCAAGTGGGGTGGATTCAAGTAAGCTGTCTCCAGCTGCCAATTCTTTTGCACCACAGGCAAACTAGAGAGGGCTGGGCCCCGAGGCCAGGGGTCAGCCCTAGAGTTGAATGGCCAGAAAGATGTATAAATAGAGAAAGATGAGGCAGTTCCCCTGGTGGACCCTACAGTAGCTTGTAGTAATGATGTAGTTAGAAGAGAATTGCCTCAGTACTCAGGAGCATATATACAAGGTCATGTTGAAAATGTAGAAGCAGTCTTTACTGTGGACACCAGAGCCACTGCCACCATTGTGTCACCTTGCATATTTTACCAAATTATTAGATCCAAGTGCCCAGATTTACGGGCAGGATCATCCAAGAGGCATTTAGTTAGTGCAGATGGGAAGCCCATAGATTTCCTTGGATCCGCATGGCTTACCCTCCATTTAGGGACCTTGGAAGTGTACACCACAGTGGCAATTGCAAGCATTGAAGATAATGTACTGTTAGGAGCAGATGTCTTGATGAGAGATGCCAGTGGACCAGCAGATCTGCTTCTTAGTGAGGGGAAAATGATCTTCAGAGGAGAAAGTATTCCTCTTCAGTGTGTTGGAGTCCCACAGAAGGTACGGAAGGCAAGAGCTGCAGACCATTTCATCATTCCAGGAATGAGTGAAGCAATCATAGATGTATTTGTGGATAGGGATGGTAGTGAAGTGGGAGACAGCAGACTTTTAATTGAAACATCAGCATCCTTGGCAGAACGTTGCTCATTGGTCCTTGCACCAAGTCTCGGGAATATAGTTGACACAGTGACTACAAAAGTAAGGGTATTAAACCCCTTTGAGGAACCAGTTTCCATAGAACAAGATATGGTAGTGGGGCATGCCAGTGAGGTAGATGCAGACATCACTACCATAGCAGAGGAGGAAGATGAGGAGGAGAGAGGAAACAACTGCTATGCAAGAAGACTCTTCACACAGCAGGAAACGGCAATAAAGGAGAGAGCCTGTACAGCTGCATGTCAAGAGAAGCAATATTTAGATGAACCCCTTCCATCTCACTTGGTGTCACTCTACAATGATTCCACAGAGCAGAAAGAGCCCAAGCAGAAGGAAACAGTGGGAAAGATGTTGTGGCAGTTCCAAGATGTCTTGTCAAAAGATGAGTATGACCAGGGGATCACCAACCTCATGGAACATGTAATTAACACAGCTGATGCAAAGCCCATTAAGAAGCACCCTAGAAGGGTCCCCATGGCATTTGCTGGAGAAGATAGGGAGGCCATCCATAAACTTCTACAGCAAGGATCCATACAGCCCTCAAGTTCACCTTGGAGCAGCCCAATAGTGTTAGTGAGGAAACGTGATGGTACAGTGCGACCCTGTGTGGATTATAGGAAACTAAATGGGGTGACAACAAAGGATGCCTTCCCTCTTCCACAGACTAGGAATCGCCTGGATGCTGTGGCTGGTTCGGACCTATTTTCTACCCTCGATATCACCTCCACGTATAATCAAGTTCCAATTAGGCCACGGGATATCCCTAAGACTGCATTTGTAACCAAGTGTGGTCTTTATGATTACAAACCATGCCCTTTGGCTCATCAAATGCCCCTACAACCTTTCAAAGACTCATGGAGATAGCACTAAGTGGCCTACAGTGGCAGACATGCCTCATATATCTTGATGACGTCATAGTCTTTGGAAAGGGATTTGATGAACATATTAAGAGGTTACATAGTGTTTTGGAGCATATAAGGCAGGCTGGCCTCAAGCTGAAACCACAAAAATGTCACTTTTTCCAGGAGAAGGTAGTCTTCTTGGGGCATGTCATATCTAAGGATGGCGTGCTGCCTAACCCTGAGAATGTGGAAAAATTAAAGAATTGGGCACGACCAAAGACAGCAACTCATGTCAGAGCCTTCTTGGGAATGGCAAATTACTACAGGAGGTTCTTTAAAGATTTCACCAAGATTGCTCACCAACTTACCCAACTTACCAAGGCAAGACAGCCATTCATATGGACAGATCAGTGTGAAGAATCTTTCATAGAGTTGAAGGAAATTCTACAGGGTCCACAAATCATGGCTTACCCTCAAGACTCAGGGACGTTCATGTTAGACACCGATGCAAGTGATATAGCCCTTGGGGCTGTCCTTTCACAGGTCCAGGATGGGGTAAAGAGGGTAGTGGCTTATGGAAGTAAAGTTTTGAGCAAGGCAGAAAGGAATTACTGCATAACAGATTGTGAACTCCTGGCTGTCAAATTCTTCATCTGTCACTACAAGCATTATCTGCTGGGGCGACCTTTGGTTGTAAGGTCAGACCACCAGGCCTTGATATGGCTGTTCAGCTTCAGAGAACCCAAGAGCAGAATAGCACGTTCGGTAGAGGAACTATCAGCATTCACATTTGAAGTTGAGTACCATACTGGACGGAGACATGGTAATGCAGATGGAATGTCCAGATGCCAGGACCCAAGAGATTGCCAGTGCCCCACTGAAGAGGAAGAGGACCTAAGGTGTGGTCCATGCAGGAAGTGCATAAAGCGGGCCATGGGCATGAAGAGTTCCTGGGTTGATAGTCCCAAAGTGGTAAAGTGAACAAGAAGAGAAACCCAAGAATGGTAGACTTGATCGGCTACTGTGTTTCCTGTGGTGGTTTCTATCATTACAGTGGGTAATGAGAAACCCCTTTAGTGATTATGTATGTGGAGTCATCGTCTGTGATTCCAGCCACATCAACCCCGGCTTTGTGGGAACCCCTTTAGTAGTAGCCTCATCCATACTTGATGATGGGAGGATCCGCCCAAAGCTGGACCCCCACCCTCTCTTGAGGGGGATAAGGAATTTTATGAAATGCATTTTGAAACCCCGCCAGGCAAGAAAAGAGTTGGTCTCTTGGATAAAGAAGGTTACTGAGGCACTTAGAGTCACCAGAAGCCAGACAATGGCCACTTGGGGCCTGTCATATTCCATGGCCAACCTCAGGAAGAGACAACAAGATGATAAGGACATTGCACCTGTTATTAAGTGGTTGGAAAACAAGAAGAGGCCTATGAGTGCAGAGGTGTCCGCCTTGGCACCAACCACCAGACACTACTGGAATAGTTGGGTAAGCTTAGAGCTTAAGGATGCGGTTCTGCATGGAACCTTTCCCCGTAGGGATGGAACAGGGATCCATTCGCAGTTAATAGTCCCTTCGAGTTTGAGGAAAGAAGTGCTCCATCAGATGCACAACAGTTTGCTGTCCGGGCACCTTGGAAGGAATAAGACAAGGGAGAAGACCTTACAGAGGTTTTATTGGTTTGGAGTTCGAGACAATGTAAATGTTTGGGTCGCCAAGTGTCACGAGTGTGGTTCCACTAAGCCACTGGGAAAGACCCCAAGAGCCCCACTGGGTTAGATGGTTGTTGGGGCACCCATGAATAGGCTTTCTACAGACATATTGGGACCCTTTCCCGAAAGTCTTCGAGGAAACAAGTTCATTCTTGTGGTCAGTGACCACTTTTCAAAGTGGATCGAGATATTTGCTATCCCCGACTTCACTGCTAAAACATGTGCTGACAAGATCGTGAATGAGGTTATTGCAAGGTTTGGCTGTCCTCATGATCTCCATTCAGACCAAGGGCGGAACTATGAGAGTTCCATATTCACAGAATTGTGTAATCTGTTAGAGATACGAAAGACCAGGACATCTGCAGGTAACCCCAGATGCAATGGTCAGACTGAGCATTTCAACAGAACTCTGGTCAGAATGATCAAGGCGTACATGAAGGGACAGCAGCTGAACTGGGACCTGAATCTATGTTGCTTGGCAGCAGCCTATAGGGCCACTGCCCATGATAGTACAGGCCTAACACCAAATCTACTGATGCTTGGAGGGGAAGTGAGGCTTCCAGCAGAAATAATGTTCGGGTCTGGCACAACCGTTTCTAATGAGCAAGTGGGCAGTTATGGAGTATGTAGAGAGACTCCGGGAACGAATGCAACATGCTCATGAGGTAGCCAGGTCTCATCTCCAGAGTGCAGCTGAGAGAAAAAAGCAAGGGTATAATGCTAATTTGGCCTTTCATAAATATGAAGTGGGAAATTTAGTCTGGATTCTCACAGATGCAGGCCAGCTGCACATTGCTCTGAAGCTGTGCTGCCCATTTGAGGGTCCCTACTTAGTGGTGAAGAAACTGAATGATTTAGACAATCACATCCAACTGGATGCAAAAGGAAGACAGAAGATAGTGCATCACAACCGCCTCAAGCCATACAGGGGTGATGTGAAACCGAAGTGGGCTAAGCGTGCTCTACAGAAAGTGGCCCAGGAAGGGCTATAATCCTGATAAGATTTCCAGTCTAAAGGGTCAATGAATGAAGTAGGAAATAGTAGCAAATAGCATTCCCTTGCATGGCAGGACCTTATTTGGCAGGAGTGGAAGTTGCCGTGACGAGAGAACCAAGTTGCAAGAAATAGTTAGGCTGCATGTGAAATCTGATTAATAATGCTGTTTCTGGTATCTTTAGGTGGTACAAGGTGCTGACATATCATCCAGTGAGGGGGAGAAAGGGGTAAGCTGCTCTTAACCGATTTCTTCCTTTGGGGTGTTGCAGGTACGATGTATGAGGATGCAAAACTTGCCTACCAGAGGAGAGGAACAGTGAGGGAGTGCCTGACCTGTGGTCACAGGGCAGACAAGCAACAGATGCTGGACCACATTTTCAAAACACATCTGAAGCAAGAAGAAATGCCGTTCTTCTGTCAGCCCTGTGGCCAAACTTTCAAATCAAGAGCTGTGGCAGAACACCACCTACAGGACAAGCACCCTGAGGCCTCAGTTGATAACTTGAAGGGCACCAAAGAGGACTTGAAACTGACCTCGACAGTGGTCAAACTATTGACCAAGGAGGAGTCCTTGGAACACTACCGCATCCGTTCCCGTTCCAGGGCAGGGATAAAGAGAAAAGCCAAGCCAACTACCAAAGGGCCAAGTGAGTCCCCAGAAAACCCTGATGACAACAACAACGGGGCTCAACAACTGCCACCAGATGTGTTGCAGTTGGTGGCAGGTCTGCAAACTGAAGAACTGCAGCAGTTGTTGAAAAGACATGGTGGTACCACAGAAACATGCCCTGTTCAGGAACTCCCAACCACTAGTGCTACCCCAGAGGTCAAGAAGGATATTCCTGCCATAGAGGAGTCGGTTGCCAGCCCCACCCGAAGTTGCAGCCAGTCTACCACCATAGAAGAGCCCCAGCAGCCAGCACCCCCTGTGCCCCAGATAGCAAAGCCACAAGGAAAGACCATGGCCACAGCCCTTGCCAAGCAGTCAGGTCAGCCTCAGACAGAAGCTTTGCATGCTCGGAGGCCCCAGCCCACGACCACTGCCAAGCCCACATTTCCTGCAGAACTGCAGACACTGCTAGGGCAGTATGGGAGGGAAGCCTTGATCAGCTTGCTGAGTGAGGATGCAGCTGAGGGGACCCCTCAAACCACATGCAGTACAGAAGTAGCAAGAGCCAAGGTAGACACTGCCAGCCCAGCGGCAAGCCTTGTTTGCCAGAAGGGGCCAGCCCAGGTGACCCCTGGTGTCCCTAATGCAAGGGACCCAGTGCCATGCCCCTCATCCAAGGCCGATGAACCGCATGCAGACTCCTCCAGCAGTGGCAGCAGCAGTGGGAGTAGCAGTAGCAGCAGCAGTGAGGCTGGGTCTGGTGAGGAGGCAGGCAAAGAGATGGTGGCCCTACATCCTGACTCGGATGATGCCCACATGTTTAGCCCACCAAGAGCAGGTTCACAGGTACCTCCTACCCCTGGGAAGGACTTTGAGAAATACGTGAGCAGATGTGTGCCATACCAGCCCAAGCATAGCCAACCAGAAGGTATTGCACCCGAGGCATCCATGGAAGCCAAGGGTGATGCTCTTGCACAAGAGCCAGGGGTTCCACCATTGGTGGTACCAGAGACTCCCTCAGTGGGCAATGAGATGGGCACCCCACCAATGGAGACATCACCACAACAGGTTCCTGTGGCAGACCATGGAGCAGATTCCGGCATGACAGAGTGGCAGCAGGCAGTCACTCAATTGACTGGCACCCTGAAGGAAGTGTGTCAGGGCTTGCAGCAGGTGCCCCAGTTGGAAGACAAGCTAACCAAGAACACAGAGGTCATGGAGAAGATGTGGAAGTCCCTGGCCAACTTGGAAGACACAATCCATCACCAGACCAAGGCACTCAAGGGCAGGGGATCAGGAGCAACTGACGAACCAAGGCGAAAGAGAGTCCAGTCTCCTCAAAGTTGCCAGGAGAGAGGGAAGAGGCATCAGCCATCTGCTAAGTTGCTTCCTCCCCCACCATTTCAGCCACAAGAACGCTGAAGCAGGTTCTCGCCCCTCCAAAGTGGATGCTCTTTGCCCTATGTGGCACCACCGGTGCCTTACAGTATGGCTTCAGCCGCTGACCTTGGTAGGGTTTCACTGGCCAAACTCAGGAGGCAAGCAAGAAGGGAAAACCACCCTAAAGTGCAATAGGGGGACGGATATAAAGGTGGTCGGACATGTCCCAGTTGTAAATCCTAGAGTTTAAAAAAAAAAATGAAATTAGTGAAATGAAGATGAGGTGCCTTCACACCATTTTGATGGAGACATTGTGCCTTCACAGCATCTTAATTAGTACTATTCTTTTTTTTTTTCAAGTAATGCCACAAGAAGCACCCTTGGACTATAGATGGACTTGTGCCAAACGGCTACTCATGAAACTTTTGTTTTGTTTAGTAGAAAATGTAAGCTGTGCATAATTAAAGTATCTACAGTTTGAGGGAGCTGATATGGTGTCATTGTTGTTTAAAGGCCCAGAAGATAGCTACTATAAGGTTGTGCTGCGCATTGATGAGGACATCTAATACTCAGCTAGGGGGATAGTGTGGAGACCATGGTACTTCCATACAGGCTACAAATACCTTGATGGTGAAGCAGATTTTTTTTTTATTCTGAAGAGTATTACTTGTGACTACACTGTGTACAAGCTCATTTGAGTGTCTAGAGGAGTCAATACCCACTTAGTGAATTGCCTACAAGGGAACCTGGTTATAGCTAGAGATGGCAGTTTGTTCCCTCACCCAGTTTTAAACACCCTCATTTACCTTTGTCATCCCAAAAAGTATCCAAACAAGATTAACCCTGAGAATATACTGTTTATAAATGGAGGGTGGGCACAGAAAGGTTACAATACAGGTCTACCAGCCCATTCACGTTTAATTTACACAGGACGTATCTGGTGCTGTTTTGGGAGAAAGTACTGGCTTGCAGTGATTTCTTTGTTCACACTATATTTAGACAAAGCAGTTTTAGTCTCAATAAAAGGTTCTAAGCCCATATATGCACTGTACACAATACAAAGTGTACAAAATCCAATTTTGTTGTCACAAGCTGATAACTTTACTTTAGTAATGAGAGCAGAAGATAGAGCAATGGAGAGTTTTCCAGCTGCAGTTGTGTTGGTTTGGGAGGAAAGTATGAATATCTAATGAGCTTGGCCTCAGGAACCTCTTTGTTTAAGAATGCCCATCTATAATGGCGGTTTTAACTAACTTTCCTAAAACTTTCTGGTAACATGAAATCTAGTGCTGAACATGATATGGGGAAAGCTATCTACTGCACCAATTTCAAGAAAATATGTGATACTGGGAAGATGTTAAACAGGGAAAGCAGCCTTCAGTAACAGCATATGCCTGCAGAGATGCTGATGGCAGCCATTTTGCAGCAAGATTGTCAACAAATGAAACATCCCTCCTTCTTTCCACACAGACAGGCTGAATTATAATGTAGGAGCCAAAGGGAAGAAACACTATACTTTCAGATAACATAAAGAAGCGCTATGTTCAATTCAGCTGGTACACACATGAGTTATGTGCATGTTTTCCTTTGTTATATGCATGTCATGATTTCCACTGGATGTTGTTATGAGGTATCCTTGCACCCCTTCAGTCTGGTCATCATTAGATCCGGCCTACCAAATATGGGCACACCTCCCAAAAGATTGTTATTTTACATTATGGACTTGCTCTGGCCTTTATAAATGGCTGCATGAGTGCAGAAAAGAAAGAAGAGAACACTTGCTGGATGTGGAGACGGCTACAAATGCAAAAAGGAACAGGACCAGGACTTGGACCAGAAAAAATTGGTAAGTTACTGTTATTGCATGCATGATTGGTACTTAATGTTTAGGAGACAAGTTCTGGCCTGCAAGTGGTACCGGGTACCACAAGGTACCACAAAGTTTCAGTTGCTGATTCTAGAGTGTGGTACAACATAATACCATAAAGTTTCACTTGCTGAGTCCAGAGTGTGGTACCACAAGGTACCACAAAGTCCCTGCTTGCAGATTCCAGAGTGTGGTACTACAAAGTACCACAAAGTTTCAGTTGCAGATTCCAGAGTGTGGTACCACAAAGTACCATAAAGTTTCAGTTGCTGATTCCAGAGTGTGGTACCACGAAGTACCATAAAGTTTCAGTTGCTGATTCCAGAGTGTGGTACCACGAAGTACCATAAAGTTTCAGTTGCTGATTCCAGAGTGTGGTACCATGAAGTACCATAAAGTTCAGTTGCTGAGTCCAGAGTGTGATACCACAAAGTTTCAGTTGCAGATTCCAAAGGGTGGTACCACAAAGTACCATAAAGTTTCAGTTGCTGATTCCAGAGTATGGTACCACGAAGTAGCATAAAGTTTCAGTTGCTGAGTCCAGAGTGTGATACCACAAAGTTTCAGTTGCAGATTCCAAAGTGTGGTACCACAAAGTACCATAAAGTTTCAGTTGCTGATTCCAGAGTGTGGTACCACGAAGTAGCATAAAGTTTCAGTTGCTGAGTCCAGAGTGTGATACCACAAAGTTTCAGTTGCAGATTCCAAAGTGTGGTACCACAAAGTACCATAAAGTTTCACTGAGTCCAAAGTGTGGTACCATAAAGTACCACAAAGTTCCTGCTTGCAGATTCCAGAGTGTGGTACTGCAAAGTACCACAAAGTTTCAATTGCAGAGTCCAAAGTGTGGTGCCACAAAGTACCATAAAGTTTCAGTTGCAGATTCCAAAGTGTGGTACCACAAAGTACCATAAAGTTTCAGTTGCTGATTCCAGAGTGTGGTACCACAAAGTACCATAAAGTTTCAGTTGCAGATTCCAGAGTGTGGTACTGCGAAGTACCCCAAAGTTTCAGGAGCTGTCCAGAGTGTGGTACCACAAAGTACCATAAAGTCCCTGATTGTTGAGTTCAGAGTGTGGTTCCACAAAGTACCATATTGTTACAGTAGTAGAGCACAGTGCGGGGTACTGCATGATACCACAAGCTCAGCGTAGGGTGCCAAGAGACACCACAAAGTATGAGGTGCTACGGATAAATGCAAGACTATGCAGGGAAACTGAGATTACTCCTGAGTGCATGCTCATGTCGCGTTACTGACTACTTTCAATAAATAGTGAAACTTATTTTCTTGTACTGTTGTATCTTTATAGTCACTGTTCTAGTTAGGAAGTGTATTTTCGGGTGTATGAAAACGCTACCACATATTTGTTTGACCACTGGACCTATTAAGAAAACCACTACATTATTGATATGCTTGCCATAAAGAACTCCTAAAACATAAACAGGATCATGAAATCTGCATTTTGTTAGTTGCTGAATACATTTTATTGTCTTTATGGTATAGGCTTAACCTTCGCAGACAAACAGAGACAGAAAACCACATCCACGCCAAAAGTCCAGAAACAATGCAAGCAAGACAGTCACTGTAAGCTCCTTGCAGGTTGTTGGGAGGGTAATTATTATTGAACATGTAAAAAAAAAAAATACAATACATATTTTTATGTATACAAAATTAATTGTATGTTCCCTTGGGAACATTTATTCATTTCTTTGGCACATGACATCCTGAAACATACAAGCTTCCACAGGTAGAAAACTGTTCAGTTTGGAGCTTATTTCGTGTTTGTAATATGCTGGAGGCCACATCTCGTGAAAGATTGCATCCCTTTTGGGACTTCTCTTTGAAAACACTCTATACTATTTCCTTGTTAAATGTTTGTCTCTGCAACCATATTTGTAGATCAGCAAGTGAGAAGAACATTGGAAGGTGGTGCAGAACAAGGAACACCAAAATCACCAAAGCAAAATGCCCCGCAGTGTGAGTTATTTTTCTGTAATTAGCATTTGCAGATTGGGGAGTGTCAAATTTTTCCCGCAACCTTTTGCTTTGGAAATATCCACATTAGTTTCATAATAATATTTACTCACTTACTAACAAATGAAATTAAAAAATAATGAATTATTTTAAAGGCGCCATTTTCATGTGTTAAACTTTAAGCCACATAGTTATGAACAGGAAATGAAATTAGTGTGGTAGTAATTGCAAAATTATAATATGGACACAGAATTCTCTATCCAAACAAAGTACTCGGTTACCTTTGCAAATGTGCAGTACATATGTATGCGCTGTTTAGGCAAAACATGCCACTAGTCCCATGTCTTGAGGAGACACTTCTGTTTCAAATGGATGAAGGAATTGGCCAGTTAGTACTTTCAACCCTGAACAAGAACTTGCTTGCTTTTTGTTACTGCATCAAATTGAAGAATAGTTTATTTGGGCATCCAGAAAGTGGAAATAAAAAAAAAAGCCATTTGCACAGAGATGTTGTTGCAGATATATGTAAGTTTTCTTATATTTATCGCATTTTAATGTCTGATATATATTTACAATCTTTCAACAGCTTTTGAAGTCCCAATGCTGACCAAGCTAGACAAGATACTGGAATATCAGAGAGAGCAACAAAGGTTGTTGAGTAATATGGCCAGTGCCACTATGGAGGTCAGGTGGAGGACATTGATGACCTTCTCCCACACTCTGCAGACTCTGAAGAGGAGCTACAGGAGCTCTGTGATAAGTTGAAAGAGAACAGAGAGTTCTGCCAAAAAATGGTAAGTATGATTACATAATACTTTAATGATAAAATGTAATGACTGTATCATTTCTTATAAATGTAGTCAACACAACACAACTATGTCTCATTTCTTCAAAAACACATTTTCAATAAACTTTATATCCTGCATTCTTTTCTGACATCAAAACATGTGATTTGCTGAAATGCATTGTATGCTGATTATACATAGTTGCCAAAAAGTTAAGGTATAGGTGCCAGTATATCCCTTCTTTCTTAAGTAAGTGAATGCAGAACCACTGAAAATAAAACTTTGTATGGATTACTAATGTTCCTGGATGATGATGATGATGATGATGATGATGATGATGATGATGATGATGATGATGATGATGATGATGATGATGATGATGATGTCAAATTGAAAATGCGCGACGCAAAATTGGCATAAAATAGCAATGCGTAGAAGAAATTATATAGTAGTTATTTCATAATGTGTGATAGAATGGACAATTATTTTAACAGGCTTGGGTTTAGTATGTGCCAACAAGACAGTAGATATGTGTAGGAAATCTTGGTTACTCTGTGTTCCAAAACTTATCATACTGTTTTCGCTGAACACGTACAGTAACTCTATTATCTTATTTAATTGACTATTAGGAGAATGGGTGAGTTAGTTGATCTAACTGTAGACAGAACTTTGACACGGCACGTACTAAACACATCACTACTTAAGTTTATGGCTTCTACAACCCTCTTGCCTGAGTACAGGACCTTTGGCTATTTGGTATTCTATTGTTTGACATCACACCCTTTGTGTTTATTTGACAGCTCAAAAAAGCATTAATCTTTAACAGTGCCATCTAGTGGAAACTTAGAGAAATTTACAATAAATATAACACATTAAAATAAGTCACGTGGGGAAAATAGTGAACCCCATTGGTAGATATTCATAAGGAGCCGTAAGCTTAGAGAGATAACAAATAAGAAAAAGAAAAGGGAGAGGAGAACAGAACAACATCGAGAGTGAGTGACTTCTATGTACAACAGACACGGCAGGCAATAAAGGATGGGTCGATCCCAAACCATGGACTTTTAATTTACCTCTCACTAGATCACCTAATTAAAGGTGACAATTGTGGTGACAGAATCCGGGATTACAGACTATTACATGGATGTCACAACCTACTAACAATATTACTTTTCCACCAGCCTGCAATATAGGACAAAGTGTGATACTTTCTCAAGATTTTGACAAATCTAGTTCTAATGAACATTCTTCAGATCAGGAACTAGACAAATTTATGGAACATTGTTCTGATGATGACATAACACCTGAACTTGAACAATCGAGTGAGCATTGTTCTGATGAGGAACGAATACCGGAGCTTCCAACATCTGTAATTGAACCTACATCCTATTTGGACAGTGATAACAGTGACATGGCAGATGCATTGTTAGCTCCGGAACCCTTCCGTGGCACAGGAAAGGAAGATGCACAAGCTTTCCTTACACGGTATGAAGCTTTCGCTGCTTACAAGAAGTTAGGGGATGCAGAAAAAGTGACTACCTTTCCATTACTGTTGCGAGAAAACGCAAGCACATGGTTCTCAACATTGCAGCCTGCACCAACCACATATAATGCCTTGTCAGCTAATTAAGTTTCTTGACCGGTATGGAATTGAAACTAACAATGCCTGGACACATGTGGCTGAGTTATACAAACGTACACAGCTTCCTGGTGAAACCTTGTTGGATTACATGACGAGTATCAGACGCCAGGGTAACCTTTTAAAGTTACCTGATAGCCAAGTTATACAGGCTATCTTAAATGGGATGGATCCTGCCGTTCAGCCTTTTGTATTGCAGAAAGACCCGAAAACATTAACTGACCTGGACAGTATGGCTAAGTTAATACAGAACAGCGGCCCGCCGAAGCAGACAACCGACTCCACTATCACTAACGCTTTGGCCGACATCAAGGTACAATTACAGGCATTATCTACTGAGGTGAATAAGAGTGCAGCAATCAAAGTACTGGCAACAGATGTACCAAGAGTCCAGCACTCTAGTAATGGTAATTGGAGACGTAATGCACCAAACTACCGTCCACAACCAAGCTATCGTTCACAGCCAAACTTTGGTCCACAACAACGAAACTATGGCCCGCCCAGACAGCAACAGCAAAGAAGAACTCCATGTGGCAATTGCGGTATATATCATGTCAAATATCAATGTTCAGCCGCCCGTTTGACCTGCTATAATTGCGGACGTGTAGGCCATGTCCCATATTACTGTAGGCAGGCCCGTCAATCAAATAACCAGCAATAGGGGTTTTCACCTGTACCGCTCAACCCTCAGCCTGCCCGGTACAAGTCAAAATTTGCAGAAGATACCTTATCTGAACCTACTTGTATTCCTCAAGTTTCGATCTTAGCTCCTATGAATCAAAATTTCATACCTCTCCAAATTGGCCCCTTTGATACAAAATCATTAGTGGATACAGGTGCAACAATTTGTTGTATTCAAAAATCTTTTTTGCAATCTGTCATGCCACAAGCAAAACTGCTACAAACAACTTTTCATGAAGCTCATGGAATTGGGGGTGAAAAACACAAAATGCTTGGCTGTGTGCAATTAAAATTTCAAATTCAAAATAAAAAATTTTCCCATACTTTTCATGTTTTTGAAACATTGCATCATCACTTGGTTATGGGATCTGATTTCCTGACAAAACATGGATGTATCATTGATTGTTCTGCTCAAACTTTACAAATTTCATCAAAAAACCTCTCAGTCAATTGTTGTGGTCCACCAAGAATAAGTGGCATAATTAGACCAAACAAACAGCATACATTGGCCCCTCACTCTGAAAGTGTCATTCCTGTCAAAATTTCACGTTGCAGGGGTTCATATATAATGCTTATGCAGCCGTCTCTCAATAACAATACACTGCCATTATTTGGTGCTCAGTCTCTTAATTTGGTTCATAATGGCCATACCAACTGCCGGCTACTAAATCCTAACAGCTGCCCTGTCACAGTAAGGCCTGGAAAAATTTTGGGGTATGCCAACACCATTTCAAATGCTCATATTTATGCCATGGATAGTACTGAGATTGACCCTTCTACTCCCTCTTTCCAGGCAAGACAGAAACCAAAACAAGTAAATCCTGACACGGTTTTGAATGATTTAGGCATTGACCTATCACACTCTAATCTCTCTCAAGAGCAAAAACGTGAGTTGGCAACCTTAATTGCTCACTACCGAGATGTATTTGCCGTAGATATGACTGAACTGGGTTGTACGGACCTAGTGTCTCATACTATAGATACAGGGGATGCTCCTCCGGTAAAACAAACTTTTTATAGGACTAGTCCCAAGATTAGAGCTGAAATAGATCGACAGGTCAATCAAATGCTTGAAAATGAGATAATACAACCATCAATCTCTCCATATAGTAGCCCGGTGGTACTTGTCAAGAAAGCGTCAGGAGAATATCGTCTTGCTGTAGATTATCGTCGTTTGAACAAAATTACTAAGCCCTTAACCTTTCCACTCCCAACTATAGAATCTATCCTTGATTTTTGGGGTGAAAAACAACCTGCTTTATTTAGTGTCCTTGACCTTTCTAGTTTTTTTTTGGCAAGTTCCCATGCATCCTGACTCTCGGCACAAAACAAGCTTTGTGACCTCTACAGGATCCTATGAATGGTGCAGATTACCCTTTGGCTTGACAAATTCACCTGCACGGGCAATGCAACTGATGAGTTTGGTACTTTGAGGGTTACTTGCTGATATAGCACAATGTTATCTCGATGACCTGCTAATTTTGTCAAATGATTTTTCATCTCACCTCAAACATTTGACTCTAGTCTTTGACAGGTTGCGTTCAGCAAATTTAACCCTTAAACCTTCAAAGTGTACCTTTGCAACTCAAAGGGTACAATATTTAGGGCATATTTTGACACCTGAAGGTATTGCAGTGGACCCAAGAAAAGTACAAGCAATGGAAACAATACCTACACCAAAAACCCCAAAACAGGTGAGAGGTTTTCTTGGCTGCACAGACTTTTATAGGCGCTTCATAAAGGGTTATGCTCAAATAGCAGCACCGCTACATGCATTACTTCATAAGAATGCACCATTTGTCTGGTCTGATCAATGCCAACATGCCTTTGAGGCACTGAAAACTTCATTGCTTACTGCGCCAGTTCTAAAATTTCCAGACAACTCACTACCCTTTATCTTAACGAGTGATGGGTCATTGACCTCTATTGGGTATGTACTTTAGAAGGACCCTCAAACAGGGCTTGAACACCCAGTCATGTATGGTGGTCGCTCAGTAAGACCATCAGAGAAAAACTATACAATATCAGAGCTAGAATTACTGGCTGTAACTGAAGGTATTTGTGCCAACCATATATACTTGGCTTCCAGACCCTTCACAGTTGTGACGGATCATGCAGCTCTAAAGTGGTTACACAATATCAAACCAATTCATGGCCGCTTAGCCAGATGGGCTTTATTGTTGCAAAAATACCAATTTAACATTCAACACAGAGCTGGTAAAACCTTGAAACACGTTGATTTTTTATCAAGAAGAGAATATGACCCACCAGATGATAAAGATCCATCTTTTTCTCTTTTGGATGAGAAAGTAGTACTGCATCTGGATGTTGAACCATTAAGGGTTAATAAACCTCCCGTTTCTGAACCAAATTCTGACCCTGCAGTTTTCTTGGTTGAAAATCTAGCCAATTTTCCTTCCATCCAGTCGCTATCAGCACAAGAGCTGGCACAAGCCCAGAAAATTTGCCCTGACTATAAAGATATATATACATATCTGTCAAAGGGCTTGTTACCAGATAACAAACAAGCTGCTATAAAAATTGTTGCTGAAGCAGACCAATACATTTTGGATGATACCGTCTTGTATCACATTTACACCCCTAGATCAAAGAAAGTCCGTGCTCAGACTAGGTGCATTCGTCAATTAGCACTACCACCAACTATACGTGCTGAAGCCTTAAATGCATATCATGACAGTCTCTTAGGTGGGGGACACCTAGGATTTGACCGCCCTTTTTTGGCCATCAGAAACAAGTATTACTGGCCAAGAATGTACTCTGATATCTTGGACTATATCAAGTCTTGTGAGACTTGCCAGAAAATAAAACGATACCATCATTTTAAACCAGCACCATTGACACCAATACCAATTGAAGGCCCATTTGATAGATTACACATTGACATATTAGGACCTCTGCGTGTTGCATCAAACTTTAGATATGTCTTGCTCGTAGTTGATTCATTTTCTCGCTTTCCTTTTGCCATTCCACTTCAAAATCAAGATGCTAAGAGCATTGCCAATGCATTGTATAGAGATATTTTCTCTATATACGGTTTTAGTAGGTCACTGGTTTGTGAAAGGGGGAAGGCATTCCTATCTCAGTTAGTGTCAGCTTTCTGTGAACTGTTCAAAGTCAAGCGAGCACATACGTCATCTTACCATGCACAGAGTAACAGTGCTGTTGAAACATATTGTGGTAACTTGGCCCGTTCAATGAGAGCCTACTGTAACAAAGAACAATCAAATTGGCCTCAGCTCATTCCAGGAATTCTAATGGCATATAGAAACAGTCCCAGTGCTGGTACAAAATACTCGCCTTATTACATCTTATTTGGCAGAGAAATGAATTTACCCTTTGATATCAGTGTTATTCCAAAACCAACCCTTCCCACAAGTGTGCAAACGTATCTCAATCAAATCTTAGAAGCACTTAAAGTTGGGAGAAGTATAGCAACAACTAACTTGCAACAAGCACAGGCCACAAATAGACATTACTATGATAAGAAGGCAGCAATTCCTACGTTTAAAATAGGAGATGCAGTTTTACTGCATAATCCTAGAGTGCCAGTGGGAAAATCAAAGAAGCTGGTGCATAAATACATTGGCCCATATTATATAGTGAATTGTGGACCAAACTATACATTTTCACTTTGTCACATGGAGACGCACAAATTACACCCTTCGCCTGTGAATGCCAATAGATTAAAACCTTACATTGACCCACAGTCACGTATATTGCGTACTGTACCAGAGACTCATAAGTCTCAATCTCAGCCCCAGAACACTGATACTACAGATGAAGTGCCGACTTCACAGGACGTTGCCACGTGGCATCCTGTAGATCGTTTGCTTGGTACAAAAATGATTGGCGCCTCTCGATATTATCGAGTTAAATGGCAATCAAATGATCCTCCAAGTTGGATCAAAATGTCTGATATTGCACCGGCACTCATCCGTGAATATCATACTAAATACACCTGTTCTGGACGTCGGCGTAAACGCCCTCAACTTAAGTACTTTTCAAAGCAGCAAAATTAAACAATTTCATCTGTAAATTGTTTGCTGGGTATTTCTTTGTGGACAATTGTGATGCATATTTATAAGGCAGATAAATGCTTATTATGACCAGTTCAGGGTTGGAAATTATTGTGGTGAAACATAGAAAACCCCTAAACTGCCCCCACATATTTAATTAGGCACACCCAGAAGTATGCAGGAAGCGTGGGGTCAGGTGGTCCAGTGAAGACCATGCAGCATCCCAGGCTTAAGAAGACAGATGCTACCCGGACACCGACATCGACAGACGCCCCCAACAGCACAAGCGGAGAGCCTACAGCCCGCGTGCCCGGAGGTACTGCCAGTGGTGTCCGAATCACTATTTATTTTGTATTAAGTGTACCTGTGTAGAGCTAATAATAAAATCGGCGGTGAGAGAAATATCAATTTATTGTCTTGTTTGGGGGAATTCTACCACATTTGGTCCCAAGACAAAGGAAGAACCGCGGCCAGCCGGAATGGACTTGAACAACATCCAAATTGGAAGTTGGTAAGTGGCTACATTTATAAAAACTGATGTTAGCAAATTAAACCGACGATTGGTTGCTGACATGCTTTAATTTCGGGTTATTTGAATTTCACTTGAAAATTTGTTATAAAGATCTTGTGCATGAAATTATAGATTAGTCATATATGTGACATGAAATTCGGCAATCGGTATCACGCCCGTTGGAGAAGAGTCTGTTCATGTAAGAGCGACAGTCGCTAATGAACAGGTATCTTTCTGTGTTTTGCGTCATACCAAGTATAACTTAGAGAGTGTGCATTTTTATCTCGCTGATAAAGGAAAAGGTTACGGTAATTTGCAGGACCAAACATTCCGCTACCCTGAGTGAAGTTTTCTGCCCTCTCTTCGAACTTGACAAATCTTTGCCATCCTGTATATTCACGATTATTTGGTATTTTGTTCGATTGCCATCATACTTTTAGTTTTGCTCAGCATTATTGTTAGATGGCAATAGATTCTGCTGATATTTTTTGATTAGGATACCATTTATACTTGGCACTGTGTCCTGGTGCCCTGTTGTGCTGTAAGTACAGGTCAGTACATGTACTTGTAATTTGAGAGCACAAAGGGATGAACCTCGTGGCGTGTGTGGAATCGACCATCAGTACCCACCTACGCTAACTTGTGTGAGCGACTACCGCTCGCCACCCTTTGTTTTTTTCAATTTGTTATTTTATTAGAAAGGGAGGTTTGACTGTTTGTCGTTGTTTGACGTCTCCGTCAAGCGCTCTCAAACTTGCAGATCTTGGAATGGCTTGGTAAAGGACTGGTCTTGTGGTCCGGCTTCCATTTTCCCAGGTTCTGTACACAGTCTTAACTTCTCTCTCTATCTTTATTTCTCGACCTTTCCTTTGGTCATATTTTCCATTCTTCTTTCTTATATTTTCCCGTTCAATTGTGGTGGTGTTGGTAATTTGTTTTGGCATGAAAAAGTTGTTGGATGGATGTGAACGTGGTGATGTCAAGTGTCCCAGTGCCCTGGTTGGAATCCTAACAAATTTATGTAGCATTTGCGCTGGGAAGTGGGATGCAGGTGTCCAAAGAAATCAAAAGTCAGTGTTCTTTCCAAACGAAGTGGTTTAATGTGCGTGGTTGTCTTCCCGTGGAGGTCTCGCTGTGCCGACATTTTGACTAAATATTCATGAGCTTGTCGCTTGGCATCAGTAGCTGCTGCCACCTATAGGTAGAGACACGCACCAGCCGGATAAGTGAGCAAGGACGTGCATGCATTCCTGGCATTGTGTTCCCTTCTTGTATAGTCTAAGACGTGTATTTTGTATTCATTTATTGTATTCTATTGTAACGTTCTAGGTGATAGTTATATCTTTCTGAGAAGTGCAGTGTTGTAGCCAGCAATGATAATTATTGCTAGATTTGCTTTATAGCCAGGTTGATCCAGCTTCAGATTCAAGTAAATTTTGATTGAGCAATAAAAGCAGATCGATTATAGGGGCCTTAGCCCTATGTTATGATCAGTGATAACTGGTTGGGAAGGCCAGCACTAAAACCACGTATATGTGTGTGTGTGGGTTTGTGTCTTAGAGAAAGTACATTCTCTGAATTACCAGGGTTAATAATAACCATAATAATCGTATTTGAGACACTGTACCTCACCTCAGTTTTGAGACTAAGGGTGAACTTTTTATACTTCAGGTTACCCAATTTTGATTTACTTCCCACCCTATTTTTATTGTAGATACACTGGGTAATGCTAACTTGTGCAGAGGGATGTTAACCCTTTAGTTCACAATCTGTCACTCATAAGATTTCAGAGTGGCAAAATTATCATCATAATCTTGAAGTTCAACATTAACCCCCTGAGTTCTACATTTGCCACATGTAACATTTTAGTAGCAGAATTATCAATCATAATTTTGAGGTGGGAGATTAACCCCTTAGTTCTAATTTGTCACTCAGGATATATTGGTGGCAAAATAGTTGGTTATCATTTTTAAGTTTAACATTTAACCCATTAGTTTCACATTGCCTTATGTAATATTTTAGTGGCAGAATTATCAATCATAATTTTGAGGTGGGAGATTAACCCTTTAGTTCCCAACCTGTCACTCATAAGATTTTAGTGGCAAAATTATCATCATAATTTGAAGTTCAACATTAACCCATTAGTCTCACATTGCCATATGTAATATTTTAGTGGCAGACTCATCAATTATAATTTTTATGTGGGAGATTGACCCATTAATTTCTAATTTGTCACTCATGATACATTGGTAGCAAAATTATTAGTCATAATTTTGCAGTTTGACATTTACCCTTTGAGTTCCAAATTTGCTAATATTTTAGTGGCAGAACTATTTGTGATGGGGGAAAAACCCATTAGTTCCTAAATTGTCAAACGTAATACAAATCATAACCATAGTGTTGAGGTTGACTTGATTATAGTGGTTGTAATGTAATCTATATGTATCAAGGCTTAACTGTTAATTTCCTGACTCCCACATCTCAAACTAGCTTGGGAGCTCAGAAGCATTTTGGGCTGATTGAGAGTGGGACTTGTGAGGAGTATTTTACATGCACATTGGATTAACCCTTTGATTGCTGTGACCCTTGTTTCAGGTTTTTTGTATGACTGTTTGAATGTTAGCTTGACCTCATGATACCAGCATTATTTATATTGGAGCTATGATTTGGGAAATATCTCAAGCATAACGGTTAGGCACTTATTGTTGATCAAAACCATACTTGTGATCAGGTGAGATCATTGTGTCCATTGTTACTAAAAGTTAGTTACTATTTATAAAATATATATCAGCTGACTTTCTTTTATGTGACCCCTGTGCATTTTGAAAAAAGGCTTTCATATGTGAATGCAAGACAGCTTTTGCAAAGGGTAGTATTTATTCAAGGGTGATCATATTTTAGTCATATTTGTTATAAAATAACCCTACTGTGCATTGATGTGTAGTGGTCTAACTCTGGGTAAGGGAACATAGCATCTCATTGCACCCAAACTGGCTTCACAATTTTTGCCTTGTTCAACCGTGTTTAGACAGTATTTGGTCAGAATATTCCTACCTGGAGACACATGGTCAGAAAATTTGCTGATTATAGGAAGTCAAGACTCATTGCCAAGAGGATCTTGTGATCCATTTCTTCTATTTATTCATTCCCTGTCAGCTGCTGCTGGACACACTTAGTGTAGTTTTGGGAAGCAAATTGAGCATCTTTGGCCTGCATCATTATTGTTCGACAATCAATAATTGTGATTGCACTCCAAAAACTTGCTCAGCTGCTTTCCCATACAACACTCAACTTCACCAGTTGGGGAATTTCCTTTTATAACAAGCCCGCTCAGCAAAAATGTCTGATGCTAATGCACAGCATGGAATGGGGGATGGTGCACCCATTGCCCCAGTGGGGGTGGGTGAACAACCATCTGCAGATGCTGGGTTAGGTAGGCTCATGGATGAGAATCTTGGGAGGATTATTGGTAGTGCCATCTCGAGGGGCATTGCTCAGGGCCTTGAGAGGATGAGGGATATGATAACAGAAAGAGATGTTAGGCAACCCCCATCTTCTGAGAGTCAGAGATCAAGGTCTGTTGGCGAGGATGCTGCCCTTAACTTCGTACCCAGTACCCCCACTGCCATAGAGGGACGGGCTGAACGAGTGCTACCTGGTCTTCCATCCACCCCTGTGTCCCCAGATGCCACAGATCTCCTTATTTCTAATAGATTGGGGATTGGCAGCCAGGGAGATGATCACAATGTGCTGAGTGCTCCATCACGAGTTGATCCACAACTTCAGGGGGCATTTGATTTGCTGGATGCAAGGAACCGCACCCATGATGCCCAGGTGCGGAGCAGAAGAGATGCCCATGTGGCAATGCCTCATATCAGGCCTCAGAGAGGAGCAGTGGTTCCTCAACATCAATTGGATGACCCTTACATGGGTTTGCCCACAAGGAGTGCCCCACTCCATGTCAATCAACGTGAAGGCCCTAGGTCAAAAATGCCTAGTTTCGATGGCACTTCTGACTGGGAATCTTTCATTGTGCCCTATGAACAAGTGGCCAAAGAATACAGGTGGACAGACCGGGAGAAACTCACTGGGCTATATGAGTCTTTGAGAGGTGTAGCCGCACGTCACCAGTGTACCTTAGCTGCCCACCGGGATGTCAGCTTCCAGGAAGCTAAGCTGGAATTGCAGCGTAGATTTGGGATGAATGACCCTCCCATAACTGTGCGACTCAAACTGCATGAGCTGCACCAGGGTAAGAATTCCCTGGAAGAATTTGCAGAGGAAATTACACGTCTTGTTCCTCGTGCATATCCTGAACCATTTGCTACATGGCAAATGCAAGAGGATATTAAAGTGGATATCTTCCTCAGGGGATGCAATAACAGCCGGGTGGCTTATGAAGTCCTCGACATGAGGCCAAGAAGCCTCCAAGAGGCAAAGAGCCTAATTCGCACGAAGGAGTACCACTACAAGGCCACTGTTGGCAGACAGAAAGAACAAAACCGGGCCAGAGTCAGACAGGTGGCTTGGGTTGATGAGTGGGACAGTGATGAAGACTGTGTGGCAAGGCCGGCAAGTAGGACTTTTCAGACCCATGCCCGCACTCGCTCACCAAGTCCTCATGCCTCCTTGGTGAAAATGACAGATCCAAATAAAAAAGATAAGGATGCACCTGAAGATAGCGGAGCCCCTGCTGAACTAAGGAAAATGATGAAAGACATGATGTATCTGTTGAAGTCTCAGAGGGCGACATCACCTGCTCGACTGTCGGGCAGTCGTGATCAATCCCCCCACTCCAAGAGCATCCACAGAAGATTTATGTCTCCCTCTACAGCTGGCCCTACTGATCTCTGCTATCACTGCAAGGAACCAGGACACTTCAAAAACTCGTGTCCAAAGTTACAGGCTGGAACATCACTGTCGGAAAACGAACAGGGGCTGGGACAGATGGCAGCTGCCCAGCCCAGCAAGAGACATTAACTTCTGCCAAAAATTCATGTGGCAGTAGTGCCTTCACTTCTCCTTCTCCCAACAAAGGTCCTAATGAAGTAATTGTCCGACAAGCGGACACACGGAAGCCAACGTTGTTGGCACCAGTCAATATTGAAGGCATGGACATACAGACTGTGGTCGATACTGGGGCCCAGGTAATAATTTTGTCCAAGAGCCTTGTTGAGTTATTATCCCTGGAGCCAGAGTTGTCCAGTAGAATTCCTGTCAACCTCAAAGGCTTTGACAAGGAAGGGGTCGTAGCTGGTTACAAAGGCATTACAGCCACTATCAGATTGGGTCAGCGAGCAATAGAATGGCCAGTATATGTTGCCCCAATGCAGGACAATGTTTTGCTAGGATTGGATTTCCTACAGGCAGTAGATGCCACCATAAAGGCTCGTGGAGGTCTTTGGGTAGGGAAAGAATTTATTCCTACATGTGATGGGGGCACCAGTGTAAATTACAAGGCCAGTCGTGTTCTTCTTAAGAAGTCTATCAGCTTGAAACCTGCGACTGAAAATGTTATTATGGGTGCTATTGAATACCCTTATAGGGAAACCACCATGGTGTTGGAACCTACAAACTTCCATCCTGATGTGGTTGCAGGATCTGTATTGGTGAACTCTGCTCCTCAAGTGCCTCTTAGGGTGGATCAATCTCTCTGACCAAGAGGTTACTTTGTCAAGGGGCACCTGCATTGGACAGGTGGTGGAGGCAGAGTGTGCAGAGTATGAAAGCGAGTCTAAGAGGGGTGTAGACTCGCAGAATGCAGAAATGGCAGATGGGGTTCAGGTCCGACAATCAGGTCCTGTCCCACCTGAGGATCTGCCAGAGCATCTTCGGCCCCTGATGGTCCATGCTAGTGATGGCCTTGATTCCAATCAACAACAGCTATTGGCAGCCACCATCTGGGAGTTTCAAGATGTCTTCTCCAAGGATGACACTGACCTTGGCCATTGTGGGGTTGCTAAACACAAGATTGACACTGGAGGGACCCGACCTATCCGACAGGCAGTTAGGCGGACCCCCCTGGGCTTCCAAGGGGAAGAAGAAGAACATCTCAAGAAGATGCTTGCGGCTGATATTGTGGAACCCTCACAAAGTGAATGGGCTCCTCCAGTTGTGCTGGTTCGCAAGAAGGATAAAGGTGTCAGATGGTGCATCGATTACAGGAAGTTAAATGATATGACCATCAAAGGCAGCTATCCACTTCCAAAGATAGAGGAGTGCCTGGACACCCTTAGTAACTCCCACTGGTACTCAGCCCTTGATTTAAACAGCGGATATCATCAGTTGGAGGTAGACGAGCAAGACAGAGACAAAACTGCCTTCATAACCAAGTATGGCTTGTTTCAATACAAGCGTCTTCCCTTTGGGCTCAGTAATGCTCCATCTACATTCCAAAGAGCCATGGAGCTAGTGCTCGGAGGTCTTCAATGGAAGACTCTCCTTGTTTATATTGATGATGTCCTAGTTACTGGCTCCACCTTCTTGGAGCATATTGAACGGCTCAGGGAAGTGCTGCAGACACTCCGTCAAAATGACATGAAATTAAAGCCAAAAAAATGCCAGCAGTGTCAGGACAGTGTTGTGTTTCTAGGGCATGTTGTCAGTGGTGATGGAGTGGAGACCAACCCTGCTTTGGTCAAAGACATTGTAGAGTGGGAGCCTCCTAGGACAGTACGTGAAGTACAAGCATTCCTTGGACTTACTGGATACTACAGGCGTTTTGTGCCTCAGTATGCCAGGATAGCATGGCCTATGACTAACCTGCTCATGAAAGGGGCTAGATTTGAATGGGGTCCAAATCAAGAAGAGGCCTTCCAGACCTTGAAGGACTGCCTTACTAGGTCACCCATATTAGCATACCCGAATGCTAATGACCTATTTATTTTGGACACAGATGCCTCTTTAAATAGCATTGGTGCTGTCCTGTCCCAGCAACAGGAGGGGATTGAGAGGGTTATTTCTTATGCAAGCCGCCGACTGGATGCAACCCAGCAGTGGTATTGTGTAACAAGACGCGAATTGTTGGCGGTGGTCCGTTTCACCCGGCAATTTCGCCATTATCTCCTTGGGAGAAGGTTCATCTTGCAGACTGACCATGGCAGCCTTACCTGGTTATTCAGATTTAAGGCTCCAGAAGGTCAACTAGCACGTTGGTTGGAGGAACTCAGTCAGTATGACCTTGTTATTGAGCACCGCTCAGGACAAAAGCATGGGAATGCTGATGGATTGTCCAGGAAGGAGATAGATTCACAAGCCTGTGACTGTTATCATGCTGGCCAAAAATTGGAGGAACTGCCTTGTGGTGGATGTGACTATTGCACCAAAGTCCACACCAGTTGGACCGGGTTCAATGAAGATGCCGATGACATTGTCCCCTTGGCCATAAGGTCGATCAGTCTTGATACTGAGAGTGACCACAATGATTCAACCCTAGAAGTGAACCAGCCTGTAGTGAGGAGAGGGGGCAGCACTGGAGGTCACAGCCATGATGATTCTTCTGAAGAAGGAGCAGAAGACAAGGATGCGACTGTCGCATCTAACTGGCTTTCAGTATTGAACCCTCTACAGATGAAGGCAAAACAATTGGAAGACCCCATTCTGGCAGTTCTGCATGAGTGGAAACATGGTGGACTCCCCACTAAAGAAGAGATGGTTGGAAAAAGCCCCACCTTACGCAAGTATTGGCTCTGTTGGCCGCAGGTAATCACGAGAGATGGTGTCCTCTATTATCAGTGGGAAGAGGCTAATAATGCACCCCCTCCGATGTTGCTGATAGTGCCAAAGTCTTTGCGACATGAGGTTCTGTGTCAAAATCATGATGTGCCAAGTGCTGCCCACCAAGGGGTAACACGGACTGTTCAGAGGATCAGGCAGCGCTACTACTGGAATGGCATGAGTGGGGATGTCAAAATGCACATACAAGCATGTGGGATGTGTGGCTCACATAAAAAGGAATCACGTAACAGGAGGGCCCCCCTCCAGAACTATGCCCCAGGTGCAGTCCTAGACAGGGTGCACATAGATATAGTTGGGCCTTTACCCGAGTCTGACTTGGGAAATAAGTACATACTGGTCATCCTTGATCAGTTCTCAAGGTGGGTGGAGACGTTCGCCATACCCGAACAATCTGCCCGCACAATTGCAGACAAGTTCGTCTTTGAGTTCATTGCCAGGCTAGGGACCCCCCTCGAGGTCCATACAGATCAAGGTCGTAATTTTGACAGTGAACTAATGAAGTGGGTGTGTGAAATGCTTCAAATAACCAAGACTCGCACCACCCCATATCGACCCAGCAGTAATGATGCGGTGGAGCGTTTTAACCACACCCTTCTACAGATGGTCAGCTGTTACGTCAGTTCACACCAGCGGGATTGGGACAAACACCTGCCCCTTCTCACTGCAGCCTACCGTAGCACCCCACATTCAGTGACAGGGTTCACCCCAAACGGTCTGATGCTGGGGCGTGAAACCAGGTGGCCATTAGATGTACACCTAGGGCGGCCCAGCTCAGACATTACCAGTGGGGATTATCAAGAATATGCATCAGGGTTGGAAGAGGCAATGGAGGAAACACAGAATATTGCCCGAGATAGGTTAAAACAAAGCCAGGAACATATGCGCCGGAACCATGACCTTCGCATGTGTGACAAAACCTACCAGATTGGTGACTTGGTATACATAAAAAATTCCAGGAGGACAATAGGCAAAAGCCCAAAGCTGCAGGAAGTTTGGACAGGGCCATGTGTGGTCATCAGCCAGCAAACTCCTGTTCTCTATAAGGTTCAGGTCAAGAAGGAGGTTAAGACCCAACACTTTGATCGCCTGAAACCACATACAGCCCTCACCATTCCAGGCTGGGTGAATAAAGTGCGCCACAAACTCCTGGAGAAGGACGTAGCAGCTGCTAACCCTTCAGTGACAGATCATGTGACTGCAAAAGACACTGGTGCACAGTCACATGAACAAACTGGGCTGCAGGCATCTACTCCAGAAACAAATGGAAATGACGGGCCTGATAGAGAGGGGGGCCAAGACAGTAGCATTGAAACCGGGGCAGAAAAGGAATGTCCAGGTCCCACCACTAAACCAAAAGCTAAGGTCAAGGCAGAGAATAAATTGCCACCTATTGTAGACCCAGTTCCTGTGAGTACACGTACGGGCAGAAAAATTGTGAAGCCAGCGAGATTTAAGTAGGATAGACTACTATTTGTACCATTTTGACTGACACTGGGGAAAGTGCCCATGTGTTGTATTTACTGCATTTCTGATGCTGACAGTCCTAGGTTCCATATATTATTTCTGTGTATTTTGTAGATGTACTTTCTCTACCCTTATTAAGTAGCAACTGACTTGCAATGATCATTGTGTATCTTGAGTGACAGTGCTCCATAATATGTACTTTTGTTAAAATTTTAACTGTAGGTATTTGTATGTCTATGGGTAGTTTTGCAAAATGTGTAGGCCTGACCATATTTTGTCTATGAAAATGGTTGATATAACAACCAAAAGGGAGGCTGAATGTTTTCTTTGCACCACTCATCCCTGTTATTTTCAGGATTGCTGATGCTTCATCTGTATACCGGGATGTTTCCATTGTACCTATATGTGATGGAGTGCACACACCAGTTGTAACTGCTGAGCATCGACTATCGGTGCCACAGGACAGAGGTCCCTTTACTATCATGGGCCCGACACTCTGCTCACGTGCTGCCTCTTTGACCAACCAGTGGCCTGAGGAAGACTACCCAGCAGACATGGAACCAGGAGTCAGGGAAGCTTACCACCATTACCTGCAAACCATTCAAGTCGCCAATTTACTGAGGAGCAGGGGAAAATCGAAGTTGAAACCAGGTATTCCTCTGATTCATCTGATGAAGAAGAAAGACGATCCTGGAGACATGAACGGCACAGGAAAGGATTGGGGACCACAAATGCCAGAACTGGGCAACGGGTAAATGGTGTGACACAACAGCTGCCTTCAGAACATGAGGGGGGCACGCCCGACGATCGGGCAAATGATGAACACCCCCCTGTTCCACACATAAGGGTGCCATGTTCTCCCAAGGCCTCGTACTCTGATCTCAGTTTTGCTGAATTACGGAGGCTAACACAGCACCACCCAAGTGTAGTACCCAAGGGTTTGATCCAGTTAACCAGGCCTAAGACCAAGAAGGACCGACCCCAGACCTGCCCTGTCTGCCAACAGAGAGTACCAAGTTTACGGGTGCATGCCAATGCAGCTCACCTACCATGGCTCACAGATGCAGTGTCTGCCTATTGTGTATGTGAAGCACAATTCAACCATGGTGGACGTCGGGCAGTACACTGCAATGGGGTGCATCCAGAACAGCAGGGCCTGTTGGATCCACATCACTGGCAACAGAAGATGCTGGCCCTATTCTCCACACTTTCCCTGGAGTTGAACTGTAATTTAGAGGCACTCCCAATTTTTGCCACTAAACATCTGACTCTGCCCCAGGATTTTGCTGTCTCCCATAATGCAGACCAATACTTTCAGGTCGACTTCACACGGCACGACCCTCCTTTCAATCCTCGTAGGCCCACTTGCTTGAGGGATCTAACACATTGGCGGACAATCCTGGGGTTCCTGGCCCACCTGCCAAGTGCTTCACCCCTGAAAAAGCTTGCCTTATCCATTGTGCCTGAAGAAGGTCTTGTCTATTTATCAAAATAAAATTGGTAGATTATATTTCTATTTAATGTCCACACATGGGTCGACTATCGGCCACATGTGTCAAAACATAAACTCTAATACACTCCGCGGACAGAGTGGAGCAAGAGGGGTGTAGTGTGGTGAAACATAGAAAACCCCTAAACTGCCCCCACATATTTAATTAGGCACACCCAGAAGTATGCAGGAAGCGTGGGGTCAGGTGGTCCAGTGAAGACCATGCAGCATCCCAGGCTTAAGAAGACAGACGCTACCCGGACACCGACATCGACAGACGCCCCCAACAGGACAAGCGGAGAGCCTACAGCCCACGTGCCCGGAGGTACTGCCAGTCGTGTCCGAATCACTATTTATTTTGCATTAAGTGTACTTGTGTAGAGCTAATAATAAAATCGGCGGTGAGAGAAATATCAATTTATTGTCTTGTTTGGGGGAATTCTACCACATTATATAATGTTCATCTCTTATAATTTTTTTCTCATTTCCTTTTCCATAACATTTAACATCATGAAAATTTCATCAGGTCTACAATGGTAACTTTGTTGTTAAAACTATTTTTTTTTCTAGCTTCTTTTCGGACCCTGCAGAACAAACTTTGTTAGGACAAATACAATAAAAATTTTAACAAACTGTTACAGTGTTTTCCCTTCTATCTATTTTCATTTATTTCATATTCATGCGCATCCCGTATTTGTATATTTCCAGATCCTGCTACTAGGTCATATGGCCATGGCTTCTCCACTCAAAATATAGGATTAGGAGCTCTGATCCTAAGTGGAATACTAGCTATGTTTATGCCCTGCATCCATGCTGATTCACCAGTATTATGCTTAAATTACGGCGTTTATCTTACCCCTGTTGGCACTAGTCAATTCACTGGGGACACCTGGGAGCACACTTTTTGAATGCCACTAATGCAACCATTGAATCCACCTAACTCTTCAGTTGTCTGTGCAAAAATTTGGAACGAAGACACCGCTTTGTGTAAACTATTTCAGCAAGCTATCTGGCATAGTACCAAATTATTTCACAATACACGAAAACAAGCCAACAACATATTAAGCGAAATTCGTGATTTGATACCCAATATTGAACGCGAGAGAGTTAAAATCTTGCCTAGCACCAATAAACGCAGCCTCTTACCATTTGGCCAGCTATTTCCTTTTGTTTTTGGAACTGCTTCTGTCAGAGATATTAAAAAGCTATATCACAATATACAAGTTCTAGCCCGACACACTGATAAATTAACCTCAACATTCACAAAACAGTCTGAAACATTTGCTTCTGCTTTGCATACACTAGATGTAAGACTTTCACGTGCAGCTCAAGCCATTCAAAATGAGTCACAAGATTTGATCAATCTAAGCAATGATGTTTGGTCCTTGACGAAGGCTTTGTATGCAAATACAGCTATTGCCGGTCGATTAACAGGGCAAAGTCAGATGAGCGCATTTTTAATAAATCGCCTTTCTGCCATTTTACATGGTACCTAATTATTACTACAACATAAACTGAGTCCTGAAATCTTACCTCCTGAATTACTTACACAGGCGTTGCAGAAAATAACCTCAATCCTTTCTGCAAATCACAAAGATTTTCATATAACACAAACGTCTCTTTCTTATTATTATACCTTGGCAGATTTACCTGTGTGCGACACAAAGATTCTCTGTATATCACATTACAAATTCCAATCAGTTCTTTCAAATCGTACTTTGAAATATATCAAGTACATGTATTCCCTGTACCTGTAAATGCAACATCGCAACAGAGAACACACATAGTAAATTTGCCAGCATACTTTGCTATTTCACACGCTCAAAATTACTATATTGCTTTGTCCGAAGCTGATTGGTCCCCATGTCGAGGCCACGGACATAAGCAGTGCCCTCGCCATTTTCCTTATACTCCTACAGATGTACCATCTTGCGTATCTAGCCTGTTTCTACAACAAAAAGACAACATAATAAAATATTGTGAATTCCATTTTCTTCCAAATTCAAGTATATCTTTCATTAAACAAGTAGACCACACCCATTTCTTGATAACCAATACAAAGCAAGTGACTCTTCAATGTAAATCAAAAATCAAAACAATACCTGGTTGTAATTTTTGCCTCATTCAGATACCTTGTCAGTGTATAGTGCGCATGCCTATGGCATTCATACCTAGGCTATTAAATACCTGTCACAATCAGTCAACGGACATCACTCGTTTATATCCCTTGAACCTTGCACTGATACAAATGTATTTTTCTGACACTCATCATTCGCACATTTTGGCTGATTCCATGTTTCGACTCCCGCCTCAATTAGACTTTCCCCATGTTCATATTTCCCAAGCTCAACGTTTCAAACAATCACATGTTTTGGCTTCAGATAGAAATCTCCACTACAAACTAGAATATTTGGTACATGCGGTGAGAAATAATAAACAAGTGTTTCATGATCTGGCTGATTCCATTGTCTTGGACCCTCCAGATCCAAGCACTTTTTGGCCATCTGTTACTTCAACTCTTACGTATATTAGTTCTGTTCTGTCCGTTATTACATTGGTTGGTCTCGGTATATTATATTACCGTTATCGACTTCTAAGTTTACTTCTGCTTACAACAAATGCAACAACCAACACTAAAGCTGCACCTATTCAAACTGGCCCAATATTTACTCAAAAATCTCTGGCAATGTCTACATTGTCACATGGTTTCAGCTATGACTATTGTGACAATACTTATTTTTCGGTCTTTTTCTGTATCTGTTTCATTTCTATTCTGGCATATTTCATTTTTTCGCGCTATACAACGAGCAGAATATTCATTTGGCATCATACATCCAGCGTTTATTTGGAACTCACTAATTTTAAGGAATGTATTCACATCTTACTACAGAAACTTCCAGGATGTGTGTCCTCTTATCATTTCCGAGCTTCTGGTAACATAACCAATGTTCAGATACACTGTTTCTTTCGTCCGAAAATAACTTTTGACTGGCCCAATGTAAACATTACAGCTCTTTGGCTATCAAATACTGGCAATCGGGTTGAGCACCTATGTACCCAAACCTAAAGTGAAGGTTGATACTATTTTATCTTCTCTGGCTGAGAACTGTCTGTGTTGACATGATATCTACTCAAGTGTACACATTGTGGATATATGGATTACACGTGCTTTAATGGATACAATGAACATGACTAACCGTCAATTTACACTACACTTGGCCGTGTGTGTGTTTGTGTTATGCCAAGTAAGTGTTGTCGGAGTATGCCAAGTGCTACGTGATGCTCCAATGAAACTACTGTACATGAACTTGATGATCCTAACAATGATGATCATGGAATCTTTGATGGAGTTACGCGATCGCGATCATCATTATTATATTCGATATTTTGCTCTGTGACTGCAAACTATTTATTCTATATATTCATAATCAATACTATTTTACTCTTTTACATACTCATATATGCATAATTAACATCATATTTATGACCTTGTTGCTTAATTCTAATATTTTCTCTTGATCTTTTTATGATGCGCTGATGGACAATTGCACGAACGAACAGTTACATCTTGAACATGTTGACATTCTACTATTTACTATGATATTGAACTTTCTTTACTTTTATATTTTAATTATCACTTCAAAGTTGCTTCGGCTCTTAATCTTTTGACGCTCAGCTCTGAGCTTCTATTAATTTCATATGATTAGTTAATAATTTATAATTATACTATTCCTAAGTGACGCGTGTCAGTTAATATTGACACATGAATCTTTCTATATATATATATTTATTATTTACTAATTGTGTGCTCATTTACCTTCTCTATTTATCCATTCTCTCACATAACTGTAGCTTATCTATATATTCCACAATGCTCTATATATATTCAATATATTTGGTGTGATGTTCCAGGTAAACATTTTTCCAAATGTACTTTTCATTATGTTGCTTGAAACCTTTTTCTTTTTCTGTTTCGATAGCTATCCCTAGTGCGACTATATATTGGCCGGACGCCAATATTAGCGCGACGGAAAATTGTCATATTGAAAATGTGCGACGGAAAATTGGCATAAAATAGCAATGCGTAGAAGAAATTATATAGTAGTTATTTCATAATGTGTGATAGAATGGACAATTATTTTAACAGGCTTGGGTTTAGTATGTGCCAACAAGACAGTAGATATGTGTAGGAAATCTTGGTTACTCTGTGTTCCAAAACTTATCATATTGTTTTCGCTGAACACGTACAGTAACTCTATTATCTTATTTAATTGACTATTAGGAGAATGGGTGAGTTAGTTGATCTAACTGTAGACAGAACTTTGACACGGCACGTACTAAACACATCACTACTTAAGTTTATGGCTTCTACAACCCTCTTGCCTGAGTACAGGACCTTTGGCTATTTGGTATTCTATTGTTTGACATCACACCCTTTGTGTTTATTTGACAGCTCAAAAAAGCATTAATCTTTAACAGTGCCATCTAGTGGAAACTTAGAGAAATTTACAATAAATATAACACATTAAAATAAGTCACGTGGGGAAAATAGTGAACCCCATTGGTAGATATTCATAAGGAGCCGTAAGCTTAGAGAGATAACAAATAAGAAAAAGAAAAGGGAGAGGAGAGCAGAACAAGATCGAGAGTGACTTCTATGTACAACAGACACGGCAGGCAATAAAGGATGGGTCGATCCCAAACCATGGACTTTTAATTTACCTCTCACTAGATCACCTAATTAAAGGTGACAATGATATTAAAAAAGGGGCAGAAGAGTTAAATGTCCTTCATCATCAAGGAGTGAAAAATGAAATATTATCAGGGCTTAACATTTGCTCAATAGTAATATTTTATATTTTCTGTTTTCACTAATTCAAATCTTGCATTTGGTTCAGAGTGGTACAAAGAAGACAGGTGTCGCAACAAACTTAATGGCTTGTATTTCTGATTTTCAGTCTTTTATTCAAATAGTTTTGGGCTTTGTTTTCTGGTAAACATATACTTGTATTCAAATGAATGTAGCTCATCTTGAGCTATATCTAAATGGGAATCTGCAAAGAGACTAATTCAGTGGTAAATGAAGACTTTGTTGCTGACAAGCTTTGTCACAAAGCTTGGGTGTTTTTGTTTTCAGGTTGCCTATCTGAGTTCTATTGGTGGAAACAGTGTAGGCTACACCACCCGCCTAATCCTATGAAAAGTAAGGACCAACAAGCTGTGGTCAGATTACAGTTTAAAGGAGAGGAAGAAAAAGAAAAGCCTACAGGCCCTGCCAATCTGCAGGGTTGTCATCAGTAAGTGCATTATCTTAATAGTGGCTGGGGTTTTTTTTTTTTTTTGTTTCCCCATCCACTTGATGAAGTCTATTAAGTAAGGAATAAGAAGGATGTGACTTTGGCATTTATTTATCTTCTATGCGATATTTCTTTAGAAAATGGTTGTTACTGATTAGATTTTTGCCATTACCAGTTACTAAACTGCAGGAGAAAACAAGTTTATTGTCAACTTCATTTTACACGATTACATTTGATAATATGGATTTCATACAAAATTGTCATGGGGGGACAATGAATGGACTTCTCTGAGTAGTGTGTCCATCATATACCATGCTGCATCTATTATATTTGCATCTTGCATATGATTATTTTGATTGCAATTGATAAAAAAACAATGCAGAACTATTACTGTGACTGCCAACATGGAACTGCTTCCTGTTTTTAGGCAAGGGAGATTACATCATCACAGACAAATGTACAGCATCTACACATGTACTGTAGTGGGTAGTGTGGATGCATGTACGGCTAGGAAATCATATTGGCTAGGTTTGGATCCCCTTGTGGTTAGTGAACAAAATAGTATGGAACACGATCAAATTTTCTAGTCCAGCATTTCTGATCATCAAAAATGATGCAGCACAAATAAAAATAGCAGTGACCCTCCAGCAGTGCATTAGTTGTCTATGGCCTGAACTACAGCCAGTTATAAACTGCGGGAAGGACTATGCTGCCATGTAAAAAAAAATAATGAGTTGAAAACTCACAAGTTTTCCATAAATGTGGATGAGTGTACCTGTGCCAGTAGGCCTAATGCTGAGAGAGTTTTCAGCAATCTAGTATGCGTTCATTGTGAGGAAAGAAAGGAGAGTGCATTATCGATCAGTTTCAATTACTGTAGTTAATACACAGACTGTGACTAATGCTATACTACAAGCATTTGAAGAGGATGAAATACCCTTGGATAACCTGATTCCAATGCTCTCAGACTCTGCAAGCTATATGAGGGGTCAAAAATCAAGTGTGGAAGCTAGATTGTGTCCTGTTGCACCCCATTTACCACATATGAATGGTGATGTCTGCCATCATGTGCATAATACTGTGAAGAAATTTTGCCAACATTTTGATCACCAAGCTTGACGATGATATTTATCATGATTTCCATTACAGCAAAGACTTGAGGGTGTTGTTGTCTCAAATTTGTGACATGGGTGACAAATATCATACACCAGGGGAACGGGTGCCACATCACTGGTTGTCAGCTTATGATGTTACTCTATCAAATTTACAATTGATCAATGCTTTTACAGTCTTCTACTTTGCTCTTTTACCTGATGACATGATATATCAGGTATACTTTGACAATTGTACCAATGGTCTGTCTGCAAAAGGGAAGGCAAGAATTGATCAAATACATGGTGAACTGAAGAAAAAAAGTCTCACTGATGATGGTAAGAAGAGAAAACTAAGAATGGTACAGAAGCTCTTTTACCAACGGAACAAGAGTCTCCTGTATATGAATTTCTACTGTTCTACTCTCAATTCAATCAAGTCATTTGTCTTGTGCTTTGAACAAAAACAGCCTATGATTCAGGAGACTTTTTGATGAATTAAAAGATCTGTTGTGGAGTTTCTTAGAGTGTTTCATGAGGCCTGAACTATTGAAAGGTGTCAATGGAAAGAAACTACTACAGCTTGATGTGACAGATACGAGCATGCACAGAAGTCTTAGAGATATATTTATACGTGACAAAACAGAACAATGTATCAGAGAGCTCTCTAAACATGACAGTTTGGCCAATGAATTCAGGAAGACTGTGAAGTCAGTATACATTTCAGTGGCAGGATATCTGCAAATAAAGCTTCCACTTCAGAATCCTGTGTTGAAAGCTTTGTCAGCCATTGACATAAAAGCATACGGCCACAATGCTGCTCTTGTGGCTTTGAAATCTTTGCCAGGCTACATGTGGACTGCACTTGATGATGATGAAAAGGACCAATTTGCCCTGGAATGCCAGAATATTCAGCTCGACACCAACCTTCCACCATATCTAAAAAGAATAGATCACTCAGGGCAAATACCCAACTCGTGCCAAAATTGTTAAGGCCAGTTTAGGTATTTTCAATGGCCCTCATATAGAGCAGAGTTTCAGCATACTAAATGATCTTGTGGATAAAAAGGCCAATAGACTTGCTGTGCCTACATTTAGTGCATACCAGACTGTCCTATCTGATCTCAATACAAGGAATACCACATCCATGAAACTTTATCACAGGGACGGTGTGAAGAGAGATCCAGTGAACAAAGTTGTTACATATCACATACAATCTGCATATGCGAGATACAAAAAAAACCTAGATGGTGGTGCCAAAGAGAAGGCAGAGAAAAGGGTGTCCCTTGAGTTGCCTCAACGGACAAAAGTACGACCTCAGAGAGAAAGTGTGCATCTGATTCTTAAGGCCATCAAGCTGTCTTTTAAGAAAAGGAGACAGACTTCTCATGTTGCTAAGGGACAAGAAGGCTTTTCTAGTTCTAAAACCAATGCAAAGACTGTATCAAAAGATACTTCTAAGTTAATAATATCTAACTGTGAGAGTAAGTGAACTGATTCTAAAACCAAACACGAGAATGTACCAAAAGACACTTCTAACAGTGATAGTACGTGTACAGATTCTAAAACCAAAGACAAAACTAAACACAAGACTGTACCAGATCAGAAAATGGTGAATTCAGAAAAAGGCACTAATAATCTTCTATCTTGATTATACAAACCAAAGAAATGCAGTATTGAATCTGATTCACCTTCAAGTTGTAAAACACACAAAAAAGCAAAAGTACAAGAGTAAGTACATGCACTTGTTTACATGAGTGACATTTGCCTGGATATGTGCATTATGATTTCACATACATTATATTTCTATGAGTATTAGACTTGAAGTAAGCTTTACACTAGACATGCTACTATCAGCATTCAGTTTAAAATTCTGTGTATATTTCCCCCACAGACATGAAACATATAAAGTTATACAAGTACTTGTTTACATGGGTGACATTTGCCTGGATATGTGCATTATGATTTCACATGTATTATATTCCTTTGATTATTAGACTTTAACTTTACACTAGTTTCAGGTCTCCAAAGTTCACCAGAAAGCACCATTTAATGCTCCATTTTGCGAAAAGCTCCTACCTTGGGAGGAGCACCAACAAGCTAAGAGAAAGCATAACAGGCAGGAGGCTAAATGTTACGGGGACATCGGTGAACTCATGACCGCCAAACTCACGAATGTTATTCGATCAGTGGTCGAATCTCTACTTGATGACAAGCTAGAAAATCAGAAACACTCTATCATCAGTCATTGCGATGAAAAATTTAGCGTTATCGAATCAAAAGTGTCTGCACTTGAAGTACAACGTGACAGGGTGAACAAAGAAATTCCAGATCTCACTGAGTGCACCCAGTCCTTGTGTAACGAATTAGACCTTTTAAAAAGCGAACTACGTGTTATCCGAAAAGACCTCAACAACTTGGAGCAGCACGGACGCATGTGTGCCATTCAGATACAAGGTCTTGATGCCCCAAAGGACTCCAAGAAGGAAAAATCTAAACAGGTAGCATCTGATTTCTTCTCAAGGCATCTTGCACTGGACTGGACTGTAGAGGAACTTGATTGTGCCCATCAAGTCGGAGAAAAATCCCATGGAAAACAAACACTTCTCGTGCAAGTTCTCCCACATCGATGGAAGCTTATCAAGCAACGTTGTGAACAAAAAAATGAGAGAGATCTTCAACAAAGAAGGCAAAATAATTGATTCAGTTTTTGTACCCCATGGCTGATGACAACAAACTGGACACATTGGGGAGAAATGCCTATTTTGCTAATTTACAGCAATGCAGCATCTTGCCAACTACTGCTATATTACATGTTTTAAGGTTCATTATCACAAACTAATTTTTAAGGAATAGCCAAAGAGTAGATGCATGATTGCAGGCCTTAACATTTTGCTCATTATATACTGATATTAGAATCTAGCAATCTATATTTTATAGTATATTTACATATGTCTATGGTAGTTTTATATAGTGTTTAAACAAAGGTGCTAGAGAATGTTAACATGTGTTTTGTATTTTATGTACATTACACACTGTAATGGTCATAAAGTTTGTGAACTATAGCACTATAAATACTCAAACACTACATGCTATAGGGTGAAAAGCCTATATTTCCAATTTAGAACAATGCAGCATATTGCTAACTTCTGTTATAACATGTGCTGTAATGTTCATCATATAGCAAACTATAGTACAATAAATTATTAAAGAGTTGGTGCTATGTGTGAGAGCATGCATAACATTTGTATTCTTTATATAAGCAAATATTAGAATTTATTATATTCTATAGCACACACTTGAATTTATAGCAGTTTCATATGGCATTTCAAGGAAGGTGCTTGAGAATGTTTAAAGATATTTTGGTATCTAATGTATAACCTTACCATTTTTTTCACAATGCTGTAGATCACTGGAACATTTCCGCATGAATGTCTCATGACAGTTTGAAACTTTATTGTGGAATTCAATTTTACCAGTATCGCATGGTATTTTTTTAAGGTGGACAGCAATGCTTCATGTAATATTCAGGTGGTTATCAGGAAAGTTGTTCATCGCAAAGATTTTGCCCCCTTCCCATTTTGCTATTTTGATTTTTTTTAATATTTGGTCATATGAAAAATTTTATGTGTGCAACCTTTTTGTTAAACAAGTAATAATATTGTGCATGTGCACAATTCTCAACAGTATCAAGTCACGATGTGTGGGTCTCTGGTACAAGTGTGCAATTACGTTAATTTGCAAAGATGCTTCATCAAAGGTGCTAAAACATGCATATAATACATTGCAATATCTCTGTGTTCAAGACAATGTATACATTCATATGTACTGCACTGCTTTAATTTGTTTTAACACCTTATGTTCTCTGTTAGTGCCATAATATTTTCTCATGGCCAGGCAATGACAGCTGAAATGTACTGTGCTGAATATTTAAACACATGACATTATTATTTTAGGTAGTACTCTTTTTAATATACAAATGGAAAATCAAATGACAGTATTAAATAGTCATAAATTTCAGGGACATATAGTACAGTATTGTGTACTGTACCTATAGAGCATAGAATTAGTTTCTGATTCTTAAATCTGGAATGTAGATTATGTTTAAGGTTGATGTTTTTACATGAAGTAATTCCCTTTGACTGTCCTCAGATTGCTAATGTTGTGATGATATAGATGGAATTTACAAACAAGAACAGGTGTGTTTAATATTTCTGAGTTTTACATAAGAATATAGTTGATAGATTTGTTTTTTCATGAACAAGTTCATCTGTGGCCCTCAAACTGCTAGAGTTACCATGATACAGGTGGCAGTTGTAAACAAAACTTCATGGTGTACAAAAAAGTGGGGAGTGAATTGTAGCATAAGCATTGTGCAAAATAATGTTTCATTTCTAATAAACTTGGTTCTTTGATGTCATTTTTAATTTCTTTCATCATTCTTATTACTAGTGAGGGATAGAATTTAACAATTTGGACTCCAAAATATGTGTTTTCTGACCACTATATTCCTGCAAAATCAACAGCTTCATAAACCCCCACACAGGGGCGCTGCCCCTGTACCTTGGTGGGGGCCTGGGCGGCCCCCACACCCCCAGCCTTTTCCTGGGATTTTTTTCTTTGAGCAGGCTCATCCCTGATTGATGAAAATAAGATTATTTCTAGCCTTACCGAAAAGTGTGAGGTATTTAATACTTTCTCTGCTAGTCATTGTGTCACCCATGCCGATAATGATGCCCACCCCTTCCTGACTATACCAATCGCACAGAGACAGGCATAGGTGATCTCACGCTTGATGAAGAAAGTGTCAGGAAAGTATTATTATCATTTAGACCAACTTCTGTTTCAGGCCCCAACAATATAGGTAATACTCTCCTTAAAAATACTGCCGACTCCATCACCAAGCCCTTGACTAAAATTTTCAACCTGTCTCTCGGTATTTCCCAATTTGCCGATTCTTGGAGTCTACTTGCAGAAGAAGTTGCCACTAAACAATGAATTACTGAGGGCCCTCTCTTGTGTTGATCCAGCACAATTCAGGGTCACCACATAGCACAGCAGTTTCTCACCAAACTTCCACAATATGTGCCAAATCTGGTTTCAAAAGAAGAGGAAGACATGTATGACCTTGAAATTAGGAGGTTAGTATTTTAAGTATATGGAGATAATTTGCTGTTGTATATATCAATAAATATTAGTACCTTCTACTGTTTTATCATTATATAAAATTAGAATATACATGAAATTTATTCAGATAATTCACTTGTTTATGGGTGGGCATAACAACATTTTTGCTTAAGTACAGCAGGACTTTTTGAATGAATATTGCTTTATGTATTCATATTAAAAGAAAGTATTAAAAGTTGCTTTATTTAAAATGTAATTTAAACAGGAATATTTAAATGCAAGCTGTATCTTTATATTTTGATATATTATAAAATAGGAGAAACAAAGATAAATATGTGATTCAAAGAATGATGCATGTGATTATTATTCTCTCTCTTTTTTTAATCAAGGATATATGTACATGGTAAATACTAATTTTTATGGTATACCTGTGGCATTGGTGCTTGGTGAATGGTTTGCTTTGCAGCATATCACGTGGCTTATATGCTTTACTAGCATTCAATTATCTGGTGGTGGTAACAATGCAAATGGGATTTCTGTTTATATTGATATCTTTAAAATCTACATGAACTTTGTCAGTTAGCTTCCCTGGGTTTAAAGGTCATCATCCTGTATCATATGAAGCTAGTTCACATTTGGTCCAAGACTACACATTTGGTGAAACATTTTTGTTGTTGGCAGTAAATCAAATCATTGTACAAGTCATCGTTTCTCTTATTTCTGTGTGCGAGGGGCCAATTTATATATAAACTTAAGCTTTACATCGCCAGCATCTGTTTAACTTCATACTCATCTTTAAGTAAATTTTCTTAGTTTTATGTTGAAAAGAGGCCCTGCAAACAATAACTATGGTTACATACATTCAACCTTATTACTGTACAAAGGATTGTACTGTTATATGGTTGCATGTATGTAAAAGAATGTAGGATAGTAAGTTTATTTATGTGCATTTCAGGTATCTGGTGGACAAAAGTTTGCCACCATATGAAGAACACACATCCATAGATGTATGGTGGAACAAGATTCACAAGAGTGGTCAATATCCCATCCTTACCAAGGTTGTTCTGGCTATGTGCACAGTATTTCATGGTCCTCGAGTTGAATCATGCTTCAACATCATGGGAGATGTTGTGAACTCTAGAACAACAAGAATGAGTAATGACCTCTACAATGCAAACCAGACTGTTCAGTATCATCTGCAGGCTCACAAGAAGTCTGCAGTAGGGGAGAGTGGGGTAAGTTGATCCCAGGGGTAAGTTGAGCCACCCCCCTTCTTTGCTTAATGAGATGCATCAGCTGGAAGGAAGTGCTCTCTAGTGGGTCATTGCTACCTCACTTCCTGTATGATGTAACAGATTCAACAAGAAACAGGAATGTCCATGTGCTGGGTGAAGAAATGTCTTGCAGCGTGCTGAAAGTGAAAATCGTTCAATAAGGTATGTGGATTTCGTATGTACTTACCATAGAGAGTAACCCAAATGCAACTGTAGCTGTAAATAGTTTGGAGCTTTGTTGTTTCATCAAGACTGTAAACCTCTCCCACCATGTGTATGTTGGTGGTAAAATCTAAATGAATTTTGTAGATCACTATGGGGCAAGTTGTGCCATTGGAGAGGGGGTAAGTTGAGCCATGGAACAACTTGCCCCATTATGGATCAACTTACCCAATGGTCTTTAATATCTTTACATGTAAAGTCTACAAGCTTTTTCATGACCTGGGTTTGACGAATATTATAATGAGCATCATCATAACCATAATGATTATCATTATTGTCAGTAGGTAGGCCTAGCTAGCCTACAAGTCATTGTAAAAATATCCAATATAATGGTCTAAATAATGTAAATTGTCATATGCTTTCAGGTGAATGTGCGCAACTACAAGAGAAAGACACAGAGAGGAAGTACCCCTGAGGATGTTCTAAAATGAGCCGCTGCTGAAGTAGAACAAGGGGGTAAATTCAGAAGTGTTGCCAGAGACTACAACATAGATAGAATGACTTTAAAGCGCTTCATTACCAAGCGTCAAAACAACCCAAATGCGGTAACAGGGTATAAATCAGTTGCTGTGTCACAGACTGTGTTCCCTGCAGAGATGGAAAATGACTTGGCAAACCATGTCAAGCATCTAGCTGATATGTTCCATGGTCTTTCATTAGACAAATGCTGCAAACTAGCATATGAGTTGGCATCAAGCAACAGCCTGAAAATGCCGAAGAACTGGGTAAAGAACAAAAAAGCTGGGGTAGACTGGTGGCTCGGATTCAAGTTGAGACACCATCTTGCCATTCGAAGTCCAGAGGCAACATCGTTTGCACGAGCCTCAGCGTTCAATCGTCCTGTGGTCAATCAGTTCTATGACAACCTTGCATCTGTGATGGACAAACAACATTTTCGGGCTGAGGACATATATAACCTCGACGAGACGGGCTGTACTACAGTGCAGACACCAAAACAGGTGGTAACCGAGCAAGGGAAAAAGCAAGTGGGTGCAATTACATCCGGTGAAAGAGGGGAATTAGTGACGGCTGTTTACACCGTAAATGCCTCAGGGAATGTTCTTCCCCCAATGTTCATATTCCCAAGGGTAAACTACAAGAACCACTTCATCAATGGGTCACCTACAGGCTCCATTGGCCATGCAACAAGATCAGGATGGATCAATGAAGATATGTTTGTTGAATATCTGAAACATGTGATTCGCCACACTCGATGTTCGCCAGAACACAAAGTTCTTATCATAATGGACAACCATGAATCCCATATTTCATTGCGCGCAATTGATCTAGCAAAGGCCAACGGTATTGTCTTGTTGACAATACCACCTCACACATCACATCGCCTTCAGCCTTTGGATTGTACCATGTATGGACCATTCAAAGCAGCATATAATCGGGCGATGGATGGATGGTTAAGATCAAACCCTGGAAAAACAGTGACAATATATGAAATTCCACAACTGGTCAAGGAAGCTCACATGGCCGCATTTTGCCCCCGAAATGTCATATCTGGTTTCAATAGCACTGGAGTATATCCCTTCAACAGAGACCTGTTTGATGATGCAGAATTTGCTCCTGCTGCACCAACTGATCGCGCAATTGAAGTCTCCCAGGATGCACTGTCACTGATGAAGTGCCATGGAAACTGATCAAAACCAAGCCATGGACCAGGAGCCTTCTACATCGGAATCTGGAAGCTCACGGCAGATCATGTGTCCAACTCAAAGAGATGATAACACAGCCCAGGTCCCAAATGATATCACATTACCTGGTGGTAGCAATTCATATGTGTCTCCATCGCAACTTCTTCCTTTGCCAAAAGCTGGACCTAGGAAAGCTAATAATAATCGTGGAAGAAAGAAAGGAAAAACTACCATTCTCACAGACACTCCTGTCCGAGATGAGGTTGCTGCGAAGAGCATTAATAAACCAAAGAAATCTGCCACAAAGAAATCTGCCACTGCTGAATCAGGAGCAAAAAAAACGTTATTTGCATCTAGGCAAAAAGTGAATAGGTCTAGATCTGTCAAGCTCTTCCTCTGAGTCGGATGAGGATTCAGACATTGAACTCAATGATGAGTCGGACAGTGAATTATCAGATGACATGGAAATCATAGAGGGTGACTTTGTAGTAGTAAAGGTTGCAGGAAAGTCACGTATCCTGCATTACATCGCACGAGTTGATGTGGTGGATGGGGGCGACTATGAGGGAATTTTTCTCAAGAAAGTATCAGGTCGTCTTGGGAGCAAAGGAAACCGTTTTTGTTCCTAATCAGAAGGACGAGGCCTCATTCCCAAGAGATGACATTGTATATAAACTTCCACAGCCAAAAATAGTTGGTGGATCGGTGCGTCACCGAGGTCAACTTATGTTCTCATGTGACCTGACAAAATGGCAATTGAGCTAAGATGACAATGGCTTTGATAAAAGGCATAATCTGTCATTTTTTAAATTTGTCAGTATGTAGTAGCATACCTGTTTGTTGGACTGTTAATGGTGTACCATGTTCGAGTGTTACGTATATGTTAGGTCTTGTTATTTCCTTGCCATACTTTTGTTTGCATTGTGTATAGGGTGTCCAATGTGACAATACAGCTAGCGAGTACTTGTTTCATTTATTAAGACCTGAACATTACAAGTTTGACTGAGATTTTGTAATGTAATTACAATTTTGTGCCAAATGACATTTGTTCCAGTTGGAGACTTGAAAAAGATTAATAAATGCATAGACATTTTGACTGATATTTTCTGGAAACATTACTTAAATAATGTAAATGTAATTTGAATTTTTGTGCCGAATGACATTTGTTCAAGTTAGATTATTGAAAAAAGAGTTCAGTAATACATGCATAGATACTTTGACCAAGATTTTGGAAACATTATTTTAAATAATGTAAATGTATTTTGAATTTTTGTGCCAAATGACATTTGTTCAACCAATTGGATTATTGAAAAAGTGTTCATTAATACACGCATAGACATAATTTATTACTCATGCAGGTTACCAAAGTAGGCTACATTATGTGTACCTGAGAAAATATGGTTGATTTATTAAACGTCTATGTAAAATATTCTTTTTGTTTTCTCCTGTTAACTTGAAAGCTGGTTTTGCTATAATGGATCAATTTACCCCACGATATGGAACAACTTACCCCATGCATGGGGTAAGTTGTGCCAAATACTTTACATTTTTTACTGTGCTGTTATACCTTATATAATGATCTTGCATGGTAAAACACAATCACAGTGGCTACATCAGAAGTTGGTCTCTGTATTATGATATAAATCAATTTCCCAACCGATTTAACTTAGGGACAGGGTTGCCAAAATATAAAATTGGCACAACTTACCCCACTCTCCCCTACAGTACTTTCAAAGAAGTGATGTTGAATTTGACTGTGTGGACCCCAGACTGGTGACAAATATGGTTAATGCAAGCTCTGAGAGGCCAGCTGCAAGCAGCTCCAAGGAAAATTCTCTTGAAACCAAAGCAGCTGCTAAACGTCGCATGGAGGCAGAGGCAAAGGAAGATAGGTGTTCCTTTGTTAAAGAGTGTGGGGCCTCAAAAAAGAAAAGGAAGGGAGACAAGGAACAAAGCAAAGTTCAAAGAGACAGTGATAAGCGAATGAATGCTCTTGAGCTTCTTTGTAAGAAAAGAAAAGAGCAACAACAGAAAAAAAAAATTGACATAAACAATAAAAACTAAAGTGCATTTGACTGTACCCTGAACATGACATTAGACCTGCATATAAAATGAACATATAGACTTGGTCTGTCTGAAACACAAGATGAATCTTCTTGTCTGTCAAAAGTCACAATAAATTACTTGAAAGCATAATGTTTTGAACTGTTTATTTTTGGGTAATTTGCCATTTATAATGCACCAGAATGCACCATTTGGACCTCATTTTTTCCAAAATTTTCTACCTTGGGAGGGGGGCCCCGCCCCCCTCCCAAACCCTCCCCCCAGCTCGGTCGCTACGCTCCCTCGATTGTATCCACTTTTTTTGAAAATCCCCAATGACATGCCTGTTAATGCATCCATCGCCGTTGCCATCTGTGGAAGGCCAATCCCTGAGGGTTGGCCTGCTAGGGTGGGCAGGCCTTAGTCGGGTCAATGCCCTCGCCTTCAGTCGCCTCCGATGGCATGTTCATTTTGTTAATAGAATATTGTCAACACACACATGTACAAAGTCATCCTTGTGTCCATACATGTACATAGCCTGTTTTGTCTACGTGCATAGTTTTCTACCTTATAATGTTTCGTCCTGTGTGTCTTGTACATATATATTGTGTGTCTCCATGTCTGGAGAACCCCTCGATTAGTAACACTATTTGTACGATTGGGCGATCCAGTTTGAAATAAATATGTTTAAATGAAACTATGTAGCATCTTGAAGAACTTCGAAAGTGCACCATTGAAATTATTAGTAATACACAGATGCCAAGTATCCCTCATCATTGGGCACAATTTCTGAAATTATTGAAAATTTGACCAATGTACAGTGTGTGTCCTTCATCAAAATTCAGTACATGTATTTGCTAATATATTCTTTGTTAATTATTTTGTGTCCCTGATGGTCTTGACAACTTGTCCCCGAAATGACACTCTGAATGTTGGCATACCTGTTAATACTGGAAGTAAAATCCATACACTTTCGGAGCTTTATCTTCATATATTTGAAAGGATTTAGTAACTTCTTGTCCAGGGAACATGAAAACTGGACTATTATACAATGAATCAGAAATGTTGAAGCTTTCGCAAATTTGATTTTGTAGAAACCCCCATTATTGCTCATCACGATGTTTACCTTTTGTATTCTTCATAAAATAAAGCTGAAAATCACTGCAAACTTTATGAACCAAATACTTCTGTTACTGGATTGATAAATTTACACTTTACATGATATTTATGTCTGTCTGCAGAGTTGTTTCAAATACAAAAGGCATCATTTGAAGTCCTGCAAAAGCCTACTTTTTAACAATCATTAACGATAAAATCAGGATTTGTACACATCACACACACACACACACACACACACACACACACACACTCACTCCAGGAAACCCTGTGTATGCTTGTAAATATGCTGAAAATTTTGACTGGCCCCTTTTAACTTATAAATGTTTCATTGAAAGAACAGTGGCCAGGCCAAAACGCGACTTGGAAAAATCCACTCATTGTGTGTCTGTCATGCTGTCTGCTCATGGCCTCAATTTAAAGGTAACAAACCAGGAATTATTCCAAAACTTACGAATGAATGAAGCTATTCAACTTTTTTTGTGACCGACCCTTTTGCATATGAAAATAGCTTCACTTGTAAACAGAAAGGGAAACTACCTTTTTGTGACAGACCCTTTGCCACAGAAAAGCTCACCCAATGAAACCTTAAATATCTCGCCACAATTCTAACATTTGTCTTTCCTGGTGGCCCATGATGAGGTCATTAATTGAGAGAAGCCAGAAGTAATGAAACTTTACGTCAAGAGTCAACAGAGACTTCTGATACAGTCCCTTATTCTCTAAGTTCAAATGAGGCTGTGTACAATATTTTAACATGGCATAAAGGTATTATTTTGCACTGAAAAGTTGGAAACAATGTGACCACTTCTGTGACCACATTTTTTGGACCGGTCATTTACTTGGCTAGATGGTATTTATGATAGTCTCTTTACGCCTTACTCATAAATTATATACAGTGTGCCGTGACCACAAATGGCCTACTCCCCCATTTTACAGCTAAGGTCAATGTACATCCTGCTGAGCAGATCAAATATGAACCTGGTGTGCTGCACTAAAATCCAGCCTTGCTGCAATCAGACGGCTGCATTTTATAGGAGACGTCCATATTTGCCCCACACAGAATACATGGTCACCCACTGCTGCCACAGATGTGGCCAGACCTGTACATGGATGTGGGATGAGGGCTTAGATCATGTTTGGTGGGCCAGTTGATAATAACTGGTCCACAGAATAGCTGTATGTGACATGTCATGATATACAACACTCTAGTCATGCATTATCCAATTCATGTAGATACCGATGACTGACCTCCCAAACTGTGAGGACCATCTAGCAGCAGTGTTATATCTCTGTCTGGTTGATTGAGTCCCCAGATGAACATGGGCCGTATTTTGGGTTTGCATTTCTGCTATCCCTGTGTGGCTGGACTCCACAAAAGCTTCAATTCACTGTCACATGACCAGCACTGCCACACACCACTCCAGAGCTTGTCCAAGGCAACTTGTTAGACTCCTGCCCGTTGTACATATCCCTGACCACTCATCCCAGGCCTACATGCTCTACCATTTTTGTGCTGAACTGTCTCCAGTGAAGACCTTGTCAACTTGTCAGGATCTTGCTGAGTTGATCCATTTTGTATAACCTGAAATCAATTTCAAACAAAGTTCTAAGAATGGATTGTGTCAAGTATTTCTGCAGTATGCCTGTACACAGAAGCACTGATCTGCTTGTGGACAACAGGCACCTGAGTCACCCTGACAGGACTCCATCACCCTGGCCTGAATACTCCATCAAGACAACAAGTAGGTCTCCACAGGTTTCTCGTTATCATATACCTCTATTCTGTTCTTGTAAGCTCCTGATCACAGAATGACTTTACACATTACCTTCCTTCTTGGAAAGGAAAACATTTGTTGCTTTTATCTGTATATGAACTTTGCGTCAAAACCAGTTGGGCTTTGGGCCAACACTTTCTGAGTACAGTGGTACCTGCTCTTTGTGACCATCTTTTTCCTGGCTTCAAGAGTCAATTTCTTTGTTAATTTACCTGCGGTGACAGGTCACCTGCTGCAGGTGGCCACTTTTTTGTGGCAGAAAGGGTGGCCTTATACAGCAGGTACCACTGTAACACAGAACTATATCCTTTGGCTCAAGAATATAATACTCATCACAGTGATTGTAAAATTGAATCAAAACATATAAAAGTGTGACTGTATGTTTCAACATATATATATATATATATATATATATATATATACATCATCCTGTTTTATGTTTTGAAAAACAAACCATAGACTCAGCAAACTGTGATACATGTATCCCGTTGTAGCTACATGTACAACATTGGAATAAATCAGCTGGATACCATCTCGAAAATATGGTCCCCACATAGAAACGATCCTTCCTTAAGATGGACCAATGTATCAGCGAAGAACCTCAATGGGCACATGTAATTTGTGGATATGGGGAACCTGAGGCCAATAAGGCCAGAGTTCAATTCATGTATATATCAGTCATGTACCTTGCAAGGCGTACTCCATCCTTCTCAACCAGCACCTGTCTGGCTGGTGGACTGTGCTGTGCCACTTCACTCAGCAACTCTCCATACAGGCTCACTGCATCTGTATCAACAGCGCCACCTACAGCCAACAAACAAAACAACGGGAATCAAGTCTCCGAATGTTGTATAAATTATTATACTGGATTGACAAAATGATTCTTCATTGATGCTGGACATACAGAATGATGTAATACATGAATCTCATGTGAGTGGTTCACTCTGGTTTTAACATATTGATTTTGAGAGTGAACAGGTCCCTCTGGTATGGTTTAATGTGCTATTTTGTGGCTGTTGTATCTCCACATGTATAGGTTTATGTGAGCCTTTAAAATAGAAAACGAAAATCATGGCTCATTATATATAAAATGCCCTACCAGTCATTGACCCAAGTATTACCCTGAAATAAAGATATTTATCATAATTAACAATGTTCAGACTGGGTATTGCTTATGTACCGCTGGCAAACCTGCAATCCTGTTTTTGTCCCGATCAGTTTTGTTTCATCACAGTGAAACTCATCAGAGTCTGGAATAACAGCTGCAGGAGCACTCTTTACTTATGTGTACTTGTATTCATGATTACACCATGGGAAATATGATCATTATTTATCTTCCTATATACATGTATAGTAAACATGCATAGACACCATCAACATTAAATGCAGTTTTCAATGTGATCACAGCCTGAACACGAAAAAGCTACAAATTATCTTTTGTCTAATTTACCTTTCCAGTTGCCATAATTAATGTTACTGACATCTAAATGAAGAGTCACTTTTGCACAGAATCCCATCTTGAATGTGGCATGCAGCCGGGTTTACTTTTTAGTGAAAGCACAAAGTACCAGTATAATTTTGAATTGGCAGTATTAAAAATATGTGTTGCCTTACTTAACAAATCAAAATGACAATTAGCATATATTAAAATCTCACCATGCACTGCCAGCAGTAACTTGGTGATGCTGGGTATCCAGCCGCCTCTCAAGATGGCGCCACTTGTCCTGGGCACCAGACTAATGCAGGCCGTCAGCACTGCAAATTATATAAAAACCTATGTCATTTTCTGAACATCCAAGTCTTTCTGCAAGCAACGGAACTTCAAGGAGGACAGGAGACAGAATAATTTCAGACATCTGTAAGACAGTCAATGTGCATTATACCATCCAGGAAGCTGCCTACACATATCACCAACACCAGATCACTGCAGCACAATAACAAAACTATATACGATCAATCTTGCATTGTCAGCAACTGTGCTTTCTCCTCCTAGAGGACCATCACAATGAGCAATATGGGAGTCACAGTTCAACGAGATCTCCAGTATTCAGTTGGAAAAGACACTAACATGGACCTGTGACTTCCAGAAAATCGGTCATGGTCCCCTACATGTAGCCCAAACAAAGATCATCACTGTATGCAATTTGAAAGTTTTGAGTTAAATAGCTGCAAATCACCGTCCTGAAACCAATGCACAATGGATTAAATGTAAGGCGCACAATCACTGTGGATGGCATGCGCCAAGTAGTACATTTGAGTACCTGGCCATGGTTACATACCACATTGTCACTGGCATTTCTAAACTAATTGCAACTTTCAATTAAATTCAGATTTTATTTTAAATCCTCTTCTTCTACTTTACTCTGTTTTTACTGTTCATATATGATGACACAGACTTTGCACATTTCAGTGGTACATGTGGGGTAGGTTTTTCAAAACTGCCTCAGTTTCAACATTTCCATAAATCAGGAGGGGCTGTTAATGTTTAAGGCTCAGTCTTACCTTGCATGCCAAGGAAGGCTAATTCAGACACCTGATCCCAGATAGGACAAAACATGTCACTGATGACCAGACCTGCTTTGGCTCCTTTTGTCTGCCCTGGCGCCCTCTGGTGGATATGGCTCAGCAGGTACACCACTGCTGCCAGGAAGCTGTCCAGATCACCGTCACTCACACCTGCCATAAACAAGAAATTTTCACTTCATTCACAATGAACACCTCATTATAACCTACCTACATACATCCACCCACCTAACCATCCATCCATCCATCCATCCATCCATCCATCCATTTTACATTTTTGGTGAGTCAAATTTGATAGAATGATGTTTATTATGTCACATTTACACCTTGCCCAGAGTCAAAACATGTTATTATATATTGTGTGTTAAAGAGTATATCAATATGCAATGCCATCATCAACATTTGCACTCAAGTTGTACTAGTTATACAGTACAGCACTGACACTTCTACATCATCTCCAGCAAAGCATGTCATACTCACCAATACTACTGGCCTGGTGTCGTAACAGCATCAGTCCCAGCACTGCCAGGTTCATGGACAACACCAGCTGTGTTGTGTCATACACTGAAACCAACGTACATATACACACAGTGAAATCTCAATATAAACACACAATGTGCTCCTTGGAAAAGATGTCAGATAAATGAATAGCAAAGAAAATGAACTTTTTGTTGTTCAAAACATGTCGTCAAGTGAGTCTGATATTTGAGTACTGTTATAGTGAGGTTTAACGGTATATTCTCTACCATTTGATTCATGTGTTCATAAGCAGCAGCTGAGGTTTATAAAATATCATTGAGTTTAATGTCCCACACAAGTGGCATTTCAGGGTAATGGCCACATACAGCAACCATAACTGGTTTACCTTGGACTAGTTCATACAATGCAACAGTAATACATACAATATAAGGTTGGGGTATTTGGATGTGTGCCTGCATACAACTATTGGTAACTTTTTCTTGCAACACAAACATTGCTGGGACATGTATTGGCCACCTGTTCCTGTTTGAAGACCCCCTGATGAAATGTAGTTTCCAGTACATGTATAACAGTTTAATTTTGAAATACATGAATCACTCATTGCTCTTGTAGTGTATTAGCATCTGCTTAATAGGCTTCACATTTTTAAACAGACTTCAGATCAAGTGACCATTTCTTTTCCAATTTATCAAATATAAACTATTCAAGACAATTATAGTGTTTGTAGTGCTTTAAGTCACTGTGTTGCTTTTGTTTCCGGTCCCTCTATCGTACATTGTTAGTCCACTATGAACGTGGGTTAGGCAGCTTTTGCTTAACTTATCCCCCTGCTGTGGTATCTGGCCAGTCCATCTTAAATTGGTTGTCCACCGTGAATAAGGGTTGTACAGTTGTTCAACCTTTTATCACAGGTCAGTAAATGTAAGTTGCCTACTTTCAATAATTCTTCAGTAAGCTGCCATGGTAGACTTTGGCAAATGGAGCATGCAAAGACACATAGTGCAATCCGGGTATCAATTTTTCATGCATGCTTGAAAAATACAAACCATAAAGTGGTGAATTAATGACCTGAAACAAAAGGATAAACAACTAAACAAGAGACCCATGGGCCTAATGCTCTGCTGACATATAATCTGATGACCACCACCAAATCGCATTGCCTAAAAAGCATTCCTTTGATCACCCTGAGAAATTTATCAAGGTCATCCATATTTTGCAATTCAAAACTTCCGCGTAATACACATTTGTGTAACATTTGGTATCTTTTGCCTTGCTCTTTATCAAGATATTGAATAAATGTGCTTTTCTTCAGTGATTTATGACCTTGAAAAATACTTCAAGGTCACATGGGTTATGGTGACCAAGTATTTCTATGGACAATGTACTCAAGTGCAATTTTGATCTAAAGGCTAAATTCTCTTTGCCATTGATGTCCAAGCTACACCCCTGCTACTACAAAATCACCTCTTCTTTACAGGCCTAATGACCTAACCAAAATTGGTCAAGGTCACTAATATTACATAACATATTAGCATTGGACACAATCTGTATATCCTATACATTTCACATCTCTAATTCAATTATTTTTCGAGATATGGAATGGAATTATACCTTAAAGACATTTTAACTCATAATTTCTGTCCACACACAGGTGGCGCCACTACTATCATAAGCAACTGAGATTTTGACATCCTCCACAATCCTATTAAATTTCATGAACATCAATCAAACATTCAGGGTTCCAGAGTGGTCACAAGATTCTCACATTTTGACTCCTATTACATAATACTGTAGGTGGCACTATCAATATCGAATACAAGCCAGATTTTCATACACTTTATAAGTCCTGAAAGTTATATGGGACTATCTTGAAAACTATGGACTGTGTCATGCTCACAAGCAAATGTTTACGAATGAACAGACAGACTGACGGACAGGAAGACGGACGGTGGCACAAAGATGAGTTTTTGCATAATCTTAGCAACCTATCGTTAGCAGAGCTAAACTCTTGAACCAACAGAAGTCACCAACCATTAACCTGAAGAGGGATCACCTTACAGCTGCCATATTTGATTGGACCAGAGATGTCAAGTGATCCTTTTTAACAGTGCTGCCCTCTACAGTCAACCAGCCCAAACTTTGACATTATACATGTAGGTGATACTAATTTCCAGCTGAGGCAACTTACTCACCTATAATAGGCAATGCATTGATGACCTGGGTGGTTAGGGCCTGGAATGCTGAGTCTCTGCTTACCAGCTGTGGCTCCAGTACGCACAGATTTAACAGACTGCCACACAGTGTGGTTAGTGCCACCTGGCCAGAAATATAAACACCGCATGTTATCAAAGGCAGTTCAATTAATTTTGGTCATGACCAAAGAATATACATGTAGTTAAATAATAACTTAAGAAACATTCAACAACTAATTTGGCCACAGGTTACTCTGAAAGAAAAATTAAATTATAAAAGGCTTGCAGCTTTTTTGATGTACACAACAGCTGATGTATCTACATGTGTGAGTACTTTCCACCTGGAAAATAGGATGCAGTCAAGTTCTAAAAGGTATACAATAGTCCCAGGCTGCCCAGCACAAAAAAAGGCACACAAATGTACAACTACTAACACTGTTGCTTTCCTGTCTTATCAAACAAGTTTCTCCCAAGATATGGTTAACTTGTCTAAGAAACTCTTAATTTCAAAGACCGAACTTCTTCTAAGAAATCTCACTTAAATGTTTCTTTGTGTTATACATACCTCCGCCTCCCTGGACCTGCCCCTTTGTGTGAAAGCCTGCCATTGGTACAGGAAGTACTCCTGTAGTAGTGTGTGAGCATCCTGTTGTATCAAGATGCTCCGTGATTGGTCCTCAGCAGTCAGGTGACACAAGGCAGGCAACAGGAACTTGAACAAATCAGTCACAGGTTGCTCCTTGGGGAACTCTGTCCCAGCAGGCACAAGCATCATAGACTTTCCTGACTCCATCTCCATGGCACCCTCAACAGAATTCTCTGATTGCTCTTCTCCTCTTGGCTTGGTTTGGGACGAGTCCTGCCCTGTGCTGCTTGGCTGATTGTCCTTGGTTTCCTGGAAGGTGTCCCTGCTACAAGGACAAGGATCCAAAGCACCAATTAGTCACCTGAATTCACTTAAGCTGCCAAATGCAAGCTTTTGATAAAAATACATGCATCAAAATGTAATGCTATCAAGATGACATTACAATCTGATAAATGCACAGTAGAATCACCAATAAGGATATCTCCGCGAAGAGACTATTTCTATTTCAAAACCACCAATTTCCAATACTGTTTTTTGTTTATGCTTTAATTTTAACCCACTATTAAGACCACTTTATAAATCCTTTGGGTGATATTAAAGGGGAGAGTCCACTGTACATAAGATTAATAATGCATGCATGTAAAAAACATGGGCTTCAAAGTAGTTCTTTTATCTATTCACTGAATTGACCACCGACTTGCCCAGTCCAAATTTCTAGTCAAATACGATTTCCTTCACAGGAAAATTATTAGAATACACATGAAGTGATACAATTACAGAGGTTCCAAAAAGAGTTATTTCATTTGTGCAGTCCCTGTAGAATTAAAAAGTGGAAGTCTGCAGGTGTAGGCTGGGGGTGTGGGGGCAGGCAGCCTACGTACCACACAGGTCCGACAGTGGTGCCTTGGTGGGAGTCTGGAGGGCACAGCCCCCTGGAACTCAGAGGCTTTGACAATTGCCAAACCTATTCTAGCACTTGACTTTGAAAATATGTGTAAATTTACAAAGAAATAAAAGGGAGAATTGTCAAATTGATTGTACACTGAAGATGGTGACACAATGTTATAAATTGGTTGTGTCATTTCAAATGTAAGCAAGTTGGTGGACATTACCCGTGATCACATGTATATAATTTTTTTTTGTGGAGATACGGCATTCATCAATACTTTTGGAACCTCTGCAATCAGAGACTAACGTACAGATTGCGGAGCATTATTAAATGTATTTTGAAAGCATTGAGCTTTAAAATACAGTATAATCCCCATTACAGTCACAAAACAATTCTTAATAAATTCATATGAACTTCTCTGTCAAATTCCAAAATGTTATATCTGTAATCCACCAACATAGTACATTGATTCCTTCTCAGATGCATGAGTGTGTTCTAAAACTTGTGTCTTCACAACTGGCTTACTCTTATATTTCCATTATATTAATTTCATCTTTGGTGGCTCACATGGTAGCGGTTGCTTCATAACCTTAATGCGAGTCTCTGGACAAAATCCTGATCTCTGCTTTGTATTTACACTTTGTATCATGTTTGTAGTGCTTCCAGTTCTCAGCTATATCATTTTGTGTATTTTATACTTTTTGGTCAGATAAAAATATTCCTGATTAAGACCATATCCATAGAAAAACATTTCTATATAAAGACCACCAAGAATGCCTGTTAAGCCATATAATTAAAGGCAATTATGGGCAGGTTTGGAAGCATCAGTAATGAGGTGTTGACCATGTGACGCAAGGGAATTACTGTTAGCGGTACAGAAAGTAATGCCCAAACCCATCCATGTAGTTGAACTGCAAAATTGTTATCGTGCATCTTGCTGGTAATAATGATCTGAAAGGCCTCAGGATGTGGTAGTTGGGGTGACAAGTTTGACTATCGACTGAAGATGGGTCTTGGCAAGATCTCTTACAAGTTTCTACCTAAATACTGTATCAACATAATCTGCAGCATCCAATGGGTCAGTGAGAGGCAGTGTCTTGCCCCATTAATGTGCCACAGTTTTGATTGATTGATTCTTCTACCAGGGTTACTGGCACAGTGAAACATCACTGGTCTTCTGTCAGTTCAAGGATAATCAATGTAATACATTACCAAAGGTCCTAAAGGCCAAAAGATTTTTTTGTTGAAAGTGAAGGACTTGGACTGTTATAGCACTTTTGGGAAGAAAATAGCTTTTGTAGCAAAAGAATTTTGTTTTCCATCAAGGACAAGTTTACACCTTTATGGCCATAACGCAGGCTCCGGGTAGCGACATCACGGCAGGGAGTTTATGTGATACAATGGCGGATGGTGATACAGAAAGCAAGAGCGGTAGTGACATAGAGAATGAGCTGGATCTCAGTTTTAGCTGTTCCTTTTCCAAAGAGGACCTTACTGAGGATGAGGAAGAAGATGTTAGGTTAGGAAGGGAGAAGGACAGAGAAATTCAGCCTTACTGGAAGGAGCCATGGCGGGGCTATGACAAAGCTGGTCTTTGCCTGACTGAGTCTGTGCCCAGCGCTGACCATGCTGCAGCTGCCACTGAAGATCACCAAAGCTGGTGTTTTGGAAGTTTAGAGTGGTAAGGGATGCTTTTCAAAAGTCATTGTGGGAAAATTCCTATTTAATACAAAGAGAAACTTAACAAATCTAATTCTGTAAGCCCATGTACCGTTTGAACACTATCAAGTCCGATATTCTAAGAGCAAAGTCCTATTCCGTACCATTCACTGAAAAACTGTATTGTTCTAAATCATAATAGCAAATAAATTTATGAAAGGAACAAATCATATTCATAAAATTTGAAATTTAGATGAAAGTTTTAGGCATTATTAGCCTATAAAAAATATATAAGTGACTGGTTGAAGTTTAAGGCAAGCCATCTTGTTCGGCTGCCAAGAGGCAATACCAGCAGTATATGTTGTACGCTACCCTAAAACAGTGTAAATGTAAACTCAAATAAACTGTTGAATTTGAATTTGAAATCATAGGCCTACATGCAGCAGGCTTCTAGTTTTATTCTATTTAGTGATTCATAACAAGGCCTGGGATATGTGAAGGTAAAGAGTTGGATAAAAGAGAACCTGTAAGGCTGGTGCATGCCTAAACAGATGAATCATGACTACTGTAGCATGCCCAAAACTTCAAAAGACAGGGGAATACACAAGCACTTGACCACAGTGGGAGGTGCTACTGTTTTGCCTGCCTTAGCGTGCATCATATACTGCCAGTATTCCCAACCACACAAGATGGCCTGCCTTCTTGGTTTAAACATATATTTGTTATTGAAAAAAACATAACAAAAAAAAAAAAAACCAAATAAAACAAACAAACAGGAACAAAAAAAGGTGTAGCCCTCTATGAATCTCTTTTGCATATAAAATAAGAGAAAATAGACCACTGTATGCCAAAAACAGGGGAGACGTCACTGAACAAAGACAAGAATTGCACACAAAACCTATAGAATAAATGACCTGCCACCTTATTATAGGCTATAATCTGGCAGTACTCAAAAACCTTAACTTTAACCAGTCACTTATATAAGACTTTTCACACAATGACTTGACTAAGCACCCCTTACCAGTCATAACTTCCCAAGTGCCAGCTTTGATCATATTCCATGGCAGCTTTGGCATGATCAGTGCTGGGCACAGACTCAGTCTCAGTTGCACCTGCAAAGACTCTCTTTGTCACAGCATGGCCCATGGCTCCTTCCAACATCGATTCATTGTTGGGGGGGGGGGGGGGGGTAAGTTCTGACTGGACAAGTGGAACCAGTTTCCTGCTTGCATCTCCTATGTATTTTAATCCAGTAAGCCGTGAGCACAATGACATTCACTGCTGCAAGTCAATGCTCACAATCGGAGTTGGTGCAGAAGCTGGCTTCAGTGATGTCACAGACCAGGGTGGTCAAACTGTGACATAAAATAGGGAAGCTTGACTAGTGCGGCCACCAAATGGGAAGCAATTCCACACCATAAAATAGTGAACAAAGTATATATTGTGTCATTGCAAAGGCAAAGTTTCTTCACTAAAGTGCTATAACTATTTAACTCCTTCACTTTTCATAAGAAACACAGGACTTGGCGAGGGGAAACTTTAAAGCTCACCTAATCTGGATGAGGAATGGAAGCAGCAGGTACACCTCCTCCTTCAGGGCAGTCGTTTCTTCTGCCAGCCAGGATCCCAGCACCCGCACTGAGGCACATACAACTGGTGACATGCACTGTTGACAGAAAAACAAAGCCACCATGCTCAGACACTCAATGCCTATATCTGCATGCAACTTTTTCCCATTAAAAATTACCAGAAATCATCCTGTGTTGTAAATATCACTTGCTTCTTCTTTTTCTTTGAAAAGATTTTTACGACAGGAGAGATACGGTCAACTTCTTGGCTTTCCAGTGCTCTACACCTGTTTTATGTTTTAATTACAGGTAGACAAAACCTTCTCAAGTTGTCAAGTGAACATTTAATTTCATGTCAGTTGTCCTGTGACCTTGGGAATGAGGTCAAGGTCACTCATGTACTGTCTGAGTGTGGCCCTCAAAATGAATCATAACCATGTACAATATCAAAGTCCAGGCTGAAACAGTTCCCAAGTTATCTGTAGAGTTAAATTCTGTGAACTTGGGATAGGATCAAGGTCACCCATGTATTGAGTAAGTCTGACCTTTATGGAAGAACGCAAACATGTGCAATATCAAGGTCCCAGTGCAAGTAGTTCTCAAGTTATAGTGAAGAGTAAAATTGATGTATGTTGCACTGTGACCTCAGAAATGCAGTCAGGGTCGTCCTTCTTGGAGTGACATTAACATATGAAGCAGGGCTCGACAATTTTTCAAAAAATCACTTGTTCGCAGGGCAAGTAAATTTCAAAATCCACTTGCCCGCATACAAAATCCACTTGTCCTGATAAAACTTCTATAAACATCGTTTTTTTCAAACACAATGCAAAGGCCTACACAAACCATTTACCCTAAAATATATTTGCCGCGTATTGTTGCTAGCAAATTCGCACAAAAATGTCAAATTTTACAACGATTCAAGCTGCAACTGTTCCACAGTGAAACTGGCAAAACATTAAAAATACAAATTAAAAAAGTAAGCTATTTGCATGGGGTGACTAACGATGAAAAATACATTGTAATTTCTGGGATGATAGGAGTCCGTATCCCGGTTAAACTTAAATAACGATTAAAATAGTTGCATTGGTTTCAGGATCCTTTCTCGCTGCCTCTGATGCCGTGATGGGATGCATATCGTTTGCGTACCTACCATGAATGCTGTCGGCACATCGTAGTAAATTTGCGTATACAGTATTGGCAAGTTCCTCGCAATAAACGGTGTTCTTAAATCAAATTCAAACGAAAATTTTAATATTTCAAATCAGAAATCGAGCGTGCACACCGTCAACATCTTTCCTGCAACTGTACACAAACAGCTGCTTTGGCCATGTGACCTGACTCACAACACATCAACCGATTGGTCAACTGAGTCACATGCAAAGATGAGCCAATCGCGGCTCGTGCTGCAGTGTTTTCATCATGGCTTCCGCCCAGTGAACATGTGTGAATATGCCGTAATTTACGGAGGGAACACACAAACGGGAAGTTTTTTTTTTTAATTGCAGCATGCGAAAATAAAGATTCCAGTGTTTAAAGCAACAATTATTTGGAGTCACAGGCAAATACGCAAAGGTAGGGGGATAGAGAAAAATGCCGAATGTGTGACAGATCAGTCAGCATGATGCTGCGTTCACCGTAGATTACTCCACGCGGTCATTTGCGTGTGACTGGCAGATGTGTGTTTTGTTTGGCTGGGAAGTCAACTTGCGGCACCATTACATGATCTCTCCAACACTTTTAGAGCCCACCGATAAATTGTCTTTGATGCTAATTTGCTCAAGAATTCGCCATTTAAGTTTTCAAATCTTTTGATCTTCCTTTGTCATCGTTCAGGCAGTTTAATTTAGACTGACGGTGAGGTGCTGTGACCTTGCCCCGATCATACGGGCGAAAGCCAATACGCCATAATGCATGACTGCTGGTACCTTTGATCTCGTCGTTGTATGCACGCAACGGTCAAGATACCTGCTTGTTTTGACAGAAATCAAGTAGGTAGTCAAGTCCTGTTGAATACACCTGCTGACCATGTAATTGTTTAAACCTGGATTGTTTACTTTAGGCCAGGGGATTATCATCACCTATTGCGCATTGGCGTCCCCACGCACATGCCTGCATTGGTGTTTATGTTCTGTTCACACGGACCACAGTAATCGCCAACATATACAGAGTCGCGAAGGTTCTGACTGCTCATCATCATGTTGCCATGCATGCAAACAGACGTAATTTCAGTCCAATTAAAAAAGAAAAAATTAGCTTGTCCGCAGGACAAATTGAATTTGAAAGTCACTTGTCCGAGAAGAGCTTTAGCTTGTCCCGGAACGTCGGATCATAGGAATTTTCGCACCCTGGCAAGGTCAAGATCCTAACTCAAAATAATTCTTAAGTTGTCAAGTGAACATTTAATTTCATGTCAGTTGTCTTGTAACCATAGGAATGAGGTCAAGGTCACTCAAGTACTGTCTGAGTGTGGCCCTCAAAAAATTCATAAAAAATCCAAAGATCAATAAACTGTGACCATTTGAACAAACCTGGCAGAAACCTATCCAAGGTACATTCCCACCACGTTTGAGGTAAATCTGGCCAGCAGTTTTGGAGAAAAAGTTGAAAATGTGAATTGTGGATGCCAATGGACAGATGGACAATGGATGCCTATAACCACCACATAAGCTCAGCTGAGCAGAAAATAGAAATTTTCATTGAAAATATAGACATGTAAAAGTACTTGTAGTAACACCATCACTAAGCAATATACTTCCTGAAATACTGTGTATGTACATTACACACACTGGTGACTTCAAGATATGAAGTGGGCAGGTTAACAAACTGATAAGATTTGTATCATGACAACACTTACAGCAATCAGATATGAGTGAAATGGAGGTGGAAAAATAAAACAAGAAAAACAACAACAAAAATGGACAGTAATTAATATGAAAAGCCAGAAGAAAATTATTTCATATATGTTCAAGGACTGATTTTGTTTTGCAAAATGTACATACCCTGTCTGGGTGCTGTGAGCTGACATTGGACAGGAAAAAGATCACAGAGTTGAAGGCACCCATCATGGCTGAGTGGAGCTGTCTTATTTGCTTATCTTCCAGGCACAGGGATGGTCCAGCTGTCATGTATGCTATCACAGACTCCAGCAAGCCATAACAGCAACTCAGTAGGTCTGCCTCAGCAACCACCTGTGGTAATAAAGACTTGCGACTCAAAGTTCAAGTCGAAACTCCTCTAACATAATATTACATTACATTACATGTATACATGTATAAGACCAACATAATGTCAGACTGAAATATAACCAAACCATATCCTTAAATTCCAAACCCTCCAATGACAGCAGAGACATTCCAGAGATACCAAAGCATCAACATTCATCTTCCAATACCAATGTGACGAAACAAATTTCATCCTGACTTAAGACAGGCAGTCACCCATAAAAGACAACTGGTGGTTTTAAACCAGTCCTCTCAACCTTTGAAATATTTTTCATTAACTACAGACTATAGTGTTTCCAAAACGTATAGGCCTAACCACTCAAAACCCAACTTTTTTTACTTCTGCCAAAATTAAAAAGAACCCGGTAGGTCTATGACCTTTTGGTTCTCCTGACTTGTCACGAGAACCAAAATTTTGTTTCATTTTAAGGTAATAAAATACAAAAGAAAAATTCCTATTCTGTAATATAACAAGAGACCCTTGTGCCTCATGCTCTGCTCATGACCATCACTGCAAAATCATTTCCCGAATTGCATTCCGTCTATGACCTGGAGGAATTAGTCAAGGTTATCCATATCATACAATATCAAATTTCCACATTGTACACATTTGTGGTACATTTGGTATTATTCCTCTTATCAGAGCTTGACATTATGATTTTCCATGACTTGCCCCATGTCACCATTTAAAGAAATCTGGGCACGTCCAATGTTAATATTCCTATAGGCCTCTAAATTTTCACTTGCCCTCATCTCAGTTTTATTTGTCCCGGGCAGTTGGGCAGTCCTTAATGTCAACCCCTGCTTATTCTTTATGAGCATATTGAATTTAGAGTCCTTTTTTGAATTGCTTAATGATCTTGAAAAACAGATCAAGGTCACACAACATATTAAAAAATTTGACCACTGACCTGATGCATATATAGTGTAAAGTTTGCAATTCCATCTCAATATATTAGCACAAGTGGTGCCACCATGACTCTTTATGTAATGAACCTTTGCCTGTATAATGCTCCTGTAATGGTACACGGATATACTCATGCAAGTTGAGACGTAATGACCATCACAAAAAAAAAAAAAATTATGAAATATATGCCTTCCATATGATGAATAATCTGCTATCCTGTTGACAATATCAACGTTCCATATATCATAGACATTTGCCACATACCTTGTCATGTTAGCCTCATTCTTTCTCAACATCTTATATGAATTTAGTGTCCTTTTCTACAGTGCTTAATGACCTTGAAAAATACATCAAAGTCACTCATATTTTTGCAAAATTTGACCATTGGCCTTATGCACAATTGGTATAAATTTTGTAGTTTCATCTCAAATTATAATCACAAAAATTACTTCAATGTGTTTTGATACCTATTATAGTAGTTCCAATTAATACCAATGGCCTATCATGACTTCACGAGAAATAAGAATCTTGCCAATAAAATGTTCCTGTAGTGGTACATGGATATATGTCCACAAGTTCGGATGTACATGTAATGACCATCACAAAAAATTCTTTTATTGAAATGAATTCCCTCCCTCCAGTAAGTCAAGGTCATCAAAAATATGCAGTATCAATCTTCTATATGATACACATTTGTGATATAACTGGAATCATTAGCCTTATTCTTTCTCAAAATACTGAATTTTCTTGTCCTTTACAAAGTCCTTAATGACCTACAAAAATGGGTCATGTTAACCCACAATTTTACAAAATAGGGGAGAGCAAGAACAGAAGCTTCTACCTCTCTCCTGTAGAGGACATTTCAGTCATTCAGTGCAAGAGTTGTGTATTCCCATTACTTTTCATTGCAATTTACAGCTTAATAACTGAAAAACACTTGTTGCAGAAACAGAAAAATTTGTGGTAAACTTATGTACATAGCTGAAATGTTCACATAAATCTTATTCTTACAGCTTCAAAAGTAGTCTTTTAATTTGATGTGAATTTAACATGCAATCCAATGGGAATACACATCTATAGCCCTGAAGAATTCTGTGTATTGGATTGTGTATTCAGCTGAATACACAGATAATTGGCAATTGTGACCTCTCCTATTTTATCACTGGTCTAATGCATATATTTGGTGTAAATTTTGTCCTTCTGTCTCAATTTATTATCAGAGTAATGAATTTAATGTTTTTGATACCTATGATGATAGTTCCAATAATTACCACCGGTGGTGCCACTCCACATCTCATAGCTTTTGTCTGTATAATATTCCTGTACTGATATGTGGATGAGTGTCCACAAATTCAAAAGTAATGATCATCATGAGAAAATCTTTTCCTGACATTCAGTCTGTGCCCTTGAGAAAGTAGGTCAGGGTCACCCATATTATGTACTATTGAACTTTCACACAAAACACATTTGTTGTACATTTGGTGAAATTAGCCTTATAATTTCTTAAGATAAAGAATTTCATAAATTTTACCAAATAAGAAGTAATATTTCCTGTTCACCACATTTTTTTTCACTTTTTGGCCCCTGTACTATGTAAGCCACTAGGTGGCACCACCAATGATGAATGAACCTAAATTTGTAGGCATATACAGTTCCACCCGTCTAAAACTTAACAGCCAAACGCGTTTGTGACGTTTGGCTGGCGTTTGGTTTGCGTTTGAAAACGTTTGAAAGTGTTTGGCTTGCATTTGAAATTCGTTTGGGAAGCATTTCAAACACTTACAGCATTGTGTTTCAAACACTTTGAGCAACGCGTTTCTGTCAAACACATTAAGAACGTGTCGGTACACATGCGTTTCAAACGCTTACAAATGCATTTACAAAGTCTAGTTATTATATTGTATTTTCCCCTTGTTGCTTAAGTTACAGATATACAAAATGAATGTTTACATTACTTTTCTTCCTCACACAAGTGTACATAAAATTGTTCACAAGAATATGAGTTGATAAAGATTCCAGTGGGAATTGAAATATAAAGAAACAAAGAAAAAAAATTAATGTAAAAAAAAACCCCAAGTGAATGAGTGTATTTAAACTAGGATGCGTCTTGAAGGAACCACGTACTGAAATAAATAAACTTGGAACTCTGTACAAAGTAACCCTATATGCTCCACATGTAGTAAGAAGAAAAATACTTGGTTGGTGCTGTAATACAGACGCTTTTTCTTCCGTCAATTTTGTTTTTCCTTTGTTTAAACATTGTACTGCTTAGGTAAAAAAAAATTTTCTTTTTTTAAATTTTATTTTCTTATTATCTACGCAGCCATTTTAAGCAAAGGGATCTCCTATAATAGTTTAAAAAAAATAGCATTCAGGGAACAGATTACTCTCGAGGCCCCACAATCTTTTTTTCCTCAATTCTGCATTTTTTTTTTTTTTTGAGACTTCACAGGTGTCATAATACGGTGTAACTGCACAAAAAATTGATGATGCTGTGACGAATCCTTCTTGAGATATTACGGTAACAAGATCATCCCCTTGTGCGCCACTTAGACGGCCTTCGAATGAAAACTTCAAAAGTTTCTTAAGTTTAAAAATGATAAGAAGCTAGTTTTCAACAAGAACATGGTCCACTTAATACAATGTGTATCTCTGATAAAAGTTTGTAAAGCTGCAATATATCCTTGTTAAGATATTATGATAATGTCGCCGCCTTGTGCTCCACTCAGACGGCCTTCAAATAAATACTTTAAAATTTCATTTAAAAAAAAGTTATAAATGCAAAAAGGAAGCTGGTTTAAATAGGTACCTGTTCCATCATAAGGTGCACCTCTGAAAAAAAATTGGTAAAGTTGCGGTCAGCATTTTTTCGAGATATCACGGTAACGTCGTCAGGGTTGAGGCCACTCAGACGGCCTTCAAATAAGTGCATGAAAAGTTTCATTAAAAAAAAAATTAAATAAAATAACCACAGGAGGCTGATTTTCAGTAGTAACCTGGTCCATTATAAGGCACATTCCTAGTAAAAATTTGGTAAAGCTACCCTGAATAGTTTTTGAGATATTGCGATAACATCGTCATGGTTGACGCCAATAAATACATTAGTGAAAAGTTTATAATTAATCAGAGGAAGTTGCTTTTCAATGGGAACCTGGTCCATTATGAGGTACATCTTTGATAAAAATTTGGTAAAGCTACGGTGAAAATTCAGATATCACACGCGGCAGTAACGTCGACAAGATGGACGGACAATATCATCCGGCACTTCATGTGCGGAGGGTAAAAAATGGGAATGGAACACTTACAAGGGCGTATGAGACTCTAATGATTATACATGAATAAAGGCAATGCTCTTTCAAGTTTGATTTTATGTTGTTGGTTTTTTGTAATGAGTAAACAAAACTGAATAGCTTAAAGATCCAGGTATTATATGTGTGCAATCACACCCCAGGGCTTACAATGCATGGAGTATTTTGATTCTCTTTTCTTATTTCTCCCCAATGGTTGCACTTATCTGCACGAGTTGTGTGTCAATTTTCTTTTCCTTTCTTTCTTCTTCAACCCCCTCGCCCCCCAATCCTAATGAGACCATTCTGTGCATATGAAATAAGGTTACCGTAATGCTGACTATTGTAATGCTAACTATGTAGTCGTGTGCCCAGGACTGACTATACCATTTTTGTATTACGGGTGTTGGCTGCGATACATTTGACTGGTTTGTTGTGTCATAGGCTTCCATGGGGCTTGGGCTTACTTTATCAAATGTGCCAGTAGTATTATATATATATACATATATATATCAGCGGTATTATATATAAATATATATCTCGATATATATGTATCTATATTTACATATATTATTTGATTTCTTACACATACCGACCATGGACTTGCATTTGTCTGCTCAACACTTTAGAGTCAAGAGGGTGCAACGGAATATAAAAATACCACATCAAGCAGCATTTGAATATAAGTGGTGTGGACATCGCCTACATTCTTCTTTCATTATGATTCAATTTTGCAGATTTGATGCAATCTATAATAGATTTCGACATAAAACTCAAATAAAAATGTGTATTTGCATCATTAAAACATGAATACAGAAAGGAACAATTTCCCAAGTTAGTCTTTTATTTTTAGTTAATGATCCAAATGAGTATGCTAATGATTATGGTCACAAGGTGTTGCTGTGGGTGACACCTTGTGGCTAAACCTAGCAGTAACACATGTACGGCAAGCAAATGGACACTGGTCGCCTTGACTCCTATGAGGATTGCAAGCTTGTGACAGTCGGCAACGATATATATCCAAATAGATACGTATATGTATTTCCAAGTGTTTCAAGTAGGCCTTGTTAAATTTACTGGTGCATCTAGTAGGTTTGTACTTTTGTTGACCAACACGCAAAGGGATCCAATCTGATGGTGGATTAGAATAGAAATCGCATCAGCTCTCTTGTTTTGTTGTGTTGTTTTTCTGCAGCTTAGATCACTGATCAGTGCCGATGATCCACATGTGAAGGATACGTGGGAAAGACTTCACACAATTTAGATGGCAGTTGTTAACTCGGCCCTCTGTCTTAATTTTTATATTTGTGTTTATCTTCACTAATTAATTACACACTTTGGAAAAGGGCTAAAATGCGTAGATCACAAGTACATAAAAAAAGACGTTTAAGTCGTTTATTTGTGGGCGAGGTCACATGATCTCTGCATGGACCACATGACCCCCATGCCTGGACTTTTGCACACGTGGGGAACAGCGGTTTAGACTTTCTTTCATTTTTGTGAAAACGTAAATAATTGAAATTGATGGAGACCTGTTACAACTCTCTAAACTTTGTTGAATGACAGACTATTGGTTTGTTTACTGACAATGAAGAAATGGAGACAGGAACAAAGCAAATACTAATTGCAATTGAAAATTAAAAATGACATGGTTGTTCAAAGTGGTTGTGGATGCCGGAGATTCAAGCACTGAAGCAGGTTCGAGAACCGGCCATTTCACGTTGAGACTGACACAGCAAACGATAGTCTATCATGTTTGGTCGGAGACAAACTTCAAAAGTGTTGTTGTTGTTACGCCGGTCATTTTTTCCCCTGAATACGAAAAATTAAAAATAAAAAACATCGATGTTCATTATCTTGAATAGTGTTTTAACGAAAACGGTGGCAGCTGCGGGTTGGTGCTGTGCCTCGTGGGCCGTTCCTTCCGAAACTGGTCATTCATCTTGGTCAAACAATTCAGTACAGAGGGGCGATCAAAACGATGTGGCCCCTAAAGTCTTCTGCCCTCTTTACATTGCATTTAAGTGCAAATACATGTACAAATAAATTTATTCAACCTGCAACTAAAGCTTTATTTCTGTGTTAGGTTTAAGTAACTGAACGCATAGCTTGTTGAAGTGGGACATTTTGCCACTATCAAACATTTGGGAAATGCTTTAGTTTGTAACAACTATGCGATAAAAAGTCATTGACCTGTTTGGATGTGTTTGAAATGCGTTTGGGGAAGTGTTTGAAACGCGTTTGTAAGAAAGAGTTTGCAACGCGTTTGCTTTGCATTTGAGTTTTCTTGCTCGCGTTTGAGGATCGTTTGGGAAGCGTTGGTGCGTTTGGCGTCTGATCACTTGAATGCGGGCGGAACTGTACTACATCACAAAAAGTTCAAGAGGCTAACTTATTGTAGATGCTATCCTGTTGACAAGAAAACACTTATGGAAAGATGGACATGAGTGATCACATATTAAGCTCTGCAACCTGTGGTCAGCAGAGCTAACAAGCACAAAATGTTTGACATATAACAGTCATTTTCAATTTATGTGACTACCAAACACATTACTGCTAATCTGTGCAAGTAAACAAGTTGTCATATTGAATATGCTGTTTGTACCTGTAAAAACTCTTTGTCCTCCAAAGTCATTCTGACCTCTATGCAGGTGAGATGAACCACCAACAGTAAGAACTTTTGGTGTTGCTGGTCAGCTGACAGGCACCATGTGACCCCAAACAGACCAATCAAAATGGAACAAAGTTTTAACGCTGGCTCTCTCTGTTCTGCACCTGTGAAAATATGTCAAGATGTTAGCTATAATTTTCATTATATACTTATAATTGTCATAATATATTATACTTCTAGTGTTATGTAATTGGTAATAGTGGGATACACACATATCCTTTTCCAACAGTCTGCTCAAAGATATTTTTGGCTTCAACTACACATCTGGGCCACTTTTTAATACCCAAAGTAGCATATAAGCCTAATTTCATGGGTGAAATGCTGTCAGACATTCGGACCTGTATATCTACAAATTCATTAGTCTTCTTAAATTATCACTGGCTAAAGGATGAGGTCTAGTGACAGTTCCCACAGACTGTCTCCATACAGCAATGCTTGTGCTACACATACAGGTATGTACAGTGGTGTTCAGCTCCAGGTTCCCTTCCCAAGTGCAGTTGAACTGTCCACAGACGGTAGTACACTTAATATGCTTGTAACTCACTTTGGTTGCACGCTGATCTTGCTTGTGCTACCCTTTATGTCATTTTTCATTCATAAGCGTAATGTGTTTTGTTTTCATTCTATTTTTTATTTGCACTAAAGGGTGCTCCAAACAGACTTCAATCAAAGTGACTGGACTTGAGTCACCAATGAAACAATATAAATAAATAGAGATAAATACAATAATATGGGCTAGAAAAGACTTAGAATAGAACAGTATATAAATGAAGCAGGACTGAAGTGCACTTTCATCCTTCTTCAAGTGGGAACATTGTGTGTGCTTGTCTGAGTTAGAAAGGGGACCTGAAGTTAAACACAACACTGTAATTGGTTGCACTACATATACATGACCAGCTGTGCTACGTATACATGATCCACATACCATGATTGGCTGTGCTACACATGCATGCTCAGCTATGCCACACACACATGTAGCAAGAGCATGGATACTGCTAGGGCAAAAAGGTTTGTTAATGAGCCGTCTGAGGCCATAAAAACACAAAACAACACGTGGTTTAGATGTACACAGGCAAGACTGGTCAGCTGAGGACCATTAGCATGCTGCAAGCAAATTCTTTTTATGCCATTCAGCCCCTTCTGCCATACATTTGCAGCACAAAAATGCTTTTATCACCTAAAGCCTGTGATCAAACGGACACAACTGTATTTGTGTCTTTTTGTCCAGAACCACTTCCTAGTACATATTACCCTATTCCGCAGTCCGAACTCTTCACTCTCCATAAGCTAACCTGTCACTGTCTAACCTATATACATATGGAAGTACTATTGTCCATATTGCACACATTCCTATGTAGAATTTTGACTTAGGCTATATTAGCCCAAATAAATTAAAGTGTCTTCAGCGGGTAATAACTCAGAACATGTTTTGGAGCCTATACCTGTACATGTCTCTCTGAGTAGTCACTCCTTGTCTAAGCTAAATATTCAGCAAAGATAACCCACATAATAATGAATAAATATGAACATGGCAAATGATGAAATAGCTAAATACATAAAGTTTTGCTTATAAAAATGCAGGGCTTCATTATGAAAAAAGAATACCTGTCAAACAAAACATAATTACTAAATTTTTATAGTACCGGTTCAGGTAAGAACAATTTGACTTGCCCCTGAACCAGTATATACCCTTTCTAGCTGGGTAGCTTACCCTAGTTAACATAACTGTGGACTCACCTGTCTTGCTCTGCAGTATGTCGGCCAAGGCTGAGTGCATGTCCCATCTCCAGCTACACGGCGCACCCTTGCACTCATCCTGAACAATCAAAGCATTTTTAAAAAGTCCACTCTACATGCTTGTACCACCCAATAATATAACAAACGGCATTACATCTGTATTCGTAATATATAACTGCATGTATTTCATTTTATTTTGAATCAGACCAGAAAATCCTGATTCAATAATGTGGCAAAATCTATCATAGGATGTAATGATTCATTATATTTATGTCAATATTTTCCTTGATCATTCATTCATTGGTCATCCATTAATTTTATGGACTATTCACTTGTTTAATGATGAAAAATTACAAAATTTCAAAAACAAGCTGATTCAAATAATGATGGCACAGTTTACTTCTCTAAATTTTGATCTGAATGTGTTCGGAATGAGAATGCATGAATATAAGATCTTCCATGCATTTGAACAAACATGGTGATGTCTGTAGTGTTCACGATTCAAAATTTCAAGCTATTAACAACTGGGAATTGTACTCATATTTCACATCTGACATGACAAAGTTGTGATTGATTGATTAATGTGTATTTGTTTTTTTTCATTTTTATTTTTACTTTGACTTTCAGCAGATCAACATGAGTTTCACTGTTCCCATCTGTTGACTGGGAACAGATTGGCACACATTTAGCATGTCATGGCAATATATACATTCGTTATAATGGGCCTGATTTGGCCATAATTTATAGCATTACAAGTATAGGGATGAGAAAGCACTCCATACCCCCATGAAGAGGTAGCCTCCTAATCACAATGTGCAGTGATCTGAAATTTCCATCTGGAGAGACTGAGGGGGACTGATGGCTGTTCAATCAGTGGAAAAAAAAGCTTCTTTTTTGACTATATTTTGCAGGATCTGTTAATTTTGTAAATGTGTAAGAAATGAACCTTGCGAATTGGGAACTCCTGGTCTTCATGACGAGACAGGGTCTTCTCTACATATTTGCCATAATGCACTAGTGCACATTATGGCATATGTAGAGAATACCCATTCTCCTCACTCCGCACATGAGTTCCCAATTGGCGATGTTCATTCCTATAATAAAACAGTGGAAAAGAATCATTTGCCAGAAACCATCCCTTTATTTACCTTCAATAGATATTATGGGATAATATATACTAAGCTATTTGTCCATCAACACAGTGACCAAAGTTATGATAGAGCAATTTTGGGTTCAAATATTAGTTTTTGTAAACCATGTGTGACATTGCCTCTCTATACCATACGAAACGTTTCCAAAGAGTATACGTGTTTTACTCAATGACATTTGTAACTTTCACAAGTGTCATATAACATCAAAAACACCATCATGATAGGCATCCATGGCATTGAGTCTTAGTGCCCACTAGTGTTTACATGTCACACTCAGAAGCAGCAGCCAATGACCAGATTTGAAGTAGGTCACGTCTTGACTGCTTTTACATTTTATTACCAGAACTGTATCAGATTCAAAAAAACTTGTTGACAAAGTACCCTGGTCCCCTTAAAATCATTTTTGTAATTAAATGAACAAAAGTCACTCGTGTTGTGGCTCTAATCATAAAAACTGGCAACATACATGGAGTTGGATATTACATTTGATACAAGTATATCTTGAGGCATCCATAACTTACCTGTTGGACTGTTGTCAGCACAGTTCTTAATGTCCTACACAAATCAAACTTCTTTTCATCCTACAAAACAAAGATCCATGGTTTCTTTCATGCATGTTGCATCAAAACATGTAATATGGGTACATAAATATTGAAACTCATGCCGTCTTGGTACAACATGCAAGCTCGATATACACTTGAAATCTATAGTTACATGGTATGTCTCGCCATATGAAATTTCATGTGTACAAATGTATTTACTTGTTTCATATTTCTTACAGTACCTACATACACAAAGTACAATGCATGAGCAACAAATTTTGCCTATAGCTACGACAGGCCTACCTGTTCTTGCTTGAAATACTGGGCCAGGTGATTTAACAGGAGGTGTAGTCCGTATGTATTGTCCTGCCAGGTGGCGCCACCACACTGCCTCACCAGATAAAGCAATATGTCTATAGCTTGTTGTTCTGTAAACAATACATGTACTAATGATAAGGCACTTCAAACAATTTCACACTCATCATGTCGAGATAGATTTATTGCATTTGTTTCATGTAGTTATATATCCTTCTGCTGAAACGTTATGCATATTCATGTTTGTCTGGAAGACGGTATGGTCAAAAATAAATAGTTGAGATAGTTTTATTGCATTTCTTTTCATGTAGGTATACATACTTCTGCTGAAACATTATACATTATACATATTGATACTTGTCTGGAAGTCGATATTGTCCAAAGAAAATGTAAATCAGGATTCCACTTGAAACAGATAATATAGACAGAGGCTATTATGCTGTAGTCATAAAACATCACTGTGTTCCTATTTCAGGTTTTATTACTATAAATTTATTATAAAAAAAAACAAACAAACAAAAAACTTTGCAACATTGCCCTGTTATTAATTTACATAGGCTAGATTATAGTTTATGATTCCAAACAGCTGTCCATTAAATTTACTTAGGTGACCCACAGTGTAATGCAGAGCTCTTGTGTGTCATCCTTGTAGGATTATCAAATTGAATTTAAATGTCATCATTCTGGCCTGTAAAATATTGTATAACACAACCGCAGCCCAGTAGAGGCTTCAGTGCACTGTCCAGGTTGTATGGCAACATGAATCATATTCTTCATTAAATAGATGCAGCTATCATGTATGTAATATCCTACCGCTGTGTTGTGTGTAGGCCTCACATAGAGCATTGACAGTGTGCCGCTGAAGTAAATTGCTTCGGCCGAGAGACTGGGCAGCCATTGCTGTGATGATGTCATAACAGTCCCCAACAATCTGCCGGTCCATCTCCTTTTCTGATTGGCTGCAAAAAAATGCTACTGTGAGGTCTTCATGTTCTCTTTCACCCTAACAAGGTTTCATAGCAATGTTTTTGACAGTATTCTATACAGGTTTCAAAACTTATATGAAAATGTCAAGGACAATATTATGTTCAAGGTTTTCCAAAACTTCTTTTTAAGCTGATCCATCATAGTCCAGAACATTTGTGGACAAAGTCAATATTTTGGTTGTATTGTATGCTTTCACTGACATGTGCACAGAATAATGATTAATACAATCCACACCTAAACCCATTAACAGGGTCGCTTTTGGCAATATTAGTTGCTGAACATGGAATTTTAATCATTTGAAAGCTTTGCACTGGAAACATACTGGTTGACACACTATCTACTGCCACAGAATTACTTATGATATTTTTAGCATTTAGGAGAAGGGAAGATAGCATGATAATAAACAATTACTGCAAATTGCTGTAATTTTGCTGTACTCTTTCTCTCCATTTATTTTGCTGATGGCACAGACAGTGAAAATAAAAACACAGTAAAATAGTGTTTTAACATTGTTTGAATAGGAATTATGTCTAAAACAGTGGAAATGTCAAAAATATCAAAACCATGAATTATACACAAGAAAATAAAGCAATTTACAGTATACAATTTTATGATATTGCTGGCATGTCCCAGGAGACTCAACAATCAACATCATTGTACATCTACTTCATTTCTTGTTTACAGCTTGTTAACTGAATCATCAAAATGGACTGGATGTCACATGCTGCTAGTTTCAATGATTTTTTTTTAGATTTAATATGTGGAAGTTTCCTGACACACAAATCATTCTTAATGATAACTGTACCTGAGAGCTCTCAGTGTAGCATAAAAACTACCTGAGAATTACCAGTGTAGCATGATAACTACTTGAGATGTAACAGTGAAGCATGATTACTGTTCCTGAGAACTTCGGTGTAGCATGATAACCGTACCTCGGAACTACCAGTGTGGCATGATAAATGTACTTGAGAACTACCAGTGTAGCATGATAAATGTACTTGAGAACTACCAGTGTAGCATGATAAATGTACTTGAGAACTACCAGTGTAGCATGATAAATGTACTTGAGAACTACCAGTGTAGCTTGATAACTGTACCTGAGAACTATCATTGAAGTATCAGTCTAATGTTTTACTTTCTGCAGGTTGGGCCCTCAGACCACAATCAAATAAATGTTTATAAAAAAAATTACTGGCCAAACAAACTGTCCATTGGATTTTTTTACTGCATCAGCATGAGAATATTGTTTACAGTTTTATTTGTACATAGCACAAGTGATTTTGAACTTCCATTTTTCTCTTGGATAAAATTGCTTGTCCTATTAAATGACAGCAATTTTTGATGGAAATAAACCTAACACATAGATGGGACTTGTGATTTCACACTCAGCTCTTGTCAATATGTGTACAGTGGTACCTGCTGTATACAACCACTGCCGTGAGCAGCCACATTGCTTTTTGTGGTCACTAAGCTAGGACATAGGAGTCAATTTCTTTGTAAAATTTACCTGTGGTGAAAGGTCACCTGCTGTATGTGGTCACTTTTTCTTGCAGAAGGGGTGGCCACATACAGCAGGCACCACTGTATACATAGTTGTGACCTTAGCTTTCTGTTGCATCACTGATGTAAATTTTATAATTTTATCTACAGGAGAAGTGGAGATTGAACGTCACTGATCCTCAAAGTTTCACTTGTCCTGGACAACAGGATCACAGGAATTTTCATGCCCCATGAAAATTTTTTTCTTTATTGCAACTTATTTTTTTATTGACTTTGAATTTTTTGGAAAAAAAAGGGGGAGGGGGTAAAGTGACCTTGTGCCCTACATGTAACAAGAAAAGCCGTTATTTCACTCTAAGATCAAGGAAAAATAGATAAACTTACCTGGAGAAGCTGGTAATTAGATCATTGAACTCTGGTAACAGTGAGGTCATCTGCGAATGGACAGCCTGGGAACAGAACATGGACTCACATGTAATTTATTCTTACACATAGACAGTTTCTGCTGTTTAAGAGTTCATTATAACGACTGCAACTGATTACACAGTTAACATACAGCATCAACATGAAAACACCAAGTGGCAGTGCAGGCATTATAGGAAATTTACAGTATTAGGCACCTGGGTTGAAATGGTGCTCATTCAATCCTTTAATAATAATCACAATCAAAATTAGGAGCTGAGGTTGAATCTTTGTCTTCTCCTGGATAAATCTAACTCGAGTTTAAAGTACACAGTGGCACCTGTCTTAAAAAGTCAACCCAAATACAGTCAATCAGTTACCCCACAAGAGAAGTGGCCTCTCCAGACACGACAGACACAGAAACTATAAATACATATACCACCCTTCCTGCACAAACGGGTGATCTCTGATTAGAGGAGCCATCTACATGAGCTACTGAGAGGTACCACTTGATACATGTTGATATAGTAACTGTTGTTTTTAGTTGAATACATACACACTAAAATTTGTTTTATTAATGTGGAAAATATTAACGACTCTTGAGCCAAATTACACCTTATATGTACATATACTTAGCCACTAAAATCTACAGACAAATTTGGTCACCTGATGACATCACACAGCTGTGCAGAATGACATAAAGGCATTACAATGATGGAGTAACAAATGGCTTCTAAGTTTTTACCCTGAAAAGTGTTTTGTAATGAGGGTAGGCAGACCAGACTGGCCCTCGGAACATTACAAATCTGGATGAGACAGAGGATTTGATTTAAAAAGAGACACTGCTGGAGAAAGACGTTGGTGATACTTTTGAAAAAAGATTTAACTTTTGAGAACATATGTGCAGGAAAACATAAACAAAGCTGACCAAGTTATGAGGATTATATAAACATCTTTTGAATTTTTGAATGTATGTGTGACATGTATATTTGAACAGCAATTTCAATCACTCATGAGACTGGTGCTGGTATGCTCACCAAATGTGGGGTCTTCATACAAAAAAACAAAAAAAAAAACTTTACAAGTTCACAACCTAGAAAATGTTCAACAAAGTGCAACAATGCTTGTGTCAGGATTGAAGGAGGTTTTTTTTTTTTTGAAAGAGTGAAAACTGGATATGCCTACTCAGTATCATTATTGAAGGGCCACAGGAGACATGATAGAGGTCTTGACTATTAGATAGTAAACCCCAAAGGAAGGTATGGCAGAAAGGTAGCCCAGGCGGTACTGAAACAAAATACCAACACAACTGCAAGAGGACATTTCTACAAATTCGACAAAAGGCTTACTCAGACATAGCTTTTCATCAAGGGTGGTTTCACTTTGGAACAATTTACCTGGGGAGGTGCTTGAAGCAGCTTTAATGAGCTCATTTAAAACAGACTATACAGAGGATTTTATTACAAAGCAGAAGCTGGAACTCTGAACTCAAAATAAGTAAAACAAATACATAGATTTGTTAGACCTATTGCAGTTTCAGTTTTAATAGTCTTTCGTTCAATTCATTAGGAGGAATCTAATTTTTAAACTTTATCTTCATCTGACTTTTCAATGAGCTACACATAGCGGTCATATGACCTGTGTGTGGAGACAACTCTTATGAGAAAGTGGCTATTTGGCTGATGTAGCATGCCAGTACAGTGTAGAAAACAATGCTTGTCCAGATGACACAAAAAAAGAGAGTACTCACCAGGTGCTGGTCTGTACTGAAGCAACTGAGGATGGTGACAGCTATGGACTTGTACATATTGTCATCCACGCCTTCTGGTGTCACACCTAAATTGTACACCCACAAGGAAAACAATGAACATGTTGAAAGCATAGTACTGGATGCTTATACACCTGTCCAGTGTGGACATATAGTACAGTACTTCGACAATGACACTGTAAGGGGTCAGCCATTTTTATCAATATTTTTACATTAGCACATAGAGTACACACAATGGGGGAGGGGGTCAAGATCAATGTACATTTTTAGCTAATTTTGAAAATGTTGATCAATATTTAGCCAAAAATCAACATTTTTAGAGTAGTGTTTTAGGAGGAGGGAGGGGGTTAAAAGAAGGAGTATTGTGTGTATACTTTTGAAAATGTGGAAAATTTTGGCTGACCCCCCCCCCCCCCCCCAAAAAATGTATACACTATATCGAAGTACACAGCATCAAGTATGTGGCCAGCAGAAGCTAAAAGGAGATGACCAGTATGACAAACATGCAGAATACATACACATTGTACACAGATATTTCATGGCTGCTGAAATGTAGAAAATATTTTATTGTTGGAGTCATTTAAAATACATGCATATAACATGTACAAGTAATCATAGTTTAAATAAATTCAAATTCTGACTTCCAAATTTTTTCTAGCCCAATTGGAAATGCAGGCATAAAGAACAATGGCTCTTTTTAAATTTGTATTACATGCCTTTGTATAATATTTTAGCCATTTACATATTTTTTAAGCCGAATTAAAAAATAAAAGTATCATTTGGCTAATTGGCTGAAGGTCACAGCAATCCCTGGATATTCTCTTTTTGAATTTCTCTCATGGTCCACCAGTGAGTCACACTCAGCGGGTTCTAGTGGGCTCACCTGATCGTAGCAATCTCTTGAGAAAGGCAAAACCTATGGAGTCGAATATTCTTCTGCGGGTGACCTCATCACAGTCCTCAGCTTTCACCACCTTTGTCACCTGCAATGGTATTTTCATTCTAAAATGCTGCCGGCAGAATAAATAAGAGGTCTGAGTGAACAATCTCCTGTCAGCTGACTTTGAAAACAACATAAAATGACGTTGTCAATAGCTAAAGTTGACCATGTACATGTTGCACCCCAGCAGTTGTGTCCAGCTTGACACATCACCAACATGCAAAATAAGGTCTTATTGATCAACAAACACAATATTTACCCTAAAAGTGCTAATCACTCCTATAGTTGCTTTCTCGTAACCGTTAAACATAAAATGGTTAAAAGATTCAAATTCATCCTGAAGATACCTTTCACTCAAATACCAGCAAGCCTGGTCTAAAACAAAAAGTAGCCTTAGTCAACAGCTTTCTGATGATAATTACCACTTGTACATATACAAAAATCTGCCGGTACTTTCTCACCTGTATCCACTATCGGGGCGACCTTTTTCACTAAGTCCCATCTTTGACTAAATGGGGGGGGGGGGGGGGGGGGTCTTGCCTTACGTGCCCTGTGCTGCTAGTTAATTCATAGCCCGGGGGAGACTTTAGTGTGTGATACAAAATCCCTATTCTGGGGCCCACTGCTGCCTACAACAGCCTTGTATTTAAATTTTCAGGTTATGTACACACTGGAAAAGTCCCATTATACATTGCACATTACATTCATTTGACAAATTAACCTCCCATGAACACTAATCACACATACATTTTGGACACTACCACTTCTAAATATCCAATCAGGACTAGCCCACAGACTTGGCTGCCATTTTGAAAAATTGTGGATTGCATACCCAATGGTTATGAAATGAGGATAGTATTGGGACGATCTTGGCAGGGACGCAAGGGGTATAATATATGAAACCAAAAGTATATATTTTGCAAATGTTTCAGAGCAACAATAATGATATTATATATGCTGTGGCCATGAGCTTTGGACACTGTTACTTTGATGTTTGAGTAGAAACAAGAAATACATTATGGAAAACAACAACTAATCATTTTGATTTTCAGCACTGAATATGATTCCAATATGGCTATGCCATATTGGTAATTCCACGGTGGGGCAGCGCATAATAATAAAAAAAAAAAAAAAATAATAATAATAATTTTGAAAAATTCTTCTCTCATCTCGCTATGCCTCACACACAACAGCCAATGATCCACCATCTCATCTACCTCTTGTTTACATCTGAGGATGAAAAACTCAATTTTTTTGTTGACTGGTTCACAGTGTGACCATTATATCATAAGGCACACACTGTCATTTAAAAACTCAGCATTTGACATGCGAAAAACAACCTAATATTATGTTACATCTTGGCTGCCACAAACAGGTGTGGTTCTTTGTAAATATGTGCTAGTATATTTAGCTATTTTTCTCTGTTCATCGTGAATCCATGTGTTTATAGCGAGTGGAGTGAGCTCTACATAGAACACAATTTTTTTCTTAAAGAGTTTGGGAGTTCATCAATCCAAACTTACAGTCTATACAACTTGAAAAACATGGTTTTAACATCATTTGGATGAATTTTGTTCATCTGAGGTCACAATTTTCTCCCATTATCGCCATTTTTTTCCTCCATGGAATTTGAAACTTCTGGTTTAGCCTGGTAACAGCTGCGCATGGCAGAAGTTTCAGAATGCCAATCACTGTGTGATTTAACTATCGAGGTGTGGCTTTTTGCATGTAGAGGCCCCCAATGGGCATCTTGCCAATGAACGCTCAGATTTGGTTTTGTCGCACGAGATTCCAACAATCACTCTTGGTACCCACTACATCTCTGCCACAATAATATTTAAATGGGGATAGAGAGATCTTGGGCACAGTACTTAAATTTGTGGAACAGTGTCTAACAAAAAGAAAGGCTATACGACAGACCGGTTCATTCAGCTACTCAAGGTACTACAGCCTTGCCCCTCTAGACAGGATTAGTAAATGGCTGCTAGAGGGACCTAGTGACCAGGTTCCACTGCCTGATCCACCGACATTATTGTCCATACTCGGTACTGCTGACGTTCGTATCTCAGGGCTATGCCTACAACATATTTAGTATAAATGCCCCGCTCACTAATAAAATGTAGGGTATGTAGACAATCAATAATAATAATTATTATTGTCTACATACCCTACATTTTCCATTACTATACCTGTTGTCCACTTCCAGTACCATGTCCATGACCATGGCATTGCCATTGGTGCGTTCATCCCCGAGGACTATAGTATAAACCAGCCCAACCAAACTAACCTCAACACTGACCAAGCCAGTATATCGACAAGTTCCCACCTGCAACCCCCACCCACAAACGCACCCAAACAAAACATAGCCCCACCGTATGACGATGATGAACTATCCATTTATCGAAGTCTAACTTTGAGTATAACTGATAAGTGCAAGTTTCATTTGCTTCTTGAAAGCGTGTTCACTGAGCGATAATCAGTGACCCCACTAGGTTCATGGCCTTAGACTTGATTCTTGCTGCTACTTACCAATAACAAAGCAGCAAAATGTTCGTTGTCACTTCTAGCTTTGCTAAGGACTTCGAGACATTTCTCTAAATTTGGATTTTCCATAATTAGATGGTAACTTTTTTCACAACCCCATCCTCCTGAATGTTGTTTTTGCGAAGCGAAGACGTGCCTATTGAAGCGCCATCTGTTGAGAAGCAACTGAAATAACATTCGTTCTGAACTTGCTTTCTTTTTCTTTCTTTCTTTCTTTCTTTCTTTCTTTCTTTCTTTCTTTCTTTCTTTCTTTCTTTCTTTCTTTCTTTCTTTCTTTCTTTTTCTTTGTTTTTCTTTTTTTCTTTCTCTCTTTATTTCTTTCTTTCATCTTTCTTTGACACCACAACACCAATAAATAAATAAATAAATAAATAAATAAATAAATAAATAAATAAATAAATAAATAAATAAATAAATAAACACGTCGATTGATAGAGTGCCGGTGGTGAATTGTGGCTTGTGCATCTGATTTGCCATTTTGGGATAGTCAACATATTCATAAAAGTTACAGGCAATTATTTTTGAAACTTCTATATCTCCCAAGCTAGATGTGGCATTTCAAGTTCAATTCATGGGCTTGTGCAATAGGCACACTCGATGAATCACAAACCAAAGTTTCTTATGTCATTTTAATATATGTTAATTAGGGATATTCAAAAAGGAAGTTTAAATGTTCAATATCTTCATGCCTATTATCTCCTGAGTAGATATTTTGTATAAATATATATAGGACAATACTATTCCAAACCTGGCGCAGGATTTCACAGCTTTATCAAACGTTTAACGTTGTGTTGAATTTGATATTGTTGGGTTCATAACTGCAGGGAAGATGTGGCACTGTTGCTCCTGTTTTTATAATTCCAACCTATGTTCTATTGGTATATTGTGTGTGTTAGAGGCGAATCCAATGAACTACAAACGAAAATAGGATTTTAGTTTATGCTAATTAGGGGCATTTGAAAAAGCTCAAATATTGATAATTTCAAAACTATTATAGGTAGAATTGAAAGTCTAGGTTCATTTATAGGGTTGTGTTGCAGGTGCGTCCAATGAACCAAAAACAAAAGTTGTAGAATTCTAATTTATGCTACTTGGGAACACTCGAGAAATTAAAATGTTTAATATCTCAAAGCTATAATAGATCCAGCTAGGCGAGTCACTGAAAGGCGCATGCAGTGGACCGTGAATAAAGGATTTCATCAAACGTTGCGCTGAATTTGATATTCCTTGGTTCATAACTACACGGAAGATGTGGCCCTGTTTCTCCTATTTTTAGATGTCCAACTTCAATTCTAAGGTTTATGTTGTATGTGTTGTAGGCACATCCAATGAACCGCAAACCAAAGTAGAATTTAAATTTATGCTACTTAGGCTCATTTGAAAAAAAAAGTAGAGTAACAATAAAACCATTACAGGTAGAAGTGCAAGTCAAACTTCAATTCACAGGTTTGTGCAGTAGGTGAAAGAAATCAGCCACAACCAAAAGTTGTAGAATTCTAATTCATACTAGCCAGAAACACTCGAACTATTCGAATGTTCAACAGCTTCAAAATTAGTATACCTAGCGAGCCATTCAAAGCTGCATCCAATAAAACACTAATAACGGATTCTAATTTACGCTTTAATATCTGCTTAAATGTTCAATATCTTCAGATAAAGTATCAACCCAACTTCAATTCCCATGCAAAATTAATTCTTTATTTTAAGTGGGGTTATGTACATAAATTCAACATTTAAAAAGACCACGAGTGATTCTCATGTTCACTTTTGTTTGCAGTAAGTACTGCGCATGAACACAAAGTTAACATTGTAGGATTTTAATTTATACAAGATTTGAAGGCACACATATAGTTTTGCTTTGAAGGAAGCCTTCCTTCGTAGTCTTGCTTGCTTGTTTGCTTGCATACTTACTGTCCTTTTTCCTTTCCATGAACATAAATCCATGACTACTGAGCAATATGCATATATATGTCCTTTTTTTCTATTTCTTGTGTACTTCCGTCCTTGATTTGTGTTGATTTACTGAAATCCCGCTTATTGTACGACCACGGACCTTTCACTGCAATTATAAATGGTATCTGGTTTGGGATGCTTATATAAGCGTGGGAATCAGACAATAAGAATGTTACAGTTTGAGTATACATACATTTTAAACTATAAAAAATGAACATGTGTTTTCTAGCACGTGTACTTGAGCTGATTAAAACACCCTTGTTTCTAACGAAAACGTTTAGGAAAGGACAAGACAGCTGTGACATTTTCCAATATAGGGGATGAGAAACGAAAACGGACCAGATAGGACGTACAGACAAGGAAAAATTGCAATCAGGATGTCCTTATAGTATAAACATTTCCTGGTTAGATAAGAATGAACGAACAAATTTCATAGGCGCGAGTTGCACCCAATCCGCGTCAAAAGAAGCTATTGACTTGGGGTATTTTATCTTCATTGAAATTATTACACTTTTCACCCAAAACTGTTCTAATTACGTAAAACTGAAGCAGAGACATTGTAGCAGACGCCACTTTACATGTTGATGCTTTTGAGCGGGAAAGAGTTCAGCACAGTGGGAGCTGCGCCAAATCTGATATCAGAGCTTCTGGAAACTATGGTTATCTCCATTTTAGCTCTTCTTGTTATCCTCCGGACTTGCACTCCCCAACGGAGGATAACCCAAACCACACTAAAGGAAAAATGATTAGGATTATAGAATGACAGACAGCTCTTGCTAGATACTAAAACCAAGAAAGAGGGAAAGACGTCAAATTGTGCTGAGGGGAGATTTTCTCCTGGAATATTAAGAGATAGAAAAAAAAAAAGTTTTTCTTAAAACTATTCAAGTTGGCAAATGTTCGACAGACACAGAAACCATGGTATTACTCTTTTTGACGACGGAGCCAACAACCTTCGATACCAACCACCTGGCCGAAAACTGGAAACGCACACTTCCACTACACCACAATACCCGTTTTTAAGAAAGAATAAGAATGGTGTAGTGCTGGGTGTATGTCTGAATGCTATATCATCAGACAGTCGGGCAGTTTAATGACAATAAAAGCAATAATAATTATAATAAATAAATAAATAAATAAAATAAAAGCAAAGAAACAAACAAAGAAAAAAAAACACACCAACAAATCGATACTGCAAAAGCAATCAAAATGACCCCCAAAGCAGTATACGATGAAAACAACGAAATGATCCCAAATCGTAAAGAAACCAAAATGACTGTGCCGCAAAATACGTTTCGGATTATATGCATACAGGATTCTTTCTACTGTAAAATGAATTTTAAATCCAAGAACTAAAGATAAGTTACTGGGTCTCAGGTTCCAACCAGATGACTAATCAGACATCTTAATTGTTCTAGTTTGTAGACAGTTTGTTCAATATTTAAAAAAATCATGCTTCATATTTTCAACATCTAATACACACACACACACACACACACACACACACACACATGATGACGAATACGCTTTCAAGTTAACCTGGGATGTTCAGCAAAGGCAAACTTAGTACAGCTCTGTGCTGCCCCCTGAACGTAAAGAAGTGAAGCAGATCAAAGTTTCAGGTCCACAGCATACTTTTATATAAGTTTGAGGAGTTTGCCTTTTTGTTGTCATGGATTGCTATAAAAGTGTTTTTTTTTTTCTGATGCCATCAGTAATGCGTTCACTGGATTTACAAGCAATGTGAATCAGGATTTGCAAGGGTTTGCGTTCATGATGTTTGCCAGTGATACAGTAACTATGTTGGTTTTGCAGATCCGTGGTCTGCACTGGCACATCCGTCGCACCCATTCTTTACTGGGATGACTTTTAGCTCAGCTTACTCGCTTGCTTAATCAGTGGAGGCCGGGAAAGTGGTCACATGGTTAATCTGGACCAAGATTTATTTACCTGACAACACCATCAGTACAGTACAATGTATATGTATGGTTGGTTGACCATTGAACACTACTAATTTACTTCATAAGCCTACACCCAAGGCTAACACACAGAAGACTCACTCTCAATAAACAGACAGACGGAAGACGTGGAAAATAGAAAATCCACGCGTACAAACATTCACAAAATCGACGTCTACTGACCTGGCAAAACCACAAAAGTGTTCAAGATGAAACAACATAGCATCCGATTCTCAGGATAATTACCCTATTGTTCCAAAGCAATACAACAACTATCCAGATTCTCAGGCCGCAAAAAGGTTTATACCAATAATACAGCACTACCTTGCTGAGTCGCCAAGCAGTGTTCCACGAAAAAAAAAAACACAAAAAAAGAAAACAAAACAAAACAAACAAACAAACAACCCCCCCCCAAAAAAAAACATGCATCTGGCGTAAAATGGCATAAAATCCAGAAAAATACAAAAAAGCACGTAGCGTCCAGGCCAACGTTAGCAAGCTTTGGTATCTTAGTGCAATCAACTGCTTCTCTCCTCACAAGCCCGAGACGTTGAACCGATAACGCAGACCTGTATCTGGAGACTACACATTTCTCTCAAGAAAGGTGGGGTAGAACACTGAGCTAAAGGTCTATCGGTAGTAATGTAACTCCTCTTTACTCCCCTTCATTAATCGTAATTTTCATGCACTCACCCATTTAACATCTCCCCCTTAAACCTAAGAAGACGGACAGGATAGCAAACGCCGTTTGCATCGATGTTTTACTTTTACTTGAATCCCACGTTCACAGCAAATATTTTGGATGAGAAATATTGATGAGAATCACCAGTTCCCCCACTTCAATGACTCTCTTTGGCACTGGTTGAGAGAGTTAAGCCCAACATGGTCTATCAGCACAAGAGGTGAACGGGGACTGCGTCGTGTATGGGTGACCCCCTTAATAAGTTGCAACATGTTCCATCTCTCTACGAACACAGGTTGGTCCATGGAGAGAAGTTTGATTTTTCTAAGTTTTCTCCCAGATGGAATTTTATATAAGCAGTTTACGTTTCGCTTTTCAGGGCACCTAGTACACCTAAAGCCATTAATATAAAAAAAGACCTGAAATAGTCTCAGGCAAACAGTCCACAATTAAATACAAATACAATTTCTTGGCCTCGGGGTAGAGTGAAATTGAATGAGCAACAGAGATAAATGAGGACCCTGTCACGCACCTGCGGTCTTGAGTACTATCTGTCAAAATGACTGGAATGTTCACTGCAGAGAGGTGACGCCATGGAGTTAGGATCCGACAAAAGAAGTTGACTGAACCCTCTTGGCGTCATTGTCTGTGGAGTGCAACCATTCCCTTGGCATAATGTGTGGGAATCTGGTTAGATCTGCTCTCTACAAATATGGTTGATTCATAATATGGCGACCTCAGCTGTTCATCTTGATCATAGGATAAACCCCACTTATTCCACTCGGAACCTAACTGTGATTTCGTCGTAATACCAGCATAATAGTTATTCAAAATTGCATAAGAAGGCAGCTAAAGCTCATACACATGCTATCCAAATTCTTAACAAAGATTAGTTTTAGGTGTTCCAGAAAAAGACTGAAATTCTGAGTATGTGAAGTGATTTGGATCAGCAACAGTTGAGGGATAAACACATGCAATTTATTTTCTCTTCTATTTTTCATCTCAAGCCTTCATGCTTATCCGCGCTGTACCCTCAAAACGGGCTTTGAAGAAAATTTCTCCGTGGTAACCAAGAATAATATTTTTGTGCAAAAAAAACGATAACATTCAGGCTGGTCCTGACTGTTAAGCAAGACGGTTGCGTTTTATACTCACCTATTAAAATACCAACAATAGACCATTGTCATCACTTAAACCATTGATCGAAGTAATCTTCCTGATAAATAGCAATGCTCCGCTGATATCTTTGCAGTATAATGTAGAATTAACAGGGAAACACATAAAAAATTGATTCTGTTCATATGTTGTAGTTTTAACAGTGTAATGCCCGTGCGTTGTAGTTTAACAGTGCTATGCCATTATGCTACTTTATTCAACGCAAAAAATCCGTTATCTTAGTAAGTTAGCGTTATTTACCAACACTTGGCTATATTATTAGTGAAGTATTACTAAATGAGCACCAAGGAAGGCAGCTATTGAGTCTGCCTAATGACCACCGTTTAAGAGTTAAAGGTATAGTTCTTGAACATCCAGTTTATCCTTATATCTTTGTGATCATGAACTGTATAGAAATGTCGCCATGGAATGAGTGAAGCGAAGATGTATTTGGATATTTTGCTTTACTTTTGAAATTGCGCTTATTTTCGAAACAATTGTGCCCAGATATTAAAAACAAATAATATTGTTGCATGGTGGTTGTTGCACCCTTTTGCCGAAATAGGGACTACAATGCGTGTACTTGGTTCTTCTATATTGCGCTAGCATGTCAGCATTTTCTTTTAAATATTGTTATTAAAGTTGTATCCATACCGGCAGTTTTACATGGCCATAGTATTTTCCATGAAGCTTTTAAATGCACACCTCGGTGATTTCTTGAGAATGTGGGTATTAATACTGTTTGACGTCAATGCAATCGGCAATATACATGTAATGAACGTTTATGCATTCACTTGTAAACAAAGTAACTTGTCGATCCACCGTTGTAATTTTAAACTGCCAACGCACTTTTATGCCATTTATCCGTAATTTATTATTGACAGAAACCATACTGATGGATGGGCGGTGAGGAACGTTAATTAGTACATCTATTGTTAATATTCTAACGCAGTCCCTGTAACAGTAACTTTAAAAATATAAAGAGGGGGGAGGTTACACGTGTTTATTTGTACAATGTAATATTCTTTTTATCATACAGAGTAGCCCACGAAGAACAGTACACGGCTTCATTCATATGGAGCCCTGTGAGACATACAATATAAGTACGTACTGTAAAACTAGAAAAGATGATTTGCTGCATTGTAAATCAGTGTGTCTGTCTTCAATGCTTATTGGTATGACAATGTACAATTGGTATTTCAGTACTACAGTATATTATCGGTACAACAATATAAAATGGGTACTTCAAGTACAACAGTGTATGATCTGCATGACAATGTTACGACAGTGTACAATGGGCACTTCAGTACTGTGTGATCAGTACGACAAAGTTACGACAGTGTGATCAGTACGACAAAGTTACGAAAGTGTACAATGGGTACTTAGTGCTACAGAGTATGATCGGTACGACAATGTTACGACAGTGTACTATGGGTACTGCAGTGCTACAGCGTATGTAAATATTATATTTTTGATAACAGAGTCAAACTCTATTGCATTTCTAATTTCTGTCACCAGGTGTCACCACGTATCAGGGAGCTAAACAAATCTGTCTGTGCGCATACTTTTGAGGACATGCAAGATTTGAAATTTCAAATTCTCTTAATTTGCCCAATCTTAATTTGTGTAGCCTTTGTTACCAATTCATCAGATACGTATTAGTCCATAACACAGGAGTATAAGTTGAGATGGCATCTCTATCTGTCATAGGTTTGAAGTTATTCAAGATTTAAAATTTCCAATGGTGCTACTTAGCATAATTGAAATTGCTGCAACTTTTGCTTTTAGTTCAGTAGGTGCGCAATGCTCAACAACCCTATAGTAGAAGTTGGAATGGCATCTCTATTATACTTTTGAAAATATTTAAGATTGAAAATTTCGAACACTGCTAATTAGCAAAATTTAAATTGCTACTACTTTTTTTTAGATTCATTACATGCACAATAGTCAATAACCGCCCCAGGAGAAGTTGAAATGATATCTGTATCTATAATATTTTTGAAGATATTCAAGATTTGACATTTCAAATAGTCCTAACTAGCATAATTTAAATTGCTACAACTTTTAATTTAGATTCATTACATGCGCAATGGTTAATAACCCCTAGTAGAAGTTGAAATGACATCTGTATCTATAATATTTTTGATCATATTCAAGATATGAAATCCAACTGCTCCTAATGAGCATATTTTAAATTGTTACAACTTTTGTTTTAAATTCATTAGATGTGCAATGGTCAATAACCCTCTAGTAGAAGTTGTACTGACATCTCCATTATACTTTTGAAGATATTCAAGATTTAAAATTTCAAATGCCCCTAATTTGCATAATCTTTAACATCTATGTTCCTCCGCATAAAAAGGCAAAGCTCCTTGTATGGAGGGAAAATCATGCCAAGTTTGGAGTTTCTGTGCATAATAGTATCAGAGAAAAGTGTGGGACAAATTCATTGGGAAAGAAGAAAGAAAGAATGAACTTTAGGAAAAACGGAAAAGTGCGTGTTGACACACACACTTTAAATATAAGTCATCCATACATTAAAAACATACAATACAGTGAAATAAGACAAACATTGATACAAAACCTTTTCATCATAGTGCTACAGATTACGAGTGCTTCATGTTTGACCAGAAATGCTCCCAGCAGCGGTTTTCATTGTCATAGTTGATATTATTGTCAGGATAACTGGAGTGACATGCTGTTCGCGTTATTTCATGTATATCAGGTCCACTCTTGCTTCGAGCTTGATCCAACCTAAAGCCCTCATGACAAGAAATAACGTGGCCCTGACCAGTCACTTCTACACTGTAAAAACTACAGACTTGCAACTATATCTGGTGTTCGTAATTAACTGTCAATCAATCGATTATACGTATGAAGAACGTGTAGCGTTAATCAACCGCAGCAGACATGCATGTGGCCTTTCCGAGGGGTAGAAGGTTGAGCGCGCAAGGGGTCGGGGGTGGGGGTGGAGGGCGTAGAGACCTTTGGTGTCCTCTGAAGAACTGCTGGTGATGAACCAAGGAAGAAGTGCCATTTAAAATATGTATATATATATATATATATATATATATATATATATATATATATATATTTCTTATTAGAATATATTTATTCAGGGTGGCCTGCTCCGTCAAAGACTGTTCTTCCACTTGGCCTCTGTACGACACAATAGATACGAATATCTAAAATAAATTGTAGACTATAATTGATAAATACGAACAAAAGCTGAAATCACAAAGTACAATAAGGTATAATTGCATGGATAAGCTAAAATAAAATAAATCATGTAAAGAATAAAGTGCTAGTGATGTCCAAAGGCACCAAAACTGCTCCACTATTTTACAGTATGTGTTCTTCAAGGATGCACATAATCAATCATTTACTCTACTGCCTCAGCAGAACGGTATGTACATGGGTGTACACATTATTGGCGTACAAAAGAGTACCACAGACGGATTTGCGATTCACAGGAAGATTTCTCATTTTTCTGCATGCGTAGCTTCACCTAGCAAGACAGCGAGGATGGATATTATTACGGTCGCTCATCTTGGCAACCTACCCAACTGAAGTATAGTTCTTATGATCAGTACGTCCGGAAGCATACAGGAATTCGATTCAAAAGACAGAAAATCACGAACTTTTGACATTTGACTAATGTAAACTGCAAATTAGGGGGGCATTCACGTGGTGTATTTTGCGGGAAAACTACCCCGCAGAGAATTAATCAAGGTAAGCTGGGTAACCACAGATACAAAAATTACATTGATTTCAAAAGAAGTCCACCGTTCATTAGCCGTCTCTCTTTTGCATGGAGATACATGGCTAGCGAAGTTTTCTTGCCAAGCAAACCGACAGTTCCGCGTTGCCTGCTTCATTGATTACTTTTATAATGAGTTTCCATGCAATATTTTGCCATGAAAATAAGGCCCACAGAAGCATGTAAAACACAGAATGCTTTTGACCTTGCCTTAAAGCATGGCCATTCAAAGGTTAAAGGTTTTTCTCTAAAGCATCTCTTAGGTTCATTAGTGTATGCCCCGGCGTAATTGTCTAGAACTGTTGGGCCTCATGGGTGTTTCCCTAAATATTGGAATATACTGTCATTTAATACGACATAAAATTTGAAGGAAATGCTGCAACTGTTAATTTCTGATTTAAACATGACATTAAGTTTTGCTAGAACCTTTTCTCTGTATTTTGTTCCCCATCTTTGGTGCAATTTGCATGCATGTATTGCATATGGCAGCTATTCAGTTTGCTAGAATATAGCTAAGCATAATATGATTGGTTTATCGTACGTGTATGAGATTTTATTTATTATCTCGATGGCAATCTTTTGTGCATACAGGCTATCTAAAATTGAGTGTCATATTGATCATGAGTTAGCCCACTGTCGAGTTTCTTGGCCTTATCGCAAATGTGATTGGCATGTTCGAGTTTTAGATAATGTTTATGGGGCATAAGAGTAAGTCAACATGTAAAACTACACATTAATAGTGTACTATAAAATTATTGAAATATTGAAACAACAGCAAGCAGCTGGTTTTCTCAACACAAAGAGTCTATTTTCCATTTTATAATGGGTATAATAGTCATTTATATTTTTCGTTTCGACCGAGCAGGGACAGCAATGTGAAAATGGTTATAATGTCGCAGTCTTCCATAAAAATTTATTTAGAAACAGTCCTACCGATCTACCTGACCCTTTCCATTCCCGTCGATCTTTATCTTACTATTGCAATCTGATAGGAAAATTTAGAAGCACCCTGTTTTTCGGCTTCAACGTTAACAATATGGGCATCCTTTGATACTAGGAAAGAGACATCCGTGAAAGATCAGAATTTCAAGGTGATTGCAAAGAATTTCTTTCAAGACTGACATCAAAGCTTAGATGGGCAGTACATTCAGTCTTGAAGATAATGCTTGGAATTTGGTGTAAGGCCATGGCCAATAATTAGTTACAATGAGAGGTAATATGCCTGGTATCAGTGTGTATTCTGTGCAGCTGGTCTGCCATTGCGGGGTCTGAATACAGAAAAAAAAACCCACAAGACTTGCGATATATATTTTAACAAAGTAGACCGTTGGTCAGTGAACACGAGTCACGCAAAGTGAGTTTTTGTTTTGCTTTACTTCTGGCTTATTCTCGGGCCATCTTAAAATACAGTGGACCCACTAAACGAGACCAATCAACAGGTGGGCCTGAATGGTCAAACATTGCTGGTTGTAAAGACCGAACGGGTTCGTGAGCTGCATCTCGTAACAACTGATTTACCAGCGGGTATCAGGAAGTTTTTGGCCTGACCCACTCAGGGAAGCGTGACAAACACAAGAGTTTGCCATCAGTTAAATGTACTTTTCAGATGGTCACATGCAGAAGAATCTGTGCATAAGTTACAACCCGCACAATATTTGCTCATATTTTCTGAAACAACTCCATACACTATCCGGAGGCAATGGCTTCCTTTCATTGAAAAGCACATCCAGTCAAGGTTTTCCTTTCAATTTGATCAACCCTACAAATTTAGATTTGTGGCAAATTTTGAAGAAGGGCGTCCTTCTTTAATGATTATTTTCTAACAAACTTAATTTGTTTTGGAAATTTGTATATTTCTTGTTCTTATAGCAGAGTGTTAAAAAATACATTTTACCCTGTTTATGAAAAAATCCTTAACACAAATCATGTATAGAAATTTATTGAATTGATACAAATGTGTTTTCCAGATACTTTGGGTCAACAAGTGCAAGTATTCGATAATTATGCACAGTTTTTAATGTTTGTTATTTTAAATTTAGACGTGCCAAAAGCCACCAAACATGGAATATATGGTGCTAAATGTAGTCATTTTAGCAACATAAATAGTCACAATTGCTTAACGTTGTTATTCAGATTCAGATTCAGATTCATTTTATTCGACATAGAAGTGACTACATTGTATACATTTTGGTAATTGCGCAAAAACATATGTGACAAAAACAAGATAGATAATAGTGAGAATGGAATTACCTTACAAAAATTGTAGTCAGGATGACCCTGCTAAGGATGATAAACATCCGCTTCCGCAAGGGCCACCCAGGAAAAGTTACCTTATATGTTACACCTAGTTTTATATGTTACACCTGTTATAAAGGGTCACAGAGAGAATAGGCAAACATGATGGTGGCATAGCATAACTTGTAAGTTTAGAGACCTCAGAATTATGTTGTTCAATGAAAGGAAGCCATTGCTTCCAGAGAGTGCATGGCGTTGTTTCGAAAAACAAAGCTTAAAATCATAGGGGTGTACCTGTACACAGATTCATCTTCAAGTGATCATCTGAGAAGTACATTTAACTATGGCAAACTTTTGTCTTTATCACACTACCCTTACGTGGGTCAGGCCAAAAACTTTCTGATAAGCCCTCGCATCACAAGCGACAGCTCTTAACTTCCAGTGTTTGTTTCACCAAACCCAAGCAGGGACCACTGGTAGACGATATGTCGGCAACAAAGCCAAACGGAGTATTACGCTTGTGGGAACATGACTGGTGCTCAGGGCGTCTACCCTTTCCCTTTAAACCATCCAAAAGCCGGCTGCTGTCAAATGTCCTATGCTTCGAGGTTTTTGACTTGTTCTAACAATAATGACAAACAATGTGAATGAGAATTGAAGATGAGACCTATCAAGATACATGGGCAAACAACTTTCCTTGACGTGGATTGTGCGCTTAGCGCCCAACCCACGTCAAAGAAAGTTGTTGGCTCAGTCTTAGCTAAAGGGGAAGGGTTAAAGAAGGAGATATTGGAGCAACAACAACTTATTTGGGCCACACTTCGGCAGATAATAGGATGATATTTACGGGGGGGGGGGTACTAAATGTCTTATTCATTTTTCAAACAGATGAATAGGTCTTGGATAAAGGCTGGAGATATAAGATATAATTAGTAAGTTTTTTGGGAGGAGGGTTGTGGGAAGTAGGAATATGCTAAAACCTGTTTAAAATTGGAATGCTGGTCTCCTAAATGCACCAGGATGCACCAATGCAGCACTCCTTTCAACACATTACAGGATTAAGAATGGGCAATTTTTTTACATCTGGTGTAGGATTAAAATAAGGTATTGTACAAAAATGTCCGAGGCACCCACCCACCCTGATGTCCAGTATATACCCCCCGGGGATAATTATCCTTCCATCGCTATTTAAATAACACAAAAAAAAGACTGTTTGATTTTTTCATTATTTATATTTGGAGATTGCCACAGAAGAGACTAAAGCTCAGAGAGAGAGAGAGAGAGAGAGAGAGAGAGAGAGAGAGAGAGAGAGAGAGAGAGAGAGAGAGAGAGAGAGAGAGAGATCCTCTAAGCCTCTTCTCTCCAAATAGTTATTTCAAATAGACAATCTTCTACAACTGGTGTACAGGGGATAGCTTGGACGTCGGGTTGCTATTTGTTTGGCATCCGATCAGTGGTTTACCCGTAGCATTTGGAGTATCAAAGGTTCAAGCTGATGATGTTTGGTGAACATTGGATATGTATTGCATCCTCTCATAGATCCAGCAGTGTCAATGTGCTAACGAGCTTTCACCTCTCAACTGACCACTAGTTGCGAAAACATCAGGCCAGTAGAGCTGAATTTGGTCCCATGGGGGACGTACTTTGAGACCCGAGAAGGCTTTTGAAATGACTATTTCCTTGGAGGAGCATGGCTGTAGTGGCCATACCATTATATGCCAGTGTTATTGGATTTTTTTTTGGCAGCTTCAGTCTCCATATTCATTATTCTTTCCTACGTCTCTACAGAGAAAACACTGGGGTCTGATCATGTTATGTTCACTTGATCAGAAAAAGGAAACTCAGGTTTTCATAATCGATTATGCTGTTATTACCAAGACACATGTGACCAGGGCACACGTGACCAGGCGTTAAACTGACACTTAAGAGATTCACTGTCCCATTATTGTTATCAGCTGTAGTGCACATAGCCAAGTCAAGGAGGGGTGTGTGTCTAAGGACAGCTCTTAGGATCCACCTGAAGCATATATGCTTCGCAGTCTTTCCATCAGTGCTTTCTAACAATGGTACAGACTGCTTAGGCCCAAGATCCATATCCAGATGGCTCATAGAGTCGGTATATGTTATAACAGTAGAGTCAGCATGAGTTACTACAATATAATCTATGATATTATAAATACTACTGACTACGATATAATAGTTTCACTGTGTTTATTACAATAGTCTGTATTAAAATAGTCTTACTATTATATTACAATAGAGACTGACTATGATATTGCGATCGAGTCAGAGTCTGACTTTCAATCTGAATGTGATACATATTACGATAGAGTCTGATTATGTTATTACAATGAAATCTGAATATGCTATGACAATAGCAATGGGGTCTTAAGAACTGAAGTCAGTGTTGTCAGATCTGGGTACATGAACTTACAACCGAGGGATTCGCGAATGACTTATTGATGACCGCTTCACACAATAAAATAACGTTGCACACAAACAGAGGTTCCACAGCAATTTCACTAAGCCCTGGTACCAAAACACCAGCTGGCTTGAAGTAATTGACCTGTATATATTATTACAGCGTGGTTTAGGAGATACGCGCATACCTCTTAAATATGGTTTCGTCGATCTGACTCCAGTTATGTAGTAGCAAGGACGTGCTATTTTTCTAAATAGCACGTCCCTGGTAGTAGTTACATTCCCCTTTGACACACACACTCGACTTTATTGATAAAAATCAAAAGCATTGTTAAGGACCACTGTAGCGCAATATTGTCATTGAATGTGTGTAACCCTGGCCACCGAGGTACTCCATGGCCATATGCCATAATGGCTGGTGGTGAATTGGTCAAGGATAGGAGATGCACCAATTATCTTTCAAAGGTTACACGATCAGTTTTGATGGCATTAAATGTTGGGGGGGGGGGGGCAACAAAACAGAAGATCGTGCCTATGAAAACAAATTTAATTTGTAATTTTCCGAGGTAATTTTTTACTTGGTAGTGTTATTTATATTTAAATTCGGAGTATAATGGTATTTGTGTAGCTTTTACACTATAGTGCCTATTGATCACCTTTCTTAACCCCCCCCCCCCCGTAAATGACCCCTTTCCAGATGGCTGCCAAAATTCAAAATTGCTGGCAAAACTTTCAAACAGGTTTTTGGCCAACGTTAGTTCACACATGAATTAAAAATTTATGCCTGCGAATCCTCTTCAAAATTTACTACCGAGTAAAATCATATTGGGATATGTAGTTATGAATGAAGCTGACACGTGCCTGAAGCTGACATGGCCCTCACACATCCTTTTTTTAAAAGCAAAATTTAGATAAAAATTGGCCAAACAATTTATAGTTGTAACATTCTATCAAGAGTATTCAGATATCTGTTATACTAGAGAAACGCCATTCATTACTCCTCCGCTTGGCCGAGGCGGGGTATGCTACAGCCGACAGAGGGAGAGCTCGTAAATCCACAATTCATATCTACCTACCTACCCGCCTACCCGCCTACCTACCTACCTACCTACCTACCTACCTACCTACCTTCCTACCTACCAACATTCCAACCAAGCTACATACTTACACACTATGTAGGCCTATGTACATGGGAGTTTACAATAGTCACACCCCTAAGCAGAAGCCGTGTAGGCATACACACACACACACACACACACACACACACACACACATACACACACATACGTACATACATATATATATATACATATACATTTACATATATATTGTAAACAATTAGGTACATAAGCCTAAAGATGTACATGTTTACGGTTACAAGAAAAAGTGCGGATCTATGCTACCGAGCAAAACACTTAATCCATGCTGCAAGATCATGTGTTAAAAGTATTTTGCTCGGTGGTGCTAAATTTAAACACTTCTAATGATCTTTGAATGCATATTGTGAGTCATGCAGTGCATGGTGCTTTATTTTCAAGTTCGTACTTTCTCACAGGCAGACTAAACGTATGGACGTTAGAACACGTAAAAAACCCGTCTGTATTTCCTTGTAACATAATAATGCTACTTCCAATATATTCTTCGGGCATTTTGTGAAGCTCTGTTGGTAATAAATAAATAAATAAATAAATAAATAAATAAATAAATAAATAAATAAATAAATAAATAAATAAATAAATAAATAAATGAACGAACAAGTAAACAAATTAACAAATAAACAAACAAACAAACAAACAAGTGAGTAAGTAAATACATAAAACAGCGTCGTGCTCTTACTTTTATATATATTGTAGTACATATGCAAGAATCAAGCAAGTTTATGTATTGTTTCATGTGATGAACTTTATTTGAATACGGTTTGCACGATGTACTCCTGCATTTGGAGCCAATCCGTTTATTTGCACATTTTAATGCACCAAGCGCTGGGATCTGTTTGACATAAGGGGGCAAGCTGTTCCGTTAGTATGACTCTCTAACAGACTGATCCCAGACCATGCTTCACTGAATTGCAATATGGCACATAAAGTTTCAGGGGATCACCTAAACCATATGATGAATTCTTGAGAGTAAAAAGAAGTTAAATTAATTTCGTTGCAGACCATGCATGGCTTTGAAACTTCAATGACTGAGAATCTTTGTCGACCTGTTCCAAAAATAGGGAGATAGGCCTGTTCATATAAGAATAGGAGGTATTCATAAGTAACTGTGGTCATGTGCTGCCCTCTATCCAGCAACAAGGAACTTGTCAGGAAGGAGGGCACGGTCATGTATTCAGCCCAAGATAAGTCCCCGGTGTGGTTCAAAATACCAAAAGTTGCCTGAAATATTCAGAATTTTCCAGTTGTCTCGCCAAAAAGGTGTGTTTTTCGGGTTTTCCAGTTACAAAATTGCTGCAAGTGCCCTCATCATGGTGGAGGCACAGTTCTGTTGTCTGATTCGCATTGACTTGTGAATTCCTCCTATTGTATATATATTTGGAGGGTGACTTAAATGGAAAATCAGAGATTAAATTGTCGAAAGTCATTCTCTTTTTGTAGAATGGTAATATCGGACGCGTGACCATGTACTTGTGCCATGATGGTGGTAAATAACAAAGCCAAGTGTATCCGAAAGGCGTCTGTACATTAATTTGATTTGAAAATAAACTAACGTTTTGTCAAACTTATTTACTTTTAAATTTGGGAACCCACTTTTAACTTGGAGTAAGCAGCACAACATATTTCACATGAATCCACGTGATTTAACTTAATGTTACTAATGCTTTCATTTAAAACAAAAATCAACATCGTGAGCATCAGATTGTTCGGAGTTATACAAAGAATCATCTTTTAATGCACATCTTTCGGCTGATGACGTGACCGCAGCCGATGGTTTCAATGTTTCACTCCATAATTTGCTGTCGATACGAATTTTACCGATTCAAATCCGTAAAATGACTAATTTGTGTTGGCCACGTACTTCTTAAGACGTCATGACGTCATTCATTTTGGCCTTGTTTATCTGAGACGCCCTAAATCATAGTAACAAATCATTGTGTTGGATAATTTGTTAACGATAAATTTTGGTCATTCATTCAATATTTTGACCTGTCTATCATTCTCGTCATGATGTTTAAGGTACACATTGATTTGCGTACCTTTTCAGGTCAGAGGTTTATAATTTTACGATGAAAATTACTCGTCTTTATTGCGCACCGCTGGCAAACTTGAAACTGTGTCGCAAATTATTTTTTAAACAATTATTTTGCTGTAAACTCTTTAACCGAAAATAAAGTCTTTCTCTCGAAACCATATTATACAGCCAACAGCTAAAAATAGTACAAGTATACGATATCGTGTTTTACATGACGGCGAGATGGTCGTGTTTTGAAAACTTATTTCAAAATCATCGCGGTCGTGTGATTATGGCATATATATATATATATATATATATATATATATATATATATATATATATATATATATATATATTGTATATATTTACATATATATATTTACATATATATGTGTGTCTGCCTTCTGTGTGACGATGATATCACATTCAGAATATATATACATGTATATGAGAAAAACAGGCTGATACAGAAGGGACATGGCCGGTTGTTGGTCAACAGGGTAACGCTCACATCAGCAGGCATTAGCGTAAATCAAGGCCCGCTGAGATATAAGCAGTATGAGAGGAAAAGTAGTTCGACACTAACATGCCCAACGCTGCGGGCTTTGATGTCATAATTCGGGGGCATATTTACAGGGAAGCAATAAACTTGATATGTGTTAACAGCACACACACACATGTAAATCACCGTTATCCCGCAAGTAGGTTGAAGCACGACATCAAACCATGAGCCTTGCATTGGACGATGCTACTACCTGTATCCTTGCTCTAAGGCAACAAACCATACATCACTTAGAGTTGCTTTTGAAAATGGTTTGTTGAAAGATCATCGACCTCTTGCCATTTCCTTTTCCCGTCACTTTTCTGACGAATCTAAATGAAGTTCATTCAGCAGAATATATCCTTTCAGCAGATATGAAATAAACATCAGGCAAGTCCTTTTACCGGCTATTGGATCCCTTCGCCAGTCCCGTATATTCTGCACGTATCGTAAATCAAACTGTCTCGTCACCGTATTTTACTGCAGAAAGGTAAAGCGGTCAGGCTCTGAGGACACGGGTTGACTTCCTGTGCTTCTTCGAGATGCGATATACTACACAGGGAGTGAGTGAGGCTTTGGCCGGGGTAGACCCTGCCACAGAATGGCTTCAGATCGAATCATCCCGGGCGAAAGGGGATGGGCTCCATTAATCACAAGTCAAACAGCAATAGTGGATAAGCTACTGTCAGTCAGTAGATGTGTATTTATTGATGTACACCAGCGGGATCAGATCAAATTTACAGAAGTTCATTTTCAAGAAACGCAGTAACTGGCTTTACTTCTCGGTGCCTCATTTTCTAGTCAACGCGCCGACAGTTTATGTCAAGCCTTGAATGATAATATACAAGAGGACCTTAAAAGTTCATGTTACATCTCTCTGTCCTATGTCACTTGGACTCTTTGGTAATGTTTTTTATTCTGCAGAATGTCACGGAGCTTAAGGCATACGTTATATCTGCAAAACCAAAAATATCACTTTTACCCTTGAGTATTGTTTATCGAAATCAAACAACATAAGAGAACGTAAAAGGAGGGGACATGTGTGCATTGATGTCCGTCCTTATTATTATGAGATTAAGTCGTACATGGCATTACCAGTAAACATATTGATATTAATTATCATTCACATGGTGAAAATGTTGAATTTATTGTAATTTCAAAGCGTCTCTGCGTCAAAAAGTTACTGTCAGTGACATGCGTTTTGCAAGTTAACTCCCTTACATGAGTGCACTACAAAAATAACAAGATCAAGCTGCCAGTACAGCTAATATTTACACTGCGGAGAAGTTTTATAGTTTATGTCTATTGACTGAAAACTTAGTAAAAGACTCCACATTTTGTCATTGTAGTAACACGAATGATTGATGACGAGGGAGAGCCCTGAGGTAGGGGTTTGAGGGGATATGCGTGAACCTCTATGGTTGGCCCAAAACTCTAATATTTTCAAGTAAAATGAATCATGAGATATTGAAAGATGTAACTTTCAATAATTGCAGGACGTTTGAAGTGTCGAATCACTTTTGTATTACTGAATAGAGAGAAATAGTTAGTTTAAAAAAAACGAATAACGGTGTATCTAAAACCGTAAAACATACAGCCAGCCTTGAATTGTGTACTAATAAGAGTCACATACATCTAAAACTTTAAACCCTAAGCTATCTTTGAGTCAAATATCTGAAACACGATTGGCTGGAGCAAAGGTTTTCAACATTAAGTTGGCCTGTTTTCAGACACTAAATAATCAATCATGTTATGGTATATCAGACTATAAAACAGGAAGCTGCCTATGGCTATTATGTCTACATGTGTGTACCGTTTCAAATTATGTCAACTTATACCATGTGAAATGACTGTAAGGCCTTAAGTGATCAACTGGTGACGAAGAGACTTCGGGTGATGTAAGCAGAGCGGCAGCAAAATAACTGTTACTGAGGACATCGAGCCACATAAATTGTACATGGCTTCCTAACGATCTGAGGCAGTATAGATGTTACGTAAGATAATGCAGGGACTTCGACGGGTCTGTGACACACACAGCAAAAATTAATTATAATGACTTTATAAGAACTTCGAGCGATTCGAGCAGTCACAAAACATCTGGTCCGCTGGATGCGCTTGAACACAGTTTAATTCCTAATATTAGGCTATGTTCAAAAAAATAATTGCATATAACAAGTAATATTTACGGCACCGTAATATTTAGAATCTGAAGTGATGTCTGGGTAAACTTTATGTGGCCATGATATTTAGCATATGAGTAGATGCCCCTGTAAACTTTATGTGACCATGATATTTAGAATGTGAACGGATGTCCGAATAAACTTTACTTGACCATGAAATAACCAATATATATATATATATGTATATATATATATATATATATATATATATATATATATTATGAGAATAATGTATCGCAAATTACGAATGAAAAATCAAGTATCCCTATGAAAGCGATATTTTTTGTCATGGAACAAAGTTGAATAAGATGAGATGACTCATGCTGTTTTCACCATCTAGTTAGTATTATGAAAACGTCGATACAGGCGGTAATATGATAAAGCATTCCTGGTATAAATACCAATATGGCTGGCAATTCTTCAGCCAGCCTTGTGCTTTGAGACGGATTAAATCTGTTAGTGTAAGGCTCAACCAATATTATTATTTTATGCACGCTTAATCCCAAGTGATGTCATTTTATCAGCTTATTCTGGCTGTTCCTTTGGCTCAAGTTTCATTCTTCATTGAGTGGTATCGGGTATTAAATAATCAATCCACCTGATGGTCTCTTCAAAGTGCAATGTTATGACCTTTCCTGGTCTCTTCAATGATGATGCCAAACAAATCATGAAGTAATAAGTCATAACACAGATACTGATAGTATTAAAAAGGTAAAGTTGGAAAATTGTGACCCTGATAGTTACAAAATAAGTTGTCGTTCTGTCAACAAAGAAAACATGTTCTCGTGACGAAAACTCAACGAAAACAGAGAGACAAAGAAGAGCGAAACACGTAAGAACTGGATTGGTGTGGAAGGAAGGGAAGTTTTGCAAAAATATTCCAAAGGAGATCGTTTCAAGTATTGGTCTCGTGTTACTTGTAGTATTGGGAAAACGGTCGCAGTTTCAAATGTCTTACTTAAAAAAAGAAGATTATGATATTGTTCACGTTGAGGCAAAACTATACCTTTTACAAGACAGTGCAAATGTATAATTTCCCTACTGGCCATGGTGACCCTTTGAATGCTACATGGAAGTCATGAAGTGCCGAGGAAGGCTGTTGACCTGGACCGTTCCTATCGTCTCTGGGGCGACGTGCAAATTTTTACGCGAATGAAAAATCTTTTTATGAGGAATTTGAGTGTGGAATCATTGGCACTTTGGGCAAAAGGCTGTAAATATAAACAGTATCAATTGGAAATTGGACTTTGTTTATGTTTGATCAAATAGAGAATTATATAAAAAGATCCTGTCTAATGTAAGCATAAATTTGGGCCTCGTTCTTACTACAAATTTACCGTGCGTGAAACTAACTTATCAATCCCGAGGAGCAATACACGAGCATAAGTTACCTTTTCCGAATACCATGAAAATAAGTCAACGACATTTAATTTCTTATTATGGTGACAATTTGATAGCCTGTCCAAAGCCAAAGAGGCATTGGCAGGTATGATATGCACGATTGTATTTTAGCTGATATATGATAAATATTGCATAGTATTCGCTGTCGTCGGAGGTAAACATTTCTACGACTGGGAATGGTGATAGATGGCACGAGGAATCGATGGTAGTTGTAAATTTTTGGTGTTAATTTTATCTCCTCTTGACCAAGCTATCCCATATGACATTTCCAATTGTTAAACGGGCTCATTTCATACAGTTGTAGATTTCCACAAATTGCATTTTGGTGGCTGGGAAACCATTTCCATATTTAAATCAAATAATACAGATAGGATAAGACCTTGTCGTTCTTTATGCATATGCAGAAGCACAATAGAACGGGAAAAACCAAAGACAAACCTTTGGACATTGCAATGATTTGATGCGACGTGATGTGCCATTGTAACATGCCGAAAACACGGATATTAAAAGCTGAAGATATGTTTAAGCTACATGTTCGACCCTCAATATAGCAGTGTTTTTATTTGTCGTTACAGATAAACACTGATCAAGGAAAAACCATTGTCCAATACCTCACGAATCATACCTTTTCCTCTGAATTTTTGAAATTGGGTTGCCTGATGGGCGAATAGCTTGAAAGAATGTAAAGAGCCCAAGGATATTTTTATGCCATGACCTACCGCAATAGAGAGCAACATTGTGACCAATGCTTGCAGAGAACATGAGCAACAGGGTGTTTGCAATACAGACATGGCTATCTGTGACCAGGTGACTCAGACCTGACAGCAGTGCCACACAATACATAAAGTCCGTCCGTTTTCCAGATACCCAGCTGCTCTGTACAGCATTGTGTCTCATATATTAAATGCAAGTTCAGACACTGTAAACTTCAAATGACATTTCACATATTGCCAATTTCTGGGATTTTGGAACTTTCTGGCCCACAAAGGCCAAAGGTTACAAGTATTTCACGGTTCGACATTCTTGCAAAAGGAGTCATAATGCGAAAAAAGCAGAGGGTTGAGCTAAAGCTGTGAGTGATATTGAATCAATACAAAGAAAATTTGAATATGGTCATTAATCTGAATTGGAGGTCAAATGTCAAAGTTAAAGGTAAAAACGACAGAAATATTTCAAACTACAACATTTAACTGATTTCTTTCAGTTGCAGGAATCACATATTGTGTCTTCCGTCCCCAAAAGGTAAGCTCCTATGATTTATTCATTCCAATGGTAAGTACATATGACGATAAAAACGGCTGTGACATCAAAATGAATGAGCAGCACTTCCAAGTCACACACAGAGGGGAAGCTGTGGAGCACTCCATATTGTGTCGACGTTGCCTGATGTGTATTTCCCTGCAGGCCATAGCGGTACACTATACACCAATATGAGATCCCACATGGGAGTAATATGGTGAAATATGCATAATTTTCAAGTACGAATGGGAATGATAGGTTTATGCGGACTTATACGAAGGACGCAAAGCAGGCTTTGTCTTAATGCTTTCGGAAAGAGACGAAGAGACATAGTTGATACTAGACAGGTGTTTTAGTTTGGTTTAAACGTATTTTCTTTCCGGTAAAATGGATTGGAAAATGCAATAGACACTTACTTGAACTCCTCTCCGGTACATGCACATACATGGTAAGTGACAACTGAATACACATGGCGGCTCAATAATGTGATAAATTCCCCTGTTACACATAAGCATTATGAAGAGAATAAGAAAAAAGGAATAAGGGTATACATCCCTCTAATACCAAATTACCAATACTAAGTGATTACACTTGCCATTTAAAAAGAAATGTTTCACAGTAGGAGAAAAATGCTGTGTGCAATATAAGACGTCGAGGCTGAACATATCGGACGAAGTGGTGTTCACAATCTGTTGATAAGAATTATATACTTCTGTACGATATTGAACAGTTCAAAATTTTGTTGCTCTTTTGCATGGATATTACCTGAAAGAAAAGTGCTGGTGTCATGAATGAAGACCCCAGGGATTTGGTTGAAACGTTCCAATCTATATGTTTATTAAATAATGTATAATGTGAGAGAAAATGAACTGTAGTTTCGCGTGCATAACCACAAGCACAAGGACTGCTGTCAACAAGATTATGCTTGAAAAGGAGATCATTCAGTGAGCTACAATCTAATTTTAAACGGGTAATAAAATTTGACAATTTTTCAACAACCAGCTAAGTAAAGTTTGGGAGTTACCACTAGAGGGCGACTTAGTCACACTTCTAATTCAGACAATGTTTCGGCGTTTCTTGTTTCAGTGTCTTAGTTATTCCAAAAAGTCTTTTGTAGAGGGAGAGAAAGATTTCTCTCTGAGGGCAGTTCTAGAATTTAATGGGGATATAGCAGCTACACGTCGAAGATTGTGATAGTTCTCTGCCTCGGGTGGCAGCCGTTCTTCTAAATACTGTGGTGAGAGACCATTTACAATTTTGTACAATTGGATGAGTTTTTGCCTTTCACTTCAGGAACTTTGGCTTTCCCATCGGACTTCCTGTGTAAGAAATCGGCTCAAACATGCCTAGTGGCTCCTGTGACTACTGCCACAATTTGTACATTTTCTAGTTTTTCAGAGCAACTCACTAAACAATTGTGCCATGATATATCTTCATATTCTGGTGACAGCCTTAAATACGAAACGTTTCTGAAGTGTCTGTCCATTTAAAGTGAGTGAATTGTTCCTCAAACAATTAACCCTTTTTATGGCTTTGATCTAAATTGTATCAATATGATCAGTCCATGTTCCATTTTTATTCAAGGTTACTCCCAAGTGTTTATGAAAAGAAGTTTTCGAAATCAGTTGACCATTTTAGGAACACTGAGTACTGTTGGGAATTTCTGTTACAAATTCTCATTTTGAATGTTTTGGATTCATTTGGTGTTATAAACCACATTTGGTCCTTGCTGAAATAGTACTAATGCTGCTCTATGATCATTATCAGGTTCTGTTATTACAAATAATGATGTGTCATCGGCAGAAAGACTAATGTTAGATTAGAAAATCTCCATGATATCGTTTATACATATTGAAAACAGCACAGGGCCCAGAATGGACCCTTGTGGAACTCCAGTGGTATGGATGTGAAAATGATTGTTTGTTTTGATTTCTTTTGGTCACTGTATTCAGTGGATGTGCACAGAGTCACTGAGTTGGCCCGCTTTGTTGGGGTGACTATCAAGTAATTTGTAAACAATTAGAATAAGCTAGAATGGTGACCTACATTCATATGGGGAAAGGCCTTATGTGGTCCACACAGGTCTCAGTGAATTGGGATTTGTGACTAATTGGATTACCCTGGAATACTGATGAGATTTCTCAGCCTGGATATATAAAGCAGCTTCCTTCATATCTGAAGGATGAGAATTTTGAGATCTGAAAGAAGCTGTGTGGCTTCAAGCCAGTGGGACTGTGTGCCATTGCTATTGCCAAGGAGATACTTATTTATACATTGCACCTGTGGAGTGTGGACAATGCCTTGAGTGGACTGATATATTTGGCATTTAATTGTACCACATTGGAACCAAACCGTACCTCTGTGGGATTTGGACCAGACTATTTGGCACCTGCCATAGGACTTGGAACTGTGGGACAGTACCTGTGTAGAGTATCTGACCAGGGATTAGGATTTACCTACAGGGTCTTTTACAATTGGAGTATCAGCATAGCTAAGTGGATAATTTCATTTACCTACTTTGTACTGATTTATGAATGTTAATATATTGTTGTTGTTCAAGTTATCTCATCGTTGTCATTCTTTGTTGAGCTCCGCCATGATCTAGAATATTCTAAAGGCGGGCATCATAACATCCAGCCTCAATGCTTCTCCCGGTGGTGTACTACCATTTATGAGAACCCTTGCCATCTCCCAATCATGTAGTCTTTAACCATCCCAGGAGGGGTCCTACTACTCCTATTGTCAGTAATTTGTGTAGAAGGCCTGCATGCCATACTCGATCGAAAGCACGACTGACATCAAGGAAAAGAAAAGTTATGTCCTTGTTTTCATCTAATGCAACAAGGTCGTTCGAGCAACTGACAAACAGTTGAGTTGCCAGGAGAATAAGCAGATTGTTACCGTGATAAAATTTCATGTGGTTTACAATAATTAAAAAGTGCCTTAAATATGCATCTTTCAAAAACTTTACCTACGCTGCTGAGAAGAGATATTGATCAAAAGTTTTTACAGTATCGCTTACAATTGCCTGTGTGCACTGGAGTAGGGTAGCCTCTTTCCAGGTTGCTGGAAAGGATGACTGGTGTAAATATATTCGGAAAATCAGAGTTAGAGGGTATGTTATTGCGTCGGCCATGATCTTCAGGAGTGTTGGGTTAATCTGGTCTGGACCTGATGCGTTGCTTGGATCTAGCAATTTCAGCACATCATTTACACAGGTTTCAACTACTCCTACATCTGAAAAACGCAATTGGGTGTAAAAACATCAGTTCAGGCAGAGAATCACCATGAGCCCCACTCTTACATTGTTCAGCAAAGTATTCATTAAAGGCATAAGCTTTCCCTTCGGTGTCAGGTACAATTTTTTCTGTAATTAACATGGGTGGTAATGTTCTCGACTTGTCACCAATTTTTTTTGTAATTGGTTGAATGTTTTCCACCATACAATCACATTTGTTGCTTTTGATTCATTAATTGATGTGATAAGTTTGCTTCTAGACCTTTCCTTGGCGAGCCTTACCTTGGCTGTTACCTTATTACGTGCAGTTACAAACTGCTCTCAAAATACTTAATTTTCAAAATCATGTTAAGTCTTGAATTTTTTCCATTTTTAATATGTACGATCATTGACTCTAATGTTCACAAGTCAGTTGGGAAAAAATTCAATTTTTTTTTCCATAACGGTCTGACTACACATTAACACTTTCATTTACACTTGTCTGATCCAGAATTCTATCCCAATCCAAACGAGGTAAAGCAGAGTTCAAACCTTCAATGTTACCTAGACCGTATTACCAGACTTTCCTTTTGTAACTCTTATCTCTTAAATACTTGAAGTTTGATTGACAAATGCCTGCATGATGGTCACAGTAAGTTACATCTTCTGTACCAGTCAAGGACACAAAATCAGGTCCATTTGTAGCAATAATATCAATACATGTAGCTGAAGAGTTTGTGATATTTGTGTGCATTTTTATCAGCTGAGTAAAATTGTATGATTCTAAAATAGTCTGAAGTTTACTTGTGCTATCACATGACAATTGGTCCTTGTAAAAACGTAAATTATTTTAGTAATTTTGGTATTAGTGAGTATACTAACCTCTTGACCACCATGTCGGGGCCACAACTACTGACACAATTGAGTTGGGATTGGAATGTTCTGAAGACCTGACGGTCCCGATGCACCACCAGTGGGTTCAGGGTGGGGGTGGGGGGGGGAAATTTGACTTCTAGTGCTCTTGCACCCCTATTCTTCCTTTCTCCTTAAGATTGGTCTGTGGACGTCACCTGTTGGAAGGAAGCAGAGAGGTTGGGTGCGCTTCACTGGTGGCCAAAAGGTAAGTATACTCACTAATACCGAAATTACTAAAACTTTCACGTATTAGTCACGTAACATTACCTCTAGACCGCCATTGCTGACATACAAACACATTGAATGAGGGTGTAACAAAACACGCATATGGACCAACAACTGCCAGGACCGACAGCCAGGGAGGGGGGAGGGGAGAGACTATCTGTGTGAGTGAGGAGGTGGCATCTGTTTTGAAAACCTCAGAGATCTAGCAAATCCAGTGGATTGTTGGAAAACATGGCAGGCCCTGGGTGGCAGTCATATGCTTCCATAAGGAAGTCTGGTTGAAACGGGTATGCTGGCTCTCGGCCTAGTGGACTCCCTGGTCATTTGGCCCCTGCAAGTCCAAGACAAGGTCTAAGCTTACTCTAGGTATGCCGACCTATAGATTGTGTCCAAGTCTAAATCCCCAGGATGCCATAAACTGGAACACATTGTCTACCCTGAGGGGACAAGGGAAGTCTAATGGACAAGTATCAGGAACCTATGCAAAGGAGCCTTCTATACTGGCAATGGCATAAATGCCATCTTCCAGCACAATCAAGTCATGCTGGTAGTACTTGGCAAAAGTCATAGACATTCACCAGCAGCAACACCGGCGGATATCGACAACAGTGATATTCCTTGGAGCTTGCCAGGAGGCATTAAAGGCTTGCACATCAAAAGCTGTAGCTGAGACTAGCTTCAGGGCCGAAGGCCTATCCAAAGCATTCTCATAGGCCTTCGATTCAGGATGGTCAGCTTAATCCAAGATGAGATTTTATTTTGGCAGATCTGATCCTTTTGGAATTACCCAGGGGCAAAAACAGGGCAGACTTCTGAAAATCCATGCAGGAGAGATACCAATGCGGAGCTCTCAGCAGGCACAAGGCTCTTTCCTCAGTGTGTAGAGCTCTTTTCATGGCATGGATGGTAAAACCCCTTAAGGCTGTAGATGGATCTTGAGCCACTTGCTTCTTTGCAAGGAAGCCCATGTGAAGTCTCAGGGTCACTTGGGAGTGATCAGGTGACGATTGGATTCAGTCATGGGCCAGAGCGTGGATCTCACTTCTTCTAGCCCCAAAAGCAAGTGTTAAGAGAAAATAAGTTTTCCACATCTAGTACTTGAGATCCACCCTTAGGGTCCTCTAAGTACTCAAAAGACCACCTCTTCAGCATGACTAAGACCAGCATGAGATCCTACTATGGTAGCACCTGCCTGTCAGCTGGTCTGCCCTTGTAGAAGGAGGCTACAAGTGCTGAGATATAAGGTTTGTTCCCTATGCAAATGTCTAGGATGTTCACCCAGGGGTGAAGAGATAGTGGATTGAAACCCCTCCATGGTTCTTGAGCTCTTAATGAGGACCTCCAACTGGTAGAGCAGAAGTCTCAAATGTCTGCAATATGCAGATACCATGGATCTACTTTCCGATTGTTACACCAATCTGGAAACACCTTCCATCAAGCTGAGTAAACCACTAGAGTGGAGTCTCAGAATGAGTGAACACCAGAGGTGCCATATCAGGCTGAATGGAAGTGCCCTGAACTGGTAGACTTAGCCCAAGAATACGAAATGCAGATACTTCTATGATGCCTCTGCGATGGGCATGTGAAGAAACATATCGTTGAGGTCCGAAGACGTTGTCCATTTCTTGGGCCCCATGGCCACTACCATTGACAGTGGAGTCTCCATCCTCAAGGACGGAATCTCCAAATAGTCATTCAGCAATAACAGGTCTATGACCAGACACCAGACACAGCCTCCATCCCGCTCGGGGAGTAGGAAGAGCAGGTTGTATCAGGGTACCCAGGATTCTCCAGCCACTCTTTGGTGTTCTTGCTTTGTAGCTTTAATACCATCTCTGGGAATGCTGATGCTTTGGGCTCTTTTGTGGGGTGTGTAGACAACTTGGGTTCATCACAGTACATAGGCCTGTCTTTGCCAGAAGGCAGTGGATAGCTGTGTCTCAGGGTATTTCAGATGAACAAATCGTCTGTGATAGACTCCCATTGTGAGCGAAAGCAGAAAGGGAACCACTAAGTAGACACTCAGAGATGCCTATACCAGTGGTGGAGGGTAACCCTGAGATAGTGTGGTCCACAAGGCAAGAGTCAGGAGGTCTGAGGCTTCCCAGACTTCTGGGTTTTACTGGCCTTCTTGCCCTTCCCAATCACATCCTGTTCTTCTGGACCATTGTGATGCTAGGGGCGTGACTCATGCGGGGAGGGGGGTGAGTGGGCAAAGTTCGGATGCCACACTTTAGAGAAGTGGCAGCCAAGTACAAAAGCGACTGAACAGTATTGGTCAAAGCCTTTATCCTGGTGTGCTTGGCAAAGGTCCTGCAACTGACAAACAATGTCATCTCTCTTCTTAACAACATGCTAGAGAAGTGAGGTCCCATGCATTCTAGGCAGTAGATTGGGTCAGGCAACTTCTGACCCAGGAGGTGGGTGTCCCTGCATAGCAAACACAAGTTTGCCTCTAGATTGTAGGCCATCCTGATTTGATGACCAACTGCCCATGACAACAAAGTCCTGAATGAGGCCAGCTCACCAAGCCAGTCCCAGACTCCCTCCATCTGCAAAGAATGTCAGAGGTCATCCAAAAGGGACCTCAAAGCCGACAGTGAGTTATTGGAGTAGGAAGCCATGAGAACAGCATCTAGCATTCTCATCTAGTCTCCTGAACATCGTACTCCTCCCAATCTAAATCCAGTAAAAGTGACTCGGGAGAATAAATCTGCTCTGGCATGGATCACTATTTCCCTTGGATGCCTGGCTGGGGCAGAACTGGGGCTCCATGTGAACCTGCGTGCTGCAAATCATGGCTGTCAACTGGTTATAAAGCTCAGTGGCAAAAGGCAAGAAAGGGATCAGGGACCTAAGTCACATGTCTTCCAAGGACAAGTCATGACAGCACATTATAACAGCCCCTTTCATCTCCCTGGCTGAGCAACCACAGCTGAGTCACCCACTAGGCTCTGAATGACAGCTTTGACATGACAATGTCATTTAAGAGAAAGAGAAGAAACTGGCTAGTTGATTGTATGTGTAAATAGTAGTCTAATTGGAGGTGCAGTGGAGCCATTATTAGCTGTTACTGGCAATAAAAGTGTCCATGGAAACAAATCGCGTATGGCTATATGACGGACGGCGCATGTATTGATACACCCATGTCCATGTGGCTGATTTGTATGCTTTTCAAGTTCCTCTGTTCTGGTCCTGTTGTTACCAGCCCTCTTTCGTGCATTTACTGATTTGCTGGGGTAGATGTTGCATGGGTGGGTGGGTGGGGGGACCTCCGGTTTGACCTCCAGCGGCACCTCGCTCATTTGGATGCGAGTATTTCAAAAGGTCTACCCATGATGGGTGCTCTATACAAGTGTAATAAGCGTTCTGCCTATGACAGAAACCTAAGGTCAAAGAAATCTTGACAGGCATTTCACTATTTATCTTTACAGCCCAAATATAATGACATTTATGAAACAGAATTGTTATTGGCTATAGGATGCTCGCATTAATTAAGTGTCCGTAATTCACAGCGAAACGTTAAGGACGACACCTTATTTGGAAATTGGTGAAAATTTATGTGGAATCATATTGTCTATTCAATTGTATACGTACGATGGGTTAAACAAAAACAAAGTGCCACATGATGTAAATATGCGGTTTTATGGAGCCTAAAACGTCGCTTCATGATGAAATGCTTGGGGAGTGACAGAAACAAAAGGGTTTAACGGACGAAGAAAACGTTGACTTGGCGCAATGTAGGTATGATGGATTCAAATTTGTATCATATATAGCGTGATATAAGATGCATGTAATAATTTTAAAATTGAGATGCAGTGATGTATTAAGCATTTTAAGTGGGATGTGGGAACATACCGGCTACACTTCCCACCCTTTCCTGTGGTGCAGGAAATCGTCCACAGTCGGAGTGAGAGGAGCTTTCTACACTTATTCCCCCGACCGGGAATCGAACTGGGGTAACCGAGCTGAGTGGTGAACGTCTTGCCGCTCGTCAAACAGTGGTCTCAGCACGAAAGTTGTAATATATGCTTAGGTAAAAACTATGATGAATCCACGAATCATTAAAAAAATGAAAGTTTTAATCATTGAATTCTATGTATGTATGCATGTGTGTATGTATGTGTGTATGTATGTATGTATGCATGCATGCATGTATGTATGTATGTATGTATGTATGTATGTATGTATGTATGTATGTATGTGTACTCCATTCATTCAAATAGGATCCTTAACAGCAAGTTTTCTGTGAAAATGGGCACCAACAGCTATCAATATCGTCCCTCATTATACAGATTGTGAGTCATAAATTCCTACTCTCGATCATGATAAACCTTAAAAATCTTTTTGGTGTATGTTGTGGAAATAAAATCAACAGCACACTCGACAAATAACCAATCTAAATGTCCATGCTGTGGACCAGAAATCTATAGCACACTCGACAAATAACCAATCCGCGTTTTCATGCCTGGTAAAGCATCGTTTCAAACACATAAGGCAATGGTTGGACCAGGAAATTGTACGTCTTCCGAAAACCTGGTTTCGGAAAACGTACAATTTTAGGATTTTTGATTCGTCTCTATCAGATGCTGCAAATATAGATCGTATGATGCCACTTTAAACTTATGGTCCTCACATAATTACTGCATATGACCACAGGTATCGGTGTGTTATGTACAGGTAGATAGAGCATTTTGTTCAAATGGAAGTGCGTTTATAGACGACATTTGCAGGAATAGAAGGATCAGAAATTCTTCATTTTCATTTATAAAGTCATTGATACACAAAACTACTTTCATACATTTTTAGTAGAGTATTAATTCATTTCATATCACCACGTTTTTATCGAACCAGACTACTACTATATAAATTGCCACACTTTTCTTTGGCGGAAAGAAGGACTGAAACTCATTACAACGCTTTTATAACATGTCTATCAAACACAGGTGGTTTTGTACCAGTAGAACTAATAAGACAACGATTTACAAACAAGTCCATAAAAGATACTCCCGGGGAAGAACTCTGGCACAACATGCGTCCACTTAGCATCTTAACTGCAAAATATAGGCTAAACCCACGAATTCAATACAGATTTAGACTTGACTCAAAGTTTGGCACTTTCAAACTTCCACTCGCTTCATAACATTTTTGAGTGTTGGGATGTTACTTCCCAATATGTGTTAATTCCCTTTTATGCTTTTACATCATGTCACGAGTAAAGGATGCATTTGAACACGATAAAATGATTTTAAAATGTCTACAGAATATAAAAATAGACCGTCCCCTATGATGTAAAGATCTCTTATTTTGCAAATATTCAGGATATCCTGTATCAATTTAAATTTTTTTTATCAAGGTTGCCATTACATATACCGTCACCTAAATTGATGGATCTTAATGCTTCATCCAAGATACTCCACTCTAAACTATCAAAAGATTTTTTATTTTTTTAGTCTTAAGGTCAGCACTTTCGCTAATAACTTGTAATCGATATTCAATAATGAGATAGACCGCCAATTTGTCAAGAAAATAAAATAAAAGCAAATGTGTTTTTCTTTAAAATAAAGGAAAATTACTCGTTGTCTGATCCATGGATAACAATCTCTTTCAAGGCAAAGTTAAAAGATACTAAATGTTCTTTTATATTTCAGAAAAATGTATAAAAATCTACAGAAAAACCAACACCTTCAGGACTATTGGTGTTTTTGCACTGTCGTAAAGCACTCTTGCATTACTTCTGGTGATCAACCCCTTTAAAGTTGTTTTTCTCAGCATCCGATTTATTTAAAATAAGTAGACTATCAAACACTCCTTGAAGTATGGGGTTTTCTCACCATCAGATAAATTTTAAAATAGGTAGACTATCAAACACTTCTTGAAGTATGAGGTTCTGTGGCCCACAGCGGTAAATATTGGAAAAATGATTATTTTCACACTCTACTTGTCTGTAATAGTTCTGCCTGTGGTAAGCTCAGTTCTGCTTTGTGCCTCAGTTTTGGCGTCAAATATAATCTTTTTGTTATCTTTCATGTGCCTTAGGTTTTGCATAGTTTACAGTAAAACGTATAATCTCATATTTTATGAAAGCCAATTTCAAGCTTTTCTTTCCAACAATTATGTTTTTATCTTCTCTATTAATAATTCTTTGTTGCTAGATACACAAATCTCGTCTTTTTAATGAACTGCTATAAAACTTTTAGTACCTGAACCTTTCATGTTAAAACGTGACCCTTTCAGTGCTTATTAAACTATGAAACGTTTTTATAGACGGACTTGAGTTTCCGTTGAGACCGGTTTGCCTCAAGGTCCCATCCTTAGTCCCTATCTTATATCTGGTCTATGAAAACGACATCGCTGACAGCTTGAGAATGATTTATGATCCCAGTGAATCGACCAGAGTGATCAATGCTAATCTGGGCCGAGTCTGCTCTTGTGGTAGGCTTCCATGGATGGCCTTTTTTGTTATAAAATCCATTTTGCAATATTGCTCTGAGAGAAACAAATCAGATCATTCCTCTCTTCTGCGACATAAGAACGTCACAATTTCATAAAATGTAAATGTTCAGTACATGTGCATATTTCAAGTTTGAAGATCGGTAAACCATCATATTTGAACTTCACACACAATTTACTTTTAAAGAATACCTGTTTGCTGTCATGTGCTTCCTCCTACTGCACCTCAAATGTATGTCCCTTTTTGTTGGTGTGTGAGGTGTTATTATCTATTCTTGATTCCTTGTTACCTTTCAATTGCCAGAATGTACAGCTGTCATACTTCATGTCTGTTATATTCCCTTGAATATATATTTTTTAAATCAATTACCATGCCCTGGTCTTAGATATTCATGAGTTTTTATGTGAAAAAGTGAAACAAAAATTGAATGAAGAAGTTGCTGGACTTGAAATCTTCACAATTCCAAGCTTTCCGTCGGAATTAAGAATCCATAAATTTTAGTGTATTTATGATTCAAGTGAAATCAATATAACTTTAGCTAAACTTTTCACTACACTTCACGCATTTAGAAGAAATATATTCTTACTTTATGATAACCATCCTGCTCGTTAAATTCAATCATGTAGTCTTTTATTGTATGTTTTTTTTTCGAAAACAAAAAACAAAAGTAGAGGAATATTTCACTGGTTAACGAAACTCAATCATCGCATCTTGCTTTTACAAGAAACTCAGAGTTACGACAGTATGAATGGGCGCAAATATCTTCCTTCTCATGGTTGAAGAGACAGTTACGATGGTGCCATGATATCCTCCAACCAGACAGACCTACAATATTTAAAACTGCATTAGTGATCCCAGAGGCAGGTATGTTATTCTGAAAACTAAAACTGATGGAGAAATCTTCTTCCTTAATTGCGACTGGTAATGCTCCTGCTTGAGATCAAGTTGCTGAACAGGTCGACTTCTTGGCTAATCTAAGAATGCCACTGACAGATAACCTGCATAGAAATTTTGTTTTGGAGATGATGTCGACACCATGTTATCATCTTTAATATTTAATAACATTTAACCGTATTTTTTTTGGGGGGGGGTAGATTTTTTTTTTTTAAATTTCATAATTAAAATAATGTTTTAGGTCTTTTTTTTTTTTGGTAAAAAGCTTTGTCTGCGGTAATTCACCCAAAGCGTCTTTTTCAAACTTGTCAAGATGGTTACCTAGTATGGAGAATGTGGTGAGAGGCAACATGGCTGTTGTCATAATTAGATTTTTTTATTATTGAAAAATATTGACAGTGTAACTAAATTTTGTTTGATGGGGGTAACTTTCAATTACACGTGTCTTGTGTTAAATGAGGCAAAGCTATGGAAATGTGTTTCAGTGGGGAAGGGGCATTCAGTTTGCTATTGGCGACGGCTTAGATTAGATACTGATTTGTTACGAAAGACATTGTAGACAGTAACGTAGCAAATCTAGAACACATTACCATATGCAATCACAGAGCGTTGTAAATTGTTTATTGGGACTGTTCTTTGTAGTTAAAACATGACCGATTTTAAAAAGGTTCGGATTCAGAGGTTATGCAAAATACCTTGTCTTGAGAATAACTAAGTCATCAGCTTGTTGGAGGCATCTGTGAAAGCGTAAGCCTGGTTTCTGGAGTTTACATTCGTTCATTTCTGGACACATTGTCACATTCCATTCCCCTGCCACAATGACTAAATATTGTAAAACGACTTATGATGTTTTAAAAAGACCTGGACAGCCCCTTTGACACTGTGCAAATGCTCTCTTTCTTTTATGCTTCGGCATAAGGAAAACCTTCAAACGTTAAAAACGTGTCATAGCAATGGGCAGGTGACGATAACATGCAGGCCTATGTACTTGGGGAAAGGATATTTTAGAGCTTAACTAATAAATTCCCAGGAACGACATTCATTTGAATTTTTTAGGGTGTTCCTTGCGTGACGACAATAAAACTGGTAACAATAGGTTACAGCTGTTTATGCTATATTTTGCAGTAAAACCCTTTTTACTATGAAAATGGTTATCAGACAATGGCCCAACTTACCCGTCTCTTCTTTTTCTATGTTTGACGTATTTCCTTATGCTCTCGTATATATATATATATATATATATATATATATATATATATATATATATATATATATATATATATATATATATATATATATATATATATATATATATATATACGAGAGCGTAAGGAAATACGTCATAGAAAAGGAATTCTCTCTATATATATATATATATATTTCTCTCTCTCTCTCTCCATATATATATATATATATATATATAGAGAGAGAGAGAGAGAGAGAGAGAGAGAGAGAGAGAGAGAGAGAGAGAGAGAGAGAGAGAGAGAGAGAGAGTATGGTATACTTTGTTGGCGATATGAAGTAAATGGATGAACTCTGGATGCCATGTAGCAGAACAGGTGAGGAAAGCGAACGAGTTCTGCTATATGGTACCCTGTGCGAGTCTATTTACTTCATTTCATGTTTGTGTCAATTAAGTTCAAATAACACCATGGTAGGCCTATCAGACGCTGCGACCTGAATCATTTCTGGTCTTATAGAACTCTTCCATGTATCGGTACTCCCGGAAGAGTATTATTACATTGTGCATATAGCATTCTCCCTGTATTTTGCCTGGCCTATGGTGTATATCAAAGCCTTTTATGGTACTAAAATTGACACGAACATGAGATAAATACACACACACACACATATATATATATGTATATATATATATATATATATATATATATATATATATATATATATATATATATATATATATATATATATATATATATATATATATATGTCGTTGCAATTGATGTGAGTCAATGTTTGTTTGCCTTTTTCTTTGCGTTGACTTTACAATTGGTGGCTCTACGTATAAAAATTTGGCAATTGCTTAGGCCTACTATAAACATTTTGATTGATGTATTTTTTTTTCGAAAGCCAGAAATTAAATACAACGTATTCAGAATAGATCAAACACAAACGGTAAAGTACACCTGCCTTTTAAGTCTACAGATGACGTTTAGTTTCAAAGGGCAATGAAATAATAAATTACCTACATGTTCACACATTTGACCACAAACTCATCATCAGATTCTACTTCAAGAATATGGTGCAAAGTTCAATAGCATTCTGAATATTGGTGTTTTGCAGAAAGAATCGAACCCATTCCCTTCTGTTTGGGCCAGTTTTCGAAATTGGCACTCAGTCGAAGATTGGCTTGATGGTCTTGTGATCGCCCAGAGTTTTGAAACTGGTGGCTGTTGGGTTAGGGTCGCCGTGCACAGTGGTATATTGGATGTTGCCCTCGCATATGTAACAAGTGCGCAAAAACAGGCAGGAGGTGGCGTTACAGCTTACCCCCATTAACTCTTTAACCTTCGTTGCGACCAGTGGCATTTCGGCTTTCCTGCTTCTTACCCAAAAGCCTGGCATTCCTGTACACCATGTACAATTCAGCCTTCATTTTATGCCAAGGTCTGGGCAAATCAAGGCGAGAAACCCTAGTCGCCTAAACTCGTGCATGGTCATAATTTTGCCTATCCCCTCAGCAAGTGTGCCAACTCCATGACACAGGGCACAAAATGCATCAAACTGGAAGACTCCTCCGGACACTCCATAGTGACATTAGTGTGCAGTAAACAGGTATGCAAACATGAAAAGCTGAGAGCCAATCGAGGATGAAGGTGATAGTGAAGCCATACTTTTCCTTTTATTCTCTTCTCAAAATAGTGCTGGAGGCCGCCTTGCGGCAAGCAATAACTCACATAACTCAACATATTTATCATGTTTATTACTCCAGATTTTTTTCTTTAGCATGTCACGGATTCTCAAGTCAAGGCGAACCCTTCTAATTGTATTGAAATTGCTCTGAGGCATGTCATCTTCAGACTATGGACAGGAAATAGAGGATGAACGCCTACTACGACTAGAACTGCTACTGGAGTCAGTGTCTGAATCATGCTTTCTATGCCTTCTTTTGGCCTTTATAAAACGCTTGCACTTCTTTGAGCGCCGATAGGTAAGATATACTTTTCTTTTCATTCTCTTCTCAAAATAGTGCTGCATGCCGCCTTGCGGCAAGCAATAACTCGCTTCACTTAACATATTTGTCATGTTCATTACTATAGATTTTTTTCTTTGGCATGTCAGGGATTCTCAAGTCGCTTGCACTTCTTTGAGCGCCGACTGCTTAAATCTGTGCCACTCGAGACCTTGCGTGTGCGTTTTGACTTTCGTTAGGGCAAGACTTCAGTCTCTGACTCAGTATCTTCCTGTGAATCACTTTCAAACTTCGTCGCGTGCATTCTCCTGGGGCGTGGTGCCAGACCCCATGTTGACTATGTCGCAGCCACTGCTGTTTTGGGTCTTACGGGGTCTGCCCCTTTGTTTTTTGTTCCCCTCGACCCCAGGTGCTGAGCTGGATGTTTGATTTAGAGTCCTAGAAACCTCCCCGTCAACCACGTTCCTAAGTTCTTCCATTGAGGAGGGCGCTGAAGGTGCATCCTTTACGGCCAAGCGGGAAGTTGGTAGAATCCCTGGTCACTGGTGGCAGTTGGTTTCGTTTACCTATGCTGGTCCCTATGACTGCAAAAGCATAAAACATACCCAGGAGTAGCATAATAACTGGCAAAATCACGCGAAACTAAATGTTTGAAACCGGCATACCCTGAAAACAAAACACATGAGATCCGAAATCTGCACTGCTAACTGCTTAAACCCCTATATGCTGATAGGCGACACAATAGAACGACCGTGCAATATTTCAGGGAAGGTGGTCAAAAAGATAACATATCTAATGTGCACAAACGGTAGGCTACCAAGTGAAAAAAAAACAAAACAAAACAAAACAAACAAACAAACAAAAAAAAAAAAAAAAAAAAAAACAAAAAAAAACAAAACAAACCCCCCCACACACACATACAAAGGGTCAAATACAAGACACAAGTCCCAGTTTTGTGACAAGTGTCTGGCAAAGGTACAGCCCTAGCAAAAATGTATTTTCATCCCAGCTGATGTTGTCAAGCGGATTGCAAAACCTGTGTCCTACCCCGAGGGCCCAAAAAGATGCAGGCGTGCACCACTGGCAGATTTTTTGTCACAAAATGCACCTTTCCCCATGTGTTGAATGATCACTGTCCATAAAGCAATGGTGGCTGGCCCTGAGGTAAGAATATGTGCAAAAATTCTGGCATCCCCTCCCCCCCCCAAACCCCTTAGTGCTCATGAAATAATAGTGGCTGACCACATTATGAATCTGTTGAATGTGCTTTCGCAAGCTGAAGCAACTGAACCCCCCCCCCCAAAAAAAAAAAACTAGGAAAGATTTGCTTGACACCAAATCTGTCTGGCTGCCTTCAAAATGAGAACAGTTTGAAATGCTACACTTTGCCATTGTTCAACATAATCTGAATCTTCTGTATTAGCCTAATTTGCGTAACTAAAAATGCCACAACTCTTGTTTTTGGATGTGGCCATGTCACAAACTTTTAAACCAAACTTGAATGACACCAATATCTAAAATAGTTTTGAAGATATTCAAGATTTTGATTTATGTATTTGCCTGATTTGCATAAATTAAACTTGTACAATTTTGGACCATGTTTCATTGGATCTAGCTATGTCACATACCTAAGAATTGTAATGGCAACTGTATGTATAATAGTTTGGAAGCTATTCGAGATTTAAATCCTGCAAAATCATCTAGGTTGCATAAATTAAAATCCTACAACTTTTGTTCATGGTTTATTGGATGCGGCTTTGCCAAAACCGATAAATAAAGTTGGAATGGCATCTCTATCTATAATAGTTTTGGAGATATTCAAAATTTAAATTTTTCAATGCCCCAAATTAGCATAGTTTGAAGTTCTACAACTTTGATATGCTATCCATTATATTGGCAGGTGTGACAAACCTGTGTATGCACAATGAAATTTTGTGTCTGTCTGCAATAGTTTGGAAGATATGGAGCTTCTAAAATTGTAATTGCCCCAAATTTACATGATTTTAAACATCATGACTATTTCAATTGATATGCATAATTTCACTTGTTAGGTCAGTCACCATGGCAAGTTTTGTGGTTTTCAGAATAATAGTGTCTGAGAAAAACTGCAGGCCAGCTTGGTCGTTAAAAGGAAAGAAAGAAAGAAGAAAGAAACAAAAGAAAGAAAGAAAGAAATGTCTAGGTGCCAACCCAGACATTTCTTTCTTTCTTTCTTTCTTTCTTTCTTTCTTTCTTTCTTTTGTTTTCTCAGACATACAATACCGGTGTTTACTTAAACAGTGAAACCTCTTTGCAGCGGGCACCCTTGGGACCAGAGAATAGTGCCAACTTCCGAGAAGGTCAGCCCTTGTGGGCAGTATGGATGAATATATGTGCATGTACACGTACATCATCATACATGCACATATACATGTACAGTGTATACATATTATAAATCGAGGGTATATGTATACTTGCAACACAGAACTGTCTTAACAGTAACTTTATTACATAAACAAATTTTAACAGACACCCCTTACAGGAAACTACATGAATACATGTACTTGGGAACTAAGGCAAGCACTATACTGCCTCAGTATTCCTTGTCTTGGCTATGAAGAACAGGCTTCACTAGTAACAAGAAAATAGAGACATGGAAGTGTCTACTAAGAAGACACAAATCCGCGCTGTGTCAAAATTCACAAAGTTGTGAAAACAGTCATTGAGGACTGGAAGACCATACTTTAAGGGTCCAGCCACATCCCGCACTGTATGTAGTCTATTTTAACAGAGGATACACTCAGGTTTAATCTGTCCAGAAGTCCAGCAGCCTGTGCCCCTTGGGACTGATAAGCCCAGCAGACTCGTAGCCTCAGGCAAAAAGCAGCTCGGACACCAGTGTCAGTCATAGTGCACTGACTGCTCTGGCTAGTACCAGTGGGAACTATAGCTTGCCTGGTACATATGGCAGCACGGAGCAGATCTGTTTCTACATGAACAGAAAGAAATTCTCTGTATTTTATTGAGAACCTCATTACACAGTTGTTGGCAGTCCCCCCCCCCACCCCCCAATTTGCTACAAGACCCAAACATTCCAAATCATACACCTAGCATGTATGGCTAGAAGGCTGCCTATAAAACAGGTTCAAGCTCATTTATTATGAATGCAAAATGGTTACATTTCCGATGAAATAATCCAATAATCCTTATTTTGTTGGAGCAGATAATGCAATAATCCCTGTAAACAGCATAATAATCCAATAATCCTAAAACCCTATAGCAGGGTCCCCATAACTAGCACTCGTTCCAACTCTGTAGGGGCCCACTGAGCACCATGTAAGTAATATGATTGCCGCAAAACCAGGCAAATAAAAAAACAAGAGGGCTCTGTGAACAGCCCATGCTCAGCTGACCTAGACATTCATCACACTTGCAGCTCTGTGAACTTGGGAAAGGATCAAGGTCACCCATGTTCTCAGTAAGTCTGACCTTTATAGAAGAACACTAACATGTGCAACATCAAGGTTCAAGTAGTTCTCAAGTTATAATAAAGAACAGTAAAATTCATGTATGTTGCACTGTGATCCCCGAAAAGAGGTCAATGTCGTTCATGTACTGTCTAAGCATGACCTTCATACAGAAACATTAACATGTGCAGCATCACGGCAGTAACTCGAAACAGATCACAAGATATCAAGTAAACAGTAAATTTCATGTCAGCTGTCCTGTGAATTAGCATTACAATGCCCATTGACTTACATTTCAATCAATGGAAAGCTGCATTGACTGATAAGTACCCGAATTAAAAATCATTAAAAATCAGGAATCCAAATCAGTGCCACCTAGTAAACAACTTTGTTTGACCCTTCCACAAGAACATATCAATCACATTTCAGCTTAATCTGAGTGACGGTTCTGAGAACAAGTGAAAAATAGCAAAACCATACAAAAAATTCATAAAAAAAACTAGGCAAAAATTGCAGCGACAAATTGGGAACCAGGTGTCACTGGGAGTGTCCATGTACAAAATCAAAGCAATTGGGAGAGTCGTTTCAGAAGAGAAAAAATTTTAAGGTTTGCCCGCAAAAAAGAACAAAAAATTCATAAAAATCCAAAAATCAATAGAGCATGACCATTTGAACAAACTTGGTAGAGATCCACCCAAGGCACATCCCCACCAAGTTTAAAGTAAATCTGGCCATACAGTCATAACCACTGCAAGATATTCCCATGTTAACCTTTCCTATTAAAACTTATGTAAAGTTTTTTTTTTAAAAAAATCATAAAAAAATCCAAAAATCATTGGAATATGACCATTGGAACAAAACTGGTAGATACCCACCCAAGGTACATGCCCACCAAGTTTAAAGTAAATCTGGATGACGGTTTTGGGGAGGAAGTCGAAAATGTAAATTAGCATTAGAATGCCCATTGACTTACATAGTAATCAATAGAAAAGGTGCATTTACCGAAAAGTAGCCGAATTGAAAAATCGTTAAACATCAGGAATCCGCATCATTCTCACATAGTGAACCACATGGTTTGACCCTTCCACAAGGAACATATCCACCACGTTTAAGCTTAATCTGCGTGACAGTTCTGGCGAAGAAGTAGAGAACAGCTATAATAAACAAACACACAAACACACAAATCATAAAAAAATTAGAAAACATTTGCAGGGCCACCTGGTGAACAAATTAAGTACAAGGAGTCCCTAGGTGTCTTCCTGTGTGATATCAAAGCAATTGGGTGAGCGGTTTCGGAGAAGATTTTTTCAGATTTGTCCAAAAAAAAGAACAAAACAATTCATGAAAAACCCCAAAAGCACTGGGGCATGACCATTTGAACAAAACTGGGGGAAACCCACCCAAGGTACATTGCCACCAAGTTTGAAGTTAATATGGATGACGGTTTTGGAGAAGAAGTCGAAAATGTGAATTAGCATAAGAATGCTCATTGACTTCCATAGTAATTAATAGGAAAGCTGCATTGACCAATAAGTACCCGAACTGAAAAAAAATCGTTAAAAATCAGGAATCCGCAGGATTCCCACATAGTAAACAACCTTGTTTGACCCTTCTACAAGAAACATATACACCACGTTTCAGCTTAATCTGAGTGACGGTTCTGGAGAAGAAGGCGAAAATAGCTATAACACACAAAATTTCATAAAAAATCAGAAAAAAATTTGCAGAGCCACCTGGTGAACAAATTAAGAACAAGGAGTCCCAGGGAGTGTTCCTGTGTGATATTAAAGCAATTGGGTGAGCGGTTTCGGAGAAGAAGATTTTTAAAGATTTTTCCCAAAAAAGAACAAACATATTCATAAAAAATCCAAAAATCACTGGACTGTGAGTATTTGGACAAACTTGGTAGACATGGAGAAGAATGTTGTCAGATAATGTGGCACATCATAATAGGCAAAGCTCAGCATGTAACATGGAGATAGGCAATATATTATATAATATGTTATCTCTGAATACTAAAACCTTATATCAATGTTTAGTTGAAGAGAAACATAAAGAAATAAAAAGTGCAGGAGAACTTAAATAGGAACAACAATTTTATATCGAACCTGATGACTGGAAATATATATGCAGAATCCCATAAAAGGTCAGACGTGAGACTAAGCTGCAAACCATGCAGTACAAATTTGTGGCACAGTGGTTCAACCGGTCCCCTTTCTTCTGCTACTAATGTTCGAAAGTTGTTTTAAAGTTTTCAACTTGAGTCATGTGACCCGCCATGCATGCTACGCACCAAATGTTTCTAAGTCTCTCATTGGCCAAGCTGGCAATCCCACCTCTAATTAATTTGTGTGGATGCATAAAATGAATTACGTTATAACATAAGATGCACCTATACGTCGCTGCCGTTCATTTGAGCCAGCGTTTGTTTGCCTCCATTTTTTGCGTTAACTTTACAGTTGGTGGCTCCATATGTATGGATATTTGACAACCTTTTAATTGACGTAGTTTTCCCAAAGGCAGAAATAACCTGTGTATTAATTTCGTACAAAGCATTCAGAGCAGATCAATCACAAAACGGTAATATAAACCTGCTTTCTAAGTCTATAGATGACGTTTGATTTCGAGGAGTAATGAAATAATGAATTACATGCCCACAATGCTTTTGGCATACATTGGATAAATGGAACAGTATCATCTTAAGGAGTACACCACTGTGATAATGATGGGGACATGTACAACTATAATTTGAAACCAAGAATTGCAACAATTAAAAAGCCTATTGAATATGTGGTCACAGATTGATATCTCACTAAAAGGGAAGATTACTGTTATCATATCTCTTCCACTGCCATCTCTTCTGTATTTCACTTCTGTGCTCACAGTGCCAGACTTGGTGATCAATGATGTGAATAAAATAATATATGATTTTTTGTTGTGGAGTAACCGTAACTTAAGGCAAAAGTAATACGCAGTATATTCACTGGTCCAATAAACACAGGTGATAAAAAAATGGTAGACTTCAAAGACATGATAAAGTCACAACAGATTACATGGGTGAAAACATTATTGTACAGTGATGACAGCATTAAGTGGAAGGCAACTCCAAATGAATTCATTAAAGGGATGGGCAATACAGAGTTCCTAAAATGTCATTTTGAAAAGAATTGTATTCAACCAGACATGCCACAGTTCTATAAACAGTTCTTAAACATCCGGATGCATATTCATACTGTAGAACCTGAATCGGTAGGCGAGGTACAACATGAAATTATATGGTTCAATAAATATATGACAATTGATAGGCAATCGATTATGTCACATGGTGTGTAAAAAATGGGTTAAAATACATAGGAGATTTACTAAAAAGAAATGGAAAATTCTTATCTATAGACGAATTAAATGCAAAATTTAACACAAATATTTCCTGGTTACAATATTACAGCCTGAGGAATGCAATTCTTTATAAATGGAGAAGAATGTTGTTAGATAATGTGGCACATCATAATAGGCAAAGCTTCGCACATAACATAAAGATAGGTAATATATTATGTAATGTGTTATCTCTGAATACTAAAACCTTATATCAATGTTTAGTTGATGAGAAACATAAAGACATCAGTAGAACTTAAATGGAGAACAACAATTTTATATCGAACTTGATGACTGGAAATATATATGCAGAATCCCGTACAAGGTCAGACGTGAGACTAGGCTGCAAACCATGCAGTACTAGATTATCCACAGATTCTGCGCATGCAAAAAGTGGCTTTTTATACATCATATAACCGAATCTGATACTGTGACCATTGTGACACATTGATTCATTATTTCTTTACATGTCCAGCCAACCATACATTTTGGAAGTGATTTGTTAATTGGTGGTCCAACATTAACTGTTTTAATATCTTATGGACACAAGAAAATGTTCGTATAGGTATCTGGAAGCTAGACAAAGTTAATAAAGATAAAATGGTAATGCTTAACTATTCTATACCATTGGCAAAATGGATTATTCATAGATGTAAAATTAGGAAACAAGAGCCGACAATGTTAAATGTTGTGGAAAAATACATACTAGATGTTGAAAAATACATTTGCTGCAGCAAAGGCGATTCTTCAAGCTTGAATAACAAATTTCAGCTATTAGATGAAAATATATAAACAGGTATTAACCTGGTCAAGCTGTAATATCAAATTTCAATAGTTAGATGAAATGTATAAACAGTTATTAAATAGGTCAAACAGTAATATTCAACTTCTACAGTTGGATGAAAATATATCAACGGGTGTTAAACTACAAGACCGCACATTGGAACTTACTGTGCAATATCAATGCATGTGACTGGCATGGGTAATTTTGTTGATATGTAACTTATATGAAAAAAAAAATAAAGTTATGAATTATAGAAAAAATATTACATGCTCACACATTTGACTACAAACTAATCATCAGATTCTACTTCAGGAATATGCTGGAAAGTTCATTCGCATTCTATTCCACAGAAAGAATCGAACCAAGTCAAACGCAAGATTTAAATGACCTTTCAACGACCTTGCCCTTGACCTGTAAACGACAGGGTAACCAATTAAAATATGCCAGTTCGTGCATGTGGGAAGGTTGACACTGATGAGCAACTTATATATATGTACAGTAGAATCTCCAATTAAGACCATCTACATAAAGAGACCATTTATATATATATATATATATATACCACTGATGTGTGAACCCGTTTTTATCCTTCATTAAATTATATCCCCATTAAGACCACTCCCTATTAAGACCCCATTTTTCACAGTCCCTCAGGTGGTCTTTATAGGGAGATTCCACTGTATATATATACTTATATATATATATATATATATATATATATATATATATATATATATATATATATATATATATATACATATATATATGTCCATCTATGTGCAAACGTTATATCATTTTTGATACTAACTTTGAGATTTCCAGTCTCCCTTTATAAACCATCCATGACAATTACATCCTTTGCGACATAAAGGTTGTTAGATACGGATAGATGTACACCACGTAATCTTGCGAATATCAGGCACGATGCCTGTCCCGCTCTGCTGTAAGAATCTCATCACACAGAGAGAAAGATCATCATCCAAATTTTACATTTCTATCCAGCCAGTCCCTGCATATAAACCTGCAATGCATGCATGCTTTTAGAAAAAAAACAAAAACAATAAACACCCCCCCCCCCCCAAAAAAAAAAACAACAAACAAAAGACACCGCCATGGCAAACGGAAAAGTCTTTCCAAATTTTTGGCCCATGATATTAGAATGCGAAGTTAGCGTGTCTATTATTTCTGAGCCACTTGTCAAAGCGGCTTTCTTGAGCACAAATATGCGTGCCGTGCTAAGCCTGGTCACACCGCGGACCTCTTTGCGCAAGGCCTAATTGCCTATTTGCCGAACAAACAAAGACAAATAGTGTAGAATTTGAAATATCATTTGCAAAAGTACACAGTCGTTGGCCATGCAGCATCGCTGCCTGCTGTCTCGTCAATCATTGATCAAATTCTCGCCGCCAGACCACAGCGCTTAATCTTGGCCAGATCAAAGGCTTGCAGCACACACCGCGGAAAAACGCCGTTTCTGGTCCCATGTTCTCTTTCGTTTTTGTAGGTAAATCGGTTCAGTTGCTCTGAAATACTATTTTGTTAAGCCCAGCGGCCTCGTACCCGCTCTTTGGAACCAGGATATGATTCAGACGCTTGTTCTGCACTGGAAAATTGTATTTACATGTAAATGTTTGTGCCCCGGGGTTGAAAGGGATTGGTTTATGTATAGAGGCTTCCTGTCGTATTATGGACGGCTTGAGTTCTTACAGATGATGATACTGATGTGGAGGGAGACTAGGCCTATTATCGCTAGAGCTTTGTGCTGCACTGACTACAGGATGCCACAATCACCGAGAAATCGTCTTTATCATATGAATAAAGCTGCCATATCACAATGTACACATACCTAACCGACCAATAGAATTAACAAGGGGAGGGGGGGGGTATACTATTTTCTTTCAATGTGAATTGGGGTTTTAATCAGGCGTGACTCGTGATTTGGCTGTTGTATTTAAATGATACCGGTATTCGTGATTTGATAAATAATGGTGATACGTGAACGTTATTAATTCCACGTGATTCGTGAAATTTCTTGCTAATTTTCCTTGAAACATGAATCATGAATGAGCGGAAAATGTTTGGGTTTTTTTATTTTTTGTGCTTTTTTTAAAACAACCAACTGAAAGTCAATTTTATAATTCCATGTGTCAAGCAAGTAATGTCGAAATGTTGAGCTTATCGGTCCGGAAAGAATACTGAAGTTGTAACGGGTATATTAAAACATCAAACCACAGGGGCGACCAGCAGAATGGTTGTCATCTTATTCTGGTGGATACGAATCCATTGATACTGACCGCCAAAGTCACTGTCCACCGAAAATACCGATTAGGGTTAGAAGGGTACAAACAAAAATCGGTGCCCCCTCCCACGCTGTTTCCTGGTTTTAAGTTAAACACCCTCTGCTGCCCGACGCATATAATCTAACCTTATATACCAACAGATTCCTAACAATCAACTATCTCGATCCCTGCCTAATAATTGAGTTGTCGGACGTATTTTAGCCCACTTGAGCCACTTTATCCCTCGCAAAGCCTCTCGATTCTAAATGCGCCACTCTTCGTTGAGCGAAAGTGACCCCGCGTATGGACTCAGTTTCTCCTTCGCTCTGATTGGCCGCCAGTGAATAAATGTGTATTTTGGTTTACTTACCAGCTTTACTTAAATCGTTAAATTGTATACACATCCGCAATATAATAATAAAGTAACGAAAATACAAATTTATTCACTGGTTCTCAATCAGAACGAAGGAGAAATTTGCAGGAAGGTAAAGACTAAACTTAAGACAGTCACTTCGGTTTGATAGCTGTCAAACAGATATTAAAACAGGGAATCTGTTTGCTTCCATCTATTTGGGGGTGTGCCTTCAAGGTAAAAAAAAATTATTTTTATGGATTTCTGGAACACACATGGTATATAAACATTTCTGCACTGAATTGTGTGAGGTAAACATTTTATTGGCTCTTCAAATCAAGCATGGTTCACGCATTATAAAGGCCTGGATGGGGCTTAGAGTGGACAAGAACAAGGGTCTTCTTCATCGAATATTTGAATAAATCATGGATGAAAAATAAAAATAAAATCCTCTCTTCCACTCCATAATTGAAGAAAGGTGACGATAAACAATATATTCTTCATGGGGCCTTATGAGAAATACATATCTGATTCTAGTTTTGGTAGTTTTGACTTGCAGTCAGTGTACGGGAATAAAGGCTTCATGTTGTGAAACATGAAATGTTAGATTTGTTAGGTCCACATTTATACTCACACCAGAACCAGAATGATTGACAGTGTTTTCTCAAATTAAAGGTTAATAGAACGTAAGTCCCTTGAGAAATGGAAGTTTGCACTTCATTCCGTCACATTTCGAGTAGTTCAGATAGCATAATATTTGCAGATATATGTATAAGAAAAGAGGTTAAACATACAGGTAGGGATGAAGTGATAACATGCATGATTTCCATCTCAGTACTTATAGCAAAGGGATAGACACAGGAACTCAGATGTCAAGCAAAGAAACCATTCATAGCGTGTGTTTTACTTCCTTCAAAGAAAGGAAAATTATGTTTCATTTATGAGTCTTGAGACTTTATGAGTGAACACATGTATTTATAAATACTGTTTCTTGAAAGAAAATGACTTGAACTATGAAACCATCAGCTGATGTCAGACTTTACCTGGCAAGCCGTGATGTTCGTCACGTGATCTATGTCTGATGTTGCCCTGCTGCTGCTTGAATCTCTATAAAATGTCGAGTTTCATGTGGGCCTGTCAGAAAGTTTGCCATTTTTGTCGTGGGTTTGGAGATCAATTTTCATGTGGGTCTGCCAAAACCTTTTGCTTGCCAAAAGCCTCAGAAATGTGTCTGCTTTTCAGTCACACACACATCCCGATAATGAGTCTACACTTACTGTGAACATCCTCGGTATCAAAGTGTATCCATACTGAGCCAGCCAATCAGCATCCAGAAAATCCAATATGGCGGACACAAAGGCAACCTATACATCTTTCATGCCAGTCTTGTATGTTTGTATATAATCCGTAATTTACCAAATGAAAGCATAAATTGTGAATGTCTGATGCTTATTGAGAGTTGATATGTTCATTTCATCCAACAAATATCCATAGAGTCAGCCCATAGGCCCAATGAGAGGCAGCTCAAACATTCACGTTTCAGGGGTACCCGCTAAAAATTCCACTGTGTCCTACTTTCAAATTAGCTAAACTTGCTGGAGTCTTTCTTTGAAACCCTAATTCCTTAAAGATTTAGAGACCTAGATATCTACTGTGCCCATAAATAACATCCCCTTTGCACTCAGCTTACTTGTTAGCTTGATGAGCAGGGGAGTCTGAGATGACCTCATTTTCCCATATTTTTAAAGAGGGGTGGTCACTTTCTGGGGACATACACCCCTCATAGATCTTGATATGGAATCACCAAGTATGGTATTTCTGTACTGGAGGACAAGTCTACTTTCATAAAATTGGGGTTAAAGGCCATTTTGGCCCACCCCTAAGGGGAGGCAACAAGAAGTCCGACCCCACCCCCATTTCAACAGAGGACAGGCCCCCATCAGCGAAAATTAGGTAAAATCATAGGAAGACTGAAAATAAATGGCTCAGAAATATTTTAAAACATGGACCACAAACACATCTAACATATACATAAGAGTCACTTGTGTGTGCTCGAGTTTAATCTACCCCCCTCCCCAACAGAAAATCTGGAAATTGAACTCTCCCTCATTCATCGTCTTCCAGGCCTATCCCCCTGGGTCCCATGGCCCAATGGTGCACATTTGTGGTCAGTAATTACATCCAGATGTGTAACTGGCTCCCCAGTCACAGTCATGTTTCCATCCTGAATGAAAATCACACTGCAGACAGGCTTCCATGGGTCAGATTAAGCCTTACCGTGTGTTGGGGCCCAACTTTTTTGCTGTAATCTTTACCTGTTAATGTCTGTAATCCTCAAAATTATATATCATCAACTCTGACCCTTAGATGAGAGCAATACAAGCAAAGAAATAATTGGTTTGCAGCAGAAATTAACAATAAAATATGTGATATAAAAGTTGAATGGGGGACGGTCACATGACCCAAATCGGGCAATCTGATTGGCTTACATGGGCACCTGGTTCTAAGTGTCATGGATACAAGTAAACAGATGTCATCGTGCTGATGGTCCTTCATGGAATTTATGTGAGTGTTTTGATAATTTAATTGAGAAAACATTGTTTTGCTGGGTACAAAGCATCATGATATAATTCACCACAAACCAACTGAGAAAAACCACCAAAAAGGTGTTGTCAGGTACATAACCTTACACAAGCAAAAAAAAAAAAAGAAAAAAAAAAGAAAAAGAAAAGAAAAGAAAAAAAGAAAAAATCATTGCATGTCTGTACATCTGTAGGTGTCCAAGCTTCCCTTGATTACACTATAACTCAATAAAACCAAGATATACCCCACCCCCATACAAGTACATTGGTTCCCTGCCTTGAGCGACCACCTTCTTTGAAAGACCACATTTTCAATATACTTTGCTCAGTACTTTTGTTGTTATTTTTCCTCCTATGAGAGAGCACCTGTCTTGAGACACTACAATTGGTCATCCCTAGGGGTGGTCTTACAACAGAGGTTTCAAATGTGTTTTATTTCAATTTAGTAGCAAGCGAAATATGATATTCAGTGGCTTCCTGTATATCTCATTTCAGTGTTAAACTAAACAAATACTTCAGTTATTGTAGTTCATCTGTTTTCCCACACAGCATTAATCTCCTCACGCTTGAGACATTACCCTACTAGTATGTTAATTAATTGGCATACCATACTATTAGTCGGGGCCCACATGCTTGTGTATGGTCACATGGGCACTCCCGATGCCAAACCGAGGCCCTGGTAAGAGCCCCTAAGACTAGATTCACCCAGAAACACGCATGTGTGCCTGACTGTTTGTGTTTATCTGTTATACAGTTTACCAGCTTTTTTAAGTGTCACATTGATGTTGACCCTGTATGTGCGCCAGATCATTTCCAGGAAGGTTTCTGGACCTGCTAGATACTTACAGTAATTCAAATGCAAAAGTGCATTCAACTTTTTGCAAAATTGGTGGTAATTTTGCAGACATCATGGGAGACATGATTATGGTATATATCACTTTTAATCAGTATGGATCACTGTCAAGCCTATACGTGCATTGGAAGCAATCATCAAAGCCTCAGATATTTGTATCTTTGCTCCAGGCACAAGTCATGAAGGCTGATTTGCAGGCAACATCGCTAGATAGACCAAAACAATTTAAATACAAAAAACAATGTGCCTACGTTTATTTGTATGTTTACATTTAGGAATAATATTATTGTGTGTGCGCTTACCAGAATGCCATATAAAGACATGATGCCTAACAGATGGCAATGTCTTCCACTGAGTTCTGCCATGCTGCCTCAATTGCCCCTTGCACAGTGTTGCCGGCACATTTGTACACCCTCACGTCTCCGAGCAAAAGCCCCCAACCTGGTTCTATTTGCCACGGCCTCCTTCCAGTACTTCCGGTCTCCAGGATCTGCCAGTAATCTGCTTGTCACCACACTCTTCCCCACTTTATTAGGTTGATGATTACAGTTCAAAAAGGTTGATCAATTTCTAAGTTGCCATACAACATAATAAAGCCTACTTTCACTTGAATTCTATTTGCCTTGGTGAACCGCTTCTGGTATGACACAGTGCAGTACTGTAGTTTAAGTAAATTAATAGCCCTATATATATATATATATATATATATATATATATATATATATATATATATATATATATATATATATATATATATATATTTATATATATATAAACAACTTAGTGTCTATATACCACCTATTATAGCTGTACAATTTTGTCATGAAGCTAGGAACTGATAAAGCTTCAAGTGTCTATGACATATAATGTACTGGGAATGAAAGTGAACACAGGGCAACCACAGTACATGCAATTTGCCACACCTTGCATATTTTCCCAAATAAACACCAAAGTCAACTTACCTCCAGTCCCAGTTGTACCTCCACACATAATACAATTGTGTGCTCCGAAGTAAGTGTACAATATCAGAATTCCCATGATCAACCTCTTTCCCCTAGGATATGTTGAATGTTAAGTAAGGATAAAATGACACAATTGTTTTCTGAATTATGTGAGAAGAAAAAGAACTCTTTATTGAACATTTCTGATTAAATGCTTTATTGAACAGTTTTGATTAGGGCACATATATGGGGAAAATTAATTATAGTCAAAAATAACTCCTCGGATGAGAGGCAAAAGCAATGAAATAAAAAAAAAACTGTTTACTGTAGATTTCCAAGTGTACAGTGTCTACTCAAATACCACAGGCGTGTAAACTTGTGCTGGACAACTGTTCACTGAATGCCTATAGACTAATAAGAAATCTTACCACAATTAAAAGTGAAAAACTACTCTAATTTTACTTTCATTGACAGGTACACAGAATGGAAGCAGGCACAAATATCCCAATGTACAACAATAATCAATTTCCTAAAACTTTGCATTGCAAGTTCTAAACCTGCTCATTATAACTATTTCTTGCCTTTATGAAAAGGATGAATAGAAAAAACAAAACAAAACAAAAAAACAAACAAACAAACAAACAAACAAACAAACAAACAACTACCATCTCCACAGCAGCAAAAGTTCCTTTAAACTAGTCGCATATGAAACATGCAATTAATGACAAGTTCCATGTCTATCTTGCCAGATAACCAGACTCTGCAACACCTGACTATTATAAATCAGGTAACCTACAGGGAAATAATAATTATTCACGTGCACCTAGTCTGACTCATGCACTTCTCTGCGGCAATTTTGAAATTAAGCAGCAACTGCAGCCCAATTTTGCAATGAAAACGTTTATCCATGAAGCTGTTTTACTTCTGGTACCTAATTGGGCGTGCACTTACCAGAATTCCCTATAAAGACACGTGCCTAACAGATGGTAATGTCTTCCGCTGACTTCTGCCAGGCTGCCTCGATTGCCCCATGCACAGTGTTGTAGGCACATCCATACACCTTCAGGTCTCCCAGCAAAGCCCCCCAACCTGGTTCTGTTGCCACAGCCTCCTTCCAGTACTTCCGGTCTCTGGGATCAGCTAGTAATTTGCTCGTCACCACAATATCTGCAAGTTTGTCTGGCTGTGGTAATATGACGGTGCTTGCTTCAAAGCATTTTAACATTATGAGGTTCGAGGTTAGGCTTTTGCATTATAACTTGGAGATGTGCTTTGCTAGATCAATTTGATATGACAACCAAAATTGGGGCATGGCTCTGAAGCGACCCACACTTAGATTATTTTGCTGTTTATAGCCTTTCAATACAGACCTCTAAAACGCAGGTAGTCTCACACCTTGGGTTGTTTTGTGTCTTCATCTCCTGTCAGGTGCAGGTCAATGGAGCTGCTGCTGTCACATTTATAATTTTGCCCCAATGCCAGACAGGCAGCCAGCACTGAAGGGTACAAACACAGGGGAACATGCAAGTTTCAACTTTTTGCTGCCTCTCGCTCGTGCTCACTTCTTCTTCTTCTTCTTCTTCTTCTTCTTCTTCTTCTTCTTCTTCTTCTTCTTCTTCTTCTTCTTCTTCTTCTTCTTCTTCTTCTTCTTCTTCATCATCATCATCATCTTTTTCTTTTTCTTCTTCTTCATCTTCTCCGACTCTGTCTTCTTCTTCTTCTTCTTCTTCTTCTTCTTCTTCTTCTTCTTCTTCTTCTTCTTCTTCTTCTTCTTCTTCTTCTTCTTCTTCTTCTTCTTCTTTTTCCTCCTCCTCCTCCTCCTCCTCCCCCCTCCTCCTCTCCACTGTCCTCGTCATCATCATAGTAACGTTATCAGATCTCCGGGTTGAAATATCAAGTGGACTGCATTTTTCGAAAATGATTGTAATCGAATTGTTGTTTTCGATTTGTCAAAAGACATAAGTAGAATTTTTGGTTCAATTTTTTGTGCGAGATGTGCACGTACATTATAATTTATACCTATAGGCCTACGTACATTCTCTCTGTGTCCATTTTGCATACATGTAAATGGGTCATTATTTCCTGTACCTTGTGGCTCAGGTAGTTCTTTAACTGGTTCAACAGGTCATATGTCTGTGATTTTTTGGATTTTTAAGGATCCGCCTCATGGGGGGACCCTTTATGTTTTCGGGTTGTTCAGCCATCTGCATGTGCACATTCTCGTTACCAGGATATCTACAGAATGGCTCCATGTATTTTGCTCAAATTTGGCACTGTGCTTTAATATCTTACCTAGCAAGATAAACTGATTAGATTTTGGTGTCACCATGACCTAATTTGATAAAATGGCAGCCTAATAACATGCTCATTAGGGCTCGTTTCCACAATATATCCAGAATGCTCAATGTTTTTTTTCTCCAATTTGGCAGTATGCTTATCTAGTTAGCCAAAATTAACTGATTAGATTTTGGTGTCACCATGACCTTATTTGAGCAAATGGCAGCCTAATTATATGTCCGTTAGAGCTCGTTACTACGATATCTCCAGAATGCTTCCATACATCTTGCTCAAGTTTTATAGTATGATTATCTTGTATGCCAGGATGATTTGATTAGATTTTGGTGTCATCATGACCTAATTTGCGCAAATGGCAGCCTAATTACTTGTTCATTAGGGCCCATTACCACGAAATCTCCAGAATGCTTCCATGTACTTTGTTCACATTTTGCAGTATAATTATCTCACATGACAATATGACCTGATTATATTTTGGTGTCACCATGACCTAGTTTGAGCAAATGACAGCTTAATTAGATGTTCGTTAGGGCTTATTACCATGATATCTCCAGAATGCTTCCATGTGTTTTGCCCTGAGTAAGGGTCCGCCCCATGGGGGACCCTTTGTGTTTTAGGGTTGTCCCTCCGTCCGGGTGTGCACATTCTCGTTGCTGCGATATCTACAGAATGCCTCTATGTATTTTGCTCAAATTTGGCAATATGCTTATCTTACCTGGCAAGATGAACTGATTAGATTTTGATGTCCCCATGACCTAGTTTGAGCAAATGGCGGACCCTTCAGTCAACGCTTTGCGTTGAATGTATGTTTCGTTCAAAATGCATTTTTGGGGCTGGGAGGGTGGGGGTATTTTTGCTGAAAATTTTCACAATTAGCTGCTTCTCCGAATCCGCAGTGTCTTTTGCTTTGAAATGACATAGTTATAAATATACTGCATAACCGTGTTGATACGGCGCTCACGTATAACTACCCCCATTGAACCATTCGTTTTAAGAATGGGGATTTGGTCGAGTGGACATGTGCGTTTCCCATTTCAGCTAGGCCACTGGGGCCAAAGGTTGCAAGTTCGCGTCTCGCTCGTTCCGAGCATAAAATATAGATACACTTCTGGGCACCGATAGACCAGCATGTGACTTATTTCGGGTTGAAAGTTACAAGGTCAGCTGAGCCCGGCTGGGCCTGGGGAAGAGAGAAAAAATAACAAACAGCTTTTGTCATTCGACCAAGGCGAACCGAGTATTTGATTGCAGGTACCGTTATAGTAGGCCTACTTGGCACGAGGCATGATTTTCGTTCGGTCGGTTGCAGATGACAACATGAGGAGAATTTTCGTGCACATACAATGTACCTTGACCAGCGCTTTTAAATATGTCACTGCATCTATCCGTGTCACGTGTAGATGTGCACAGAGGAATATATGAGTATACAGGCTTGCAATGCTGATATCTCTTATTGTCGTCACGTTACTAGAGAGTTAAAGGCAAATCACATCATCAAAAATAGATTGATAAAAGCGGACCACTTTTCAAGAAATAGGTGTAACAGCATCGTTCTTAAAGCTGTGACAGCACACCTTCATCACCTTGTGATGTCATGGCCATATCCTTTCAATCACATTGCTACATCACTGAGCCCCTTTGAAGTCTTTTCTCTTGCCTTTGGTTTTGTGGTGTTGATAAGCCTAAGATAATAGGAAATATGCATATTAATTACCCGCCACAACTGCATACTTGATTGCCTGGTCTCGCTTGGCGGGATATCATGCGGTAAGATACGGGTCGGCACCTGTGGGGACAAGCGGGATATTAGTAATGTTTTGGAAATAAAGATTACTTATTAAAGGCAGATGGAAATTTTTCTTTATATATGGCTCGGGAAGTACTAGATGAATACCAGTTTGGCATTTGTGAACTTAAGTTTCTCAAAAAAAAAAAAAATAATAATAATTTTGTGAGAAATAGCATGTGGCCCTGTCTGTGACAGTGATGTGACCCGCACGTCCCCCGTGATCGCCTGGCGTCAAATCCGTGCTTTCTGGCGGGAAAGTAATGTGCATATGGCGTATTATCTCAGTGGGAAACTCCAGGAGCACAATGGTAGGCTACATGTCAATCAAGGAAATAATAACAGTGGCCTTGGATATAATGACAGACATGTAGAGCTAGTTCACCACTAGATGGCAATAAGTAATCAGTAATGCTTTTAATACCAGCATATTTAGATGTACCCTGACCCATTAATGATTGTTCTTTCTCATATTTTTTCAATGAGAATTTCAAGGAAAATAATTTACCAGGGTAACATGCCATTGGTCAACAGCTTTTCTCGGCTGACGCTGAATGCTTATAAGAAAAGCTATTGACTCAGTACAATGATATGACATATGAATGGTTTATATATAATTGTATGTATGCTATGATAAAAAGAGAAACAAAATTTCATCCATACTGAGTGTTTTTTGTTTGTTTGTTTGTTTGTTTGTTTTTGTTTTTGTTTTTGTTTTGTTTTTTTTGTTTGTTTGTTGTTTTGTTTTGTTTTGTTTTTTGTTTTTTGTTTTGTTTTGTTTTTGTTTTTGTTTCGTTTTTTTGTTTTTTTTTTTCGTTTTTTTGTTTTTGTTTGTTTTCCTTTTCTTTTTTTTTTACCTGGAGTAGCTTTACTGGCGTTTTAAATATAGATACTGGCACAGGCTGGTGGTAGCACACTGTGAATTGCATTATTTGCATTGAAATCACACCTGTCATTCACATTCCCCAGGACCTTCAAACCTATGGACCAACCTGAGCAAGTAACTAGCAGGGAAGCGTACAGGGCAGCGTA